>VWZL01001406.1:150562-417869 GCA_013396915.1 Stercorarius parasiticus | reverse complement strand
GGAGAGCTTAAAAAAAAAAAAAGCCAATCTGCTCAATCCTCTGCCTGCAGGCAGACTCTAACGGAAACCACATATGCTTTGCCTCTCCCTATAAGAAATCTTCATTGGGGCATTAAAATACTTAAAAGGATTAGTCGTTAAATACTTGTACATTTGGTTTAATTCACTAGAAACGCTATGTCACAGGGTTACATCAGAAAGCTAGAGAGTTTTAATCTCACTTGCAGTATTTACCTAGATGTTTTATTCCTTCTGCTGCTTGTTACAGGGATAATATTAATATCCTACTTGTCCAGAGGGAGGAAGTTAAAAAAAAAAAAAGAAAAAAAAAAAGAAAAAAAGAGAGCTGTCTGCTATCTGGTGATATAAAAATATCAAAGAGACTTTTAAGGTAAAACAAAACAAAACAAAACAGCATGAACTGGAGCATGGCATTCCTCCCCCCAGCCTGTTGCTTATTTCTGATGATGGTGATGGAGGGATAAGGAGCTGGAGGGCAACATAGTAGATCACACAAGGAGATGGAGGGTAACTTATTAGATCAAACAGGTCTTGAGACATGAGAGATGGTGGCTTTTTTTAAAGCCATCTCAATTTTTAGCCTCAGTTTCCCCACATGACAGGTGTGCAGGTCCTTTGTCATTCCTCTTTTGGTGTAGTAGCTAAAAATATTTTTGGCAAGGGTCCAAAAGAAGTTGTCTTCAACTGAGTAAAGGAAACAAGGACCACAAATCCAATGAAGACAGGTACAGAAATGCCTCACTGTGAACTTCTCAATGGGGAGGGCAATTGATGTGTAGGAGGACACTGTAATGTGAGGCTTACCTCTTTTTATGACTAATGAGAGAGGACATACTGTTACAGCTTAAACCTTCCCTCACATAGGTGCTTCTGCACTTAGCCTTGACATTCCTTCTACAGCCTTGTTGTAGCTATATCCATTCAAAAAGACCTCAAGTTATGAGATATCAGTGAAATTCTTTGATTTTCAATTCAAGAGTTATTGTATTCATATTTCAGGCTGTTTGGGTGAAAGAATGAGCTAAGGGTGAAATTCTGGTCCCATTTAAGTGAATGAGTGCATTGCCACAGCTTTCTGTTAATTTCATAAGAAAAAACTCATGGTATATATTTACTGTGTCCATGAAAGAAACCCTGGATCTTTCATAGAAAGGGAAGAAGAGATTAAGACAAGACAAATTCCATCATCAAGTTCTTTGTTTGCTTTGCAGCATCTGAACAGCAAAATGACCTATAGCCAACTATTTTCATTGTATCAATGGAGTTATCACCAGTAAGAATAGTCTCACTGGAAGTTCTGCTGTGACTTCAACAAGGCACAACCTGATGTCATGTTAATTCGTCTTTACCACCACCCTGAGTCAGGCAACCTCCAGAAATAGCAACATAGAGTGTCCTGTCAAAAAATGCAATAAAAATGCAGTGTCACTGGCTTTGTGTAGAGATACAGAAGAAAAACTGCCATGCACACTCCCCATCTCCAAAATGCACACGTATCTGCCAATAAACTGGAATATAATTTCACTCCTGAGATCTAATCTCAGATTTTATCCAGATGAGCTAAACAATTCATTGTTCTACAGTGGTGAGGTATGGGTTGAGGCCTGGGTAAGGCTCGTCAAGTTAGGCACTTGGTTGTTTTGGACTCAGAAGAGAACATCCTATTCTATGATTGCCCAATCATTCTTCTTGCAAACTATGGAAGAGGAGCATTGCTGGGAACTGACCAGAAGACTTTCTGAATGCCTTTCTTAATGATGTAAGAAGCATAAGGGACACTTCATTACACAGTGACTCAGAAGATATTTTTTTGCCTCTTATAGTCTATTGCTATTATTTATTTACTTAATTATCTGTGGAACCCCTCTCTCTGGTTTAGGGTGTTTTATACCTCCTAAACATCTCAGCCTAATTCAATTTTTGGGGGTGTCTGAATATCACTCTGCCCTTGACATAAAGGGCATTTTTTTTCTGAGGCTTTGTGCCTTGTGCTTTTTTCCCCCTCAAAAGCAGAGAATGGTTTCTTGTATTCAAAGCATAAACGCGGCTGCCCACGAGACTGCTTGGATGAGGACTAGATAAGAGAGTTACATTAGGGCAGAAATTCGGGTCACATCATATCAAACTGAAAGCATCAGGCCAAAGATAGGCTTGGCTAATAATATTTATACATCATCATTTTAAACGTGAAAACACCTCCTGCCATGAAAGAAATTCCCTTTCAGTCTCAAGTCGGTGCAGTTATTTTCAATAGGGTTATGTCACCACTTTCTAAAATGCAATGCATTTGCATCTTCTTTGCATTATTTATTGTTATCCTGCAGGCCAGATTGTCACACTAATCATGATTTATGTCACTGAATTTTATCAGCTTCTGCTAGATTATAGTTTCAAGTGGTGCCCCTAGACTTTAGGAAGAGAAATGTCAGTGCAAGTCTTTTACACCTGTTACACAGCATAGGTGGATGTTGCCTGTTGTCAAAGTCATGCAGAAAAATGCGTCTCCTTCAGCAGCAGCTCCTGGTATTGTGACCTTAACACATCCTTAGCAGACAGACTCTTTAATGCTTTCAAAGCCTTTAGAACCCTGTTACAGGAACATTTCATAAGTTTATGCTTGACAGACCAAGGGGAGAATTTTCCAAGTCACTGTGATGTGTGCTGCAATATGTGACATAGTAAGCAGTGCATGTGATTAGAGGACAGTCCATGGTCGTGGTGGGGGTTGGTAAAGGTTTTGGGACGTAAGTGGAAGATCACTCCTTGCCTCTGCTACTGACTTTCTGCGTCACCTTGGACGAATCGCCCAAAAAGTTATTACTACATTCCTCATGTTTTGCACGTGTGGTATATCCATTTCTTCCTTTGTTTTTACATCTTACCTCTTCGCAATGTTAGCTCCTCAGGGGGAAGACTGGGTCTTGCTGTGCGACTGTATGTTACTTGAGAGAAAGGGAAACTTGATTTGAGCTTCAGGCCACTCAAAATACAAGTAAAATTTTTTGCATCGTTTTTGGGAAAAAAAAAAAGAAGTGCAACATACAGGATGAAACCTTGAATCATCATGACTTGCTTAAGGACTTGCTCCACTTTAACTTATTCTGAGAGACTTTGCTGTGTCTGGCCTGCCTGTAGGTTCGTATAAAGAGCATGAGTCTGCTACTATGATTGGCAAAGACACTGTACAGTTTGAAAAGGTGAAATGAGGAGTCCAATGAAAGCTTTAGACTTTGTTGGCTGGTCTACACTGTTAAATGAAACACTGCTACTGTAGGTATGGTTATTAAAATTCCAGCCAGGCTCTTGAATTGTCTACTAGAAAAGCAATGTTCTTATGCTATGGAAAAAGATATTTCCTTTTCCTTTCTCCACCCAATAGGGCTTGAAGTTAGAAGTCCTTGTCACCCGTGCCAGTTCCCTGGCTTTGGTCCCGTATCTGTTCTTCCTGGCTCTGAATTCCTAGTGATCTGGAATTTCTTTTACAGTACACTGCTCCTGCTTTTACCTACATACTTCTGCTGGCGTAATTCTATTCCAGGTGTTGATTAAGCTTCCTCATGTGTATGAGGACTGAACTAATGTGAATGAGGAGTGAACCCATGTAAGCCAGGAGTGAATTCCCTCTCATTTGCAATTTTGCATTGTTTGAAGTCCTAACCCAGGGCTGTTCTCTCTCTTTCAGCCACCAAGAGAGCAAAAGCTCTGATGAGAAATAAGATGAACAAGTGCTTAAATGCCACATGGTCTGTGGAGTTGCATTTTATTTGCATAAGTGGATCATCTAGGACACTTCTCTTAAATAACAGCATTCTAACCTGGGGTACCAGATATGTCATTGGTGTAAATGAGCACAACTTCCAAAGGACATGTGTTGATTTTACACCCACTGGACATGTGGCTCAGCCAGCCTGTGATTTTTAGCACTTAGTTTTCTTCATGAACAGAAAATAGCATTATCATTTGCCACTGATAAGGATATCTTTAATCAGGAACAGGAATCTACTGTACTGCTAGGTGCCAAAAAGACAGTCCTTAATTTAGAAGCATCTCAGTGTAGCATAGAATTACTTCATGAATGCAGGAAACTGAAGGACTAAAACAAAGTCATAATGAAAGAACGTTGAAGTGTTCAACTTTATGTGGACATGACTTATTTAGGGATATATATTTGTCTGAAATCTTTCAAGAGCAAATTTAACTGTGGAGGAAGGTAATTCTTTTGTTTTCTTGAATATATATACAGCTGCAGATGTTATCAGGGAGCCAAATTCTGATCTTATTTCCATCCATAGGTATGAAGAGCAGGTCAATGGAGTTAAGTTACCACAAAGATAAGGTGTGTATCTTTACTATTATTCTTGAACAGACACAGAAAATGAGAGTTATTGGTTTGATAGCCCAGATTTAAATTATTTCTAAGAATGCCCTGTGGAAAGAAAATGAATTTGAAAAGATATTGTAAAGGAAAATTCATTTACATCTTTTGTGCAGAAAGAACCTGTTGAATGGCATTTAAAAGAGGATTGAAGCTGATTTCTTACAAGCAGCAGAATAATCAGATTTCTAAACTAAAGTGGAATTAAGGTCCTTCAATTCATCTGCAAAGCTGACTGAAGTTGAATCATCGTTCAGTAATTTACATGTCATTTACAGGGGCATTCATTGTGCTTTTAGTACTGTAAATATGATCTGAACAGCTTTTGATCTTTTGCAGCATTTGCGGGAACATATTATTGTTTCTGAGAAAAAAAGGAAGAGTTTTATACAAAAAAAAAAATCCGTAACACTTTTTTACAATGTCAAAACAAATGTGTCAACCAAATGGTAATATCTGCACTAGTTTCATTTATCTGCACACGGTGGTTGTGAGGTTTAATGATTGTTTGTCACAAAAAAACATTTTAAGAGAAGCAAGCAGATTGCTGAGCAGCAAACATGTTTTATGGAATATGTAACATTGTAAACACATTTCTGTTTCAATAGGATTTACAGAAGATTGCAAAATGAATGTGTTCACACAAAATGAGGAGACAGAGCTTATATTTTCCTATCCAAGTGTTTTGCGTTCATTTGTTCTTACTAGTAGGATTCATTTGCTACCATTAAAATTCACACTTTCATACTTTTTTTGTACTGCAGTAGTCTCACCTTTGAACTGGGACTAATTCTTCTGACATACATTTGACCACAGCTCCCATAGCAAGAAAACCCTCCCACATTTCCCAGAACTGCCAGCCTTGTTTATCCTGTCAATTCTCTCTTGAAGGATCAGATCTTTAACTGTGCCAAAGCCCAGGGAAATCAATGAAAAGACTCCCAAAGGCTTTGAATCAGATTCTGGCAGCAAAGCACCAGCAACTTCAATAGAATTACACCAATTTACTCCAGCTGAGGATCTGGCCTGGCATTTAATACTGTACTCATCACCATTCTGAGATTCATCCTCAATGCTTCTTGGAGGCACAAAAAAAGATATGTTCTAAAACCAGAGTTTTGGCTGGGGGTAGGGTAGAAGAAGGTTTCTGTTCTGTTTTGTTTTGTTTTTATTTAGAAAGATAATAGCTCAGTCAATTTATTAAATAAACTATTGGGAAATTTTGGATATGCTTACAAGATGATGATTTCTTAGAACAAACCTCTATCTGAATAGCACTGTTGGCATGGATTATAGAGGGAATAGTGATAACATTTATCATATGTTATTGACAACTGATTTATTCTGAGGTCAGTCAAATTAATACCTAGAAATCTCTAGAAAGTTTATTTTTTTGTCCATCAAATTATTTACCTTTTCTTGTTGACAAAGGTTCAAGGAGCATGACATGGTAGCCACATAAAAAAGACACCAGTTAGTTATCCATCAGATAACATGGATAGCTTTAAGGTTACTATTAAAAAACTCCATCTCATGACACAAAAGCCAATTAAAAGAATGTAATCTAATATTAATTTTCCTTAAGTAGACATCTAGATTCCAGTCAATGGAAATAGACAGATGAACCCAGAAAGTTTTTTACCCTGTTCACTTTGGGCACCAATTTTAAGATACAAAGAATCACCTTTTAAAATTTCTGCATCTTTCCACTGATGGTAGAAAGCCTAATGAGCATATTGTATCCATTTTCTTATTTAGGGGGCTGAAATGAGGCAGATTGAATCCCAACAATACTGATTTAATTTGCTATTTAATGGTAACCATATTTATAGTTTTAGGAGCTATACTGTCTGACACTGGCAGTTTCCTTTACCTTAATAGTAGGATGGTCACTGGATTTTGAGTTTTAAGCCCTCATTAAGCCTCAGGTCATATTTCATTAACAAGATTCATAATCTGAAAGCAAAGCACTTCTGATCTGGATCACAATCTGTCCACTATATGAAGAGCCACAAGCTTAAAGTTTTGGAATGATCTAAAAGGCATATAGAGGTCAAAATCCCTTTGACATTTTTAGACTCAAAGATTATGAAATCCTACTAGTTTTGAAACCAACACCTCATATCTGGCTTTAAATATCCTTGCTCCAGTTTAAAGCATCAAAACACATCTGAAATTCATGTCAGTGTACACTGGTGTTCATACTCGTATTTCACATATGTCTGCCTAGGAGAGGTCTAGGTAGTTCAATTTCTTTCTCCAGTTCATGCCGCCTACCATTCCCTTTCCTTGTCCTGGAATATTTGGAGGATTTATTATCAGTTTAAATCCATTAACTCTCAGATTTAGATGTGTAAAACTCCTCAAGTTCCTAAATGACTTCTTGCATACCTGCTCAGAATTTAATCTTCTAGAAATTTTTGTTGTCTGTTTTCTGAAAAAAAAAAACAAACCCACATTTCAGTTCATCATCTTAAAGGTGAGTTTTCCTATGGTGTCTGTCTGTTTCTCCCTTGTGTCCTTCGGCTTTATTTCCTCCATCAGCTTACAGGTGGCATCCAGCATGCATAGGATGGCTGTGATAACACTTGTACAATATTCATAATACTTAGCGCACTCTCACCTATACCAGATTCCTATGGTGTATGCACAACATCATCATCTCATTCCATCCATCCACTCATACTTCAGCCAAGAATTTTACAACTTCTGGTTTTATTTTAGTTCCCTCATATGAACAACTTGCAGGTGAGCAACCTTTTCTTCCTTTCACAAACCTGTCAAAAAGCAGCAGGAATTTATTTCAGAGGTGCCATGGCTGACCTCTTCTCATATGGACACTGATTTCACATCCCAAAATTCTCCTCCCTGTCTTCTCTTCTCTCTGTTTTCTTTGTCTTTCAAGACACCCTCAGATCTTATTTTTGGAATGCAACACCCAGTCTCATTGCGTTTCTTGCTTTCTGTTAAATGAGCTTTTTTTTGGATATCAGGTTCTGGCAGTCCTGTCTCACCAACTTGGTAGCACTTTTCAGTATGCCCACAAAGGCTGAGTATATCTCTAGGTCATGTTGCATCTATAATAAAGTAAAGAAATTTACTTTCCCCAAGAGGAATAAGAAAGGACAAGTGCTTGCAGCGAAGAAGAGACTTTGAGACAGGAACATCCTTTGCCATGATCGGGTATCTTGTGTATCTGGGGTATGACAGGACAGAAGACTGTATGGTATCTCCAGGCACAGACAATCCATGCACCTGACATCTGGATGTCAGGCAAGAATAACTGAAGCAGTCAGTTGGATTTAATTCTTTGGAGTTAAGAAATGAAACAAGACATAGTCACTGTTGTGTCGTATTCCATACAGGTGTTATCTTGCAAAGAAAACTAACCCTACCTTTCCGGCTTTTTTGTTCTGAATACAAGCATCATACCCTAGGATCTTATTCGTTGCATGGCTAAAGGTTCAAATGAAGGTATGGGTGGGGGAGATTTTTGGAGATGTGGGAAAACATGAGTTTCTGGATTTTTTTTTCAAAGGTCTTTGTGTGTGTATATGCGCACGTGTATGTATATAAAATGCTCTAAAAAAAGGCCAAGTGTCTGACTGCCCATGGCGCATCTTCTATGGTTTAGGAAGACATTGATGTTTCTGATAGAAAAGTGGACATAAATAATAGGGAAAGTGATGAATCTATGGTGTCTTTTTCTTGCTTGTCCAATTCCTCTATCTTGTTGGAGTAGTTGGTCTTTTAGTGACCATAAATCTTCAGAGGCTTTATATATGCAGTGGCTCATCTGAAGCCCACGGGCAGGTCTTCTATAACATTTGGCTGCCCCCAGAAAAACTTCTACTAATCATCTGTTTCAACGAATATTGACGTATGACTTGTATCCCTTCAGCATTTCTTCAGATCCTCAACCCTCAAGTGAATACCCCAAAGGAAATTATTTGCTTGGTCAGATTTCCACAGCCTGGATCTTCAGTGAGGCTTGACAAGTTTTATGCCAGAAAGCAGAATGTTTTGTGTTTTATTATCAGTCAGTTGAGTTTAGCTGTAAGTGACCAACAGGAGTTATCTTGGACACCATCAGGGCCACATTCTTGACTACTAGTTTTCTCCTTGGCTGAATCCTTTTCAGTAATTTTCTAGAAGATATTTTTGGTGGTTAAAGGAACTAGAAATGCCTCCACCTTGTCTGATCCATAATGCCTTTGAGTTTTACACCATTGTGAATGAATGGATGTTTTCTGCTTCTCATCTACCTTGGGCATCTGTTTAGGTTTGGGTGAATTTGCCCTTGAAGATGCCTGTCTCTCCAATAGCTCTAGAGGCGTCCCACATGCTTGCCTAGATGAAAGAAAACATCTGACTTTCAAATGGCTCTGTTAAAACAGAGTGAATCCCATCCTAATTTGGCAATTTTATATTTTGGAAGCTGCAAATACAAAACTTTCCCCCACTTTGCCTGCTCTTAATTGTTCTTTTCAATGCTTGTTGGAACTTCGTGTTCCTTCTTGTTGCAGATGACTGCCAACTGCTTTTCATTTACCAAACAAATAGATTATGGCACCATTTCAGTGGAGTGATTTAATATTCTATTTCAAGAGAATTTCTTCTCAGGTTTTTGGCTTTGATTCATTGATGTGGGGAAATTGCTGTGCTAGTGATTATGTTTTTTTATAAATCATCTAAAAACCTTTAGAAAGAGTTGCCTGAACTGATTGTTTCTCTCATTTGTAATACTACTCAATAAATTAAATGACTCAGGGGGTTTTATAGCAGTCCTGACTCACTTCTGCCTTGCTTTGGGTTTACAGTACTAACCCAGTTGAACAGCCATTGCTCTACCAGAAAGAAAATGATGCTGTGGTTAAATAGAAGCAGTTGGATTTACAAAACCAAGACTTGATTTTATCTTCTGTATGGACATTCCCATCCTTACTGTCATTATATAATTTTCCAACCTTGGGTCCTTTGCCGGTCATCAGACCTGACCTCATAAATGAATTGTCTCAATTCAGTGCAACTCACTGATGTCACCATTTAGGATGCAGGTCCATCGTTACTGCCGATATCCTTGGAGACCTGTCCCAGGAATGTAGTACAGAAAAACTTTTGCTTGAAATAGTTCATCTGTAGCATTCGGTGCAACCACTTAGCAGTTCTAGTCTTTTTTTCTGTCTCTTACTTTAGACTGAAAATCTCGACCTTTTGAAACCAGGGAAAAAAAACTCACTTGGAAAAATGTTTATAATTTAGGAAGGGAAAAATGGAAGACCTAAAATATTAGGTTTTGATGTCAATCATACTATGGTGGCCTCCAGGCTTATATATACCTCTTACCAGATAAGATTTCATTCTTCTTTTGATCCTTTTTTTTTTTGAACTATGACCTGAGAATCAAACAGACTGTTTCACTTCTCACTAACAGGAGCTGTAGAAACCAATTTTGTCCACTTTGGAACTCCTAATCACAGAACTCACATCCACAGAAATATTGCATTTATAATATAAATATGAATATAAATATCTAGGCTAAATAATACCAAACCCTATCATTTTTACCAAAATCTTTCATTTTTTTGTTAAAATTAATTCTTCCTAGATGAATTTGAATTTTAGTAACTACTTAGATCAGAACTGAATCCAGTTTCATTCTACATTCAATTTACTGCTAATCATGGGTTTTTTTGTTGTAAAAGCTTCTGTGTAAGGAAAAAGTTTCTGAGAGCAAGACCAGAATTTACATCATTTGTGAATATTTGAGGGACATCTCTTTTCCCTGTTGAGTCTTATTTCGTAATTGTGTTTTTTGACTGTAATTCCCAAGTGGAGAAAAATGATGTACACATATATATGCACACATACCTTCATACTACATTCTTTGC
This sequence comes from Stercorarius parasiticus, assembly GCA_013396915.1. Lineage (NCBI taxonomy): Eukaryota > Metazoa > Chordata > Aves > Charadriiformes > Stercorariidae > Stercorarius > Stercorarius parasiticus. The sequence continues at coordinate 407,582 of VWZL01001406.1, read as the reverse complement.
CAGTTAAGTAAGAAAGACTGATTTTATATAATATTTTGTATGGTATTCCAAGCAACATGAGACACTGTACCATCTATTAGCACGCCAACAAAACTGTTCTCTGAAGACTAAAGGAAGTGGCAATTCTTAGCTGAATTCATCCTCATCCCTTACTTCAGTAAGTCACCAGTTTCATATCTCTCGTTTTAACTCAAAGGGAGTTTATATTGACAAAAATCCCCACAACGATCTCCTGGGTCCACCACCTAGCTGGTGGAAGCTGCAGCAGATCCGTTCTTTCCCCTTCCCACTACCACGGCAGGCTGCCAGCATAAGCAAAGTAAGCAATGTCTTAAGGGAGCAGATGCCAAAGCTATCTCACTTTCTACTCTGCCTGTGACTGCGACTGGGAGTGAAGTGAAACCAGCCATAGTGACAATGGAACATTTCTAAGGCAGGCCAGATTTACATACCAAAATTCAAAATAAGCCTTGTGCTTAATTATCTTGTTAGACTATTGGACACATTAGAGTAGTAATTCATTAAAATTCTTAATCTTCAATCCTATTTTCCTGGTAAAATGACAAGAAGACTTCTTCTGGACTTGAAAAATGAGATTATCATAGTTAAGATCATGCTTGACTGTATTAAGACCTAAGCTCTAATGAGAACAAAATAGTTTGCACAGGTGTAGCTGAAAGAAGAATTTGACTTTGGGTTGCCTTTCTCAAAAGCAAGGGTTTTTTTAATGACAATTTCCCTTCCTTAATCAGAATTAGGCTAGCTACACTATTTCCTGGAAATAGAGAAGCTTGAAAGAAAAAGCTCTTTTTCCATTATGAAGAGCACATCAGCCAAAAATTTAGAGTAAACTGGTTATGAGCCTTTAAAAGGTGCAACACCAACCCCATAAATGGCAACAGGAGTGAAAACAGACAGCACCAACCAAATTTGTGCAAGAATTAATCACAAAACACTTTGCCTTCAAACTGAACTACAACAGTGCAGCACTGGGTGAATTTTATCCTCAGAGTCCTACTTTGTATGGGGTACCGTGAGACCTAATTAATGAGCCTTTGTATTGTGGTTGGACATCCTCAGATAAAAGAAATTGATACAGAAGCAGAAAAACAAACAAACGAACAGAAAGGGAAACAGGAAAATAATAAATCTCTACATGAGCTTGCCAGAGTTAAGATGCCATTATTTCAGCTGTGATTAAAGGATACAAGCTTTAAGAAACTGCAGCAGTGAGCTTCCTCTGTGGCAGAACACTGTGGTTTTATGACATAAAATAGGGCTGTTGAGTTGATTAGCAACAGTGTCCCTTTAAAAAAAAGAAAAAAAAGTGGCTTCCTATTCACATTCAGCTTAAATAATTAAAATGGTATTTACAAATGCTGCTAAGATCTTTTGTTATTTCGTTTGGCATGTGTTGCCTTTTTTTTTTTCATAGGGCTAATAAGTAAATTGCAAACACACATTATTCTTCACCATTCTCCACTCACTTTCCTCCCACTGGCAACCAATCTACCAGAATTTTCTTCCATTCCCATTAATTGGTCCTTAGAGAATCTCCCTCGCATACCTTTGCAGTGACAGTCAGTGAACATTTCTTAGTAATACTGAGTCAGAAGCCCTGTGATAGCTCGCAAGTCACATATTGAACTGGAGCTGTACTACTCCCTTCCATTATGTTTAATGCATGAGGCTTCTTAAATGGCATGGCTCAGGTGATGGATCATACTTTTTCTTCCAGAGTATCATGAGTTTCTCTGGTTATTTCTTTAAGATATTTTTATATATGTATTTTTTTTTTTTCTAATGTAACAATTGCTTGGCAGTCCGTATCAAGTACAATAACATGGCAAGCAAGATAGCCTCACGTTTTTTTGGAGCTGCCAAACCACAATGTCTCAAGCGACCATAGTTCTACAGGGGAGAGGTTGAAAAAAAAAAAAAAAGCCATATCTCCCAGACACTGATATTTTTAACACGTCTGAAAATTTTGGACTGGGGAATTTCAGTACAGTATGGAATCCACAGGGTCTTGCAGAATTTAAGGAATCCATGACATCTTTTATTTTAAATGCATATTGCTCAGCAGTGTTTCAAGGTCCCAGGTGAAATCAGGTGTCTGCTGTGCGCACTTCTGTACGTAGACATACAGGAAAAAAAAAACCTTCACTACCCCAAAGACTTCACAATCAAAAGAGAGAAAAGAAGCAATTATTTTCATTTTTCAGAGGAGTAATTAACATGCAGGATGATGAAGTGTTATTTGGAGAAAACCTTCTATCTATGTCCAATTTATGTTGTGTGCATTTTAGTAAATTAGGTGCTGAAAACAGCAGGGTGGTTCAGGCTTCCTGTGACTGCTGTCAAAACACATAGGTTAGAAACCAAGGGTGAAATTTATTACATGTAAGTGTAGGAGTGGGAATAATTTCACCCACTTCTGAGTGCACTGAATCTACTCTAGGTCTTCACCCACTTGATTTTCAACTGCCAGTCCAGAAAGGTGACTGTACAACTAAGTCATGTCATATCTGCTAGCCCCAAACAGATGTCTTATGCCCCATAAGGTGTCTCAAATACCACTTTGTGCTCTATAATGGATTTTGAGCTCTAACCTAAGGAAATTAGTTAGATCAACTTTGTAACTATGGAAAGAGCCAGTAGAGAGTGCTAGACACCTCCAAGAGCTAATTTGGTCCTTCCTAATAGAGGTATCTGGAAAAAGTGGTATGGTTCATGTTCTGGGCTTGCCTAGCCCTCTCCACAAAGGGCAGAGGAAGGCTAGAAGGTTGGCATACACAGGATACATATCCCTGAGGTACCTAAATTCATCTGAAACCCTCCTCACATGACCAATAAAACCCAAACAGATAAAGCTCCTTTCCCTTTCTCCTTCTCCTACACTTAGGATCAAAGCCATGTCAGGTCACCTGAAATTCTTATCTTAAGATACATAAAGACAGTGAGGCACTACGAAGGAGCAGAGCTCTATATATCAAGAGTTCCATATATTAAGAAAAAAATCCTATAATACACTTGACTGCAGACCCTTTGATAGAAGGGGCTATAACTAACTTTATGTCTGTAAAGAAGTTCTTACCTTGAGTTGTTACCTTGGTAAGGCCCCTCTCTGCTGTTACAGTGGGAGTGGTAAATAGTAATATTACTGGAACCAGTAACTTGCGAACCAAGGGTGGAAAGCATTCATACTACAATACAATGGCTTTTCATAAAAAATATTATCAAGAACCATAGCTATTCCACAAACAACTCAAACATGTTTATCATTATATATAGGAAAGCTAAGAATCAATAGACAAATATGTTACTTTCTGTGTTCTTTCTTGAGATGGATTGCATCTATCTTTGGCTTCTCTTATACCTATAAAGAGTGCCTGGGTGACGGGCTCCCAGATGCAGCTGGAAATGGTAATTTTGTTGGTAGTAATTGTCCCTGTGCTGAGTTCCCTTATGGATGGTTTTCAGCTGTGGATTAACAACTCACAGATCATTGTGTTTGGCTTCTCAAGGTGGTGAGGAAATTTCAGTGTAGTGATGTATGACCTTTTTCAACATAATTCCTACAAGTCTTCATGCTAGGAGAAAGTCATTGAGAAAATACCTTGAGTGTGAGAAGACCGTGCATTTAGTTTTTGTATAAACAAGAAAAAAGACAACTACTTGCCTTTTTCCTCATGCCTTCAAAACTATTTTATTTGACCCAGTTGGGTTTTATCTGGCACCCATACCAACATATTAAGCAGAGCCAGGGTTTGTTCCTAAACACTGGGACTTGGTCATCGGTACTATTTAATTATTAATGAATCATTTTGGCCTGATCCAGCTAGCAGTCTCTCAAATAATTCCTAGGCATGGTCAAGAGTCAGCATGGCTAGAGATCATTTTCAGCAGGTAGTTTAGGTGTTGTCACTGTGTTTTAAAAGGATGTGGCCAGACTGCCCCTAGTGATCTCAAAGTCAGAGACTAGATCCTGTGACTCTTTAGTATATCTGTAAAGATTCAACTATTTGAAATTCAAATAAAATAAAAAAAACACCCTTTCACCCTGTTATAGGCACATATCCAGAGATTATAAAAATTTGATCCATATTTAGTGTTTTAAGGGGAAAATATTAAACTTCCCTGCCAATATTCCATGGGAAAAGGTTATGGATTCACACACGTGTGTATCAAAGTTGTCCCCCTAATGACAAACCACTGACAATATTCTTGGTGTGCATTTGAATCCCAGATGTTTGGGTAAAATCATTCTCATGCATAAGAACACAATCCTTTATCAAAAAGGGCCAGTGACACATGCAAGCTTGCATGCCTAGTATCGCCAGGACACTCTAGTTTCTGTAGCCAAAGGCAGCAGTATGGCCAGCATCAGGATTAGTTACTTTGGCTCCCCCAATTTCAGCCTGGATGATTATATGACAGCTGGGTCAACTTGCCTTTGGCATGAATCTGGAGGGAGCACTCATTCTGTACCACGGGTTTATGGCGAAATACCTTAATCATTACTACAGCTATAGTTAAGAATGTCAGTTATGTTTTGAAAAAAAAAAGTATCTTGAAGCAGCACTGTTTCCTTCTTTCCTTCTCTTCTTTTTCCCTTCTTACCTGTCTGTAACAAAAATTCAGTTGTTATTTTAGAGTCTAAGACATGACTTTTACAGTTTGTGTAAATCAGTTGTTTCTAAATTCAAACTGTCTATGATTTTTTTCATCAATATGACAAATGAAAAGTGTTTTTTCCTGAAAAAGCTTCATAGAAAGTTGATTTCTTCAACTTGGTAACAACTTGGTCTAAAACTCCAAGATAGAGGAGTGGATTCTTCTAATGAAGGACCAGTCTTCCAATTTTTTTAAAAAGCAGGAATGTTACAGTCCAGTTGAAATCAAGGCCGTGTTTTAAAATGTTATGACTTCTGGATTTTACACTGTGAATGCACACAGAGCAAGATGTCCCATACCTATTTCTACAGCTGGACTTTATCTATCGCTGATAAAATGAACAATGATTAATGGGATGAAATTTAACAAGTCCAAATGTTGGATTCTGCACCTAGAGTGGAGTAACTGGGCGCAAATTGGGAGAGGAGTGGCTGGAGACCAGCTCTGCAGAAAGGGATCTGGGGGTGCTGGTTGACAGCAGCTCAATAGGAGCAGTGTGCCCTGGCAGCCAAGGGGGCAAACCACACCCTGGGGTGCACCAGCACATTATAACCAGCTGGTCAAAAAAGGGGATTATACCACTGTATTCAGCATTAGTGTGGCCTCACCTTGAGTACTATATGCAGTTCTGGGCACCACAATTTAAGAAGAATGTGAAGGTCCTTGAATGTGTCCAGAGGACCGTAACAAAGCTGGTGAAAGGGCTGGAGGGCAAGTCCTATGAGGAGTGGCTAAGGAGTTTGGGATTGTCTAGTTTGGGGAAAAGGAGGCTGAGGGGTGACCTCATTGCTCTCTGTAACTTCCTGAGGAGGGGACGCGGAGAGGGAGGTGCTGATCCTTTCCCTGTGGGATCCAGTGATAGGAGGCATGGGAATGGTTCACAGCTGCTCCAGGGGAGGTTCAGACTGGACATTAGGAAGCATTTCTTTACCAAGAGGGTGGTCAAACACTGGAACAGGCTTCCTAGACAGGTGGTCAATGCCCCAAAGCTGTCAGTGTTTAAGAGGCATTTGGACAACGCCCTTAACAAACTTTAACTTTTGGTCAGCTCTGAACTGGTCAGGCAGTTGGACTAGACGGTCATTGTAGGTCCCTTCCAACTGAAAATTATTCTGTTCTGTTCTATTCTATTCTATTCTGTTCTGTTCTGTTCTGTTCTAAAATCTCCTTCTACAGCTACAGCAGAGATACTTTTTGAAAATGTCATCCATTATGGTGGGGAAATGTATTTGAATTCTCCACTTTGCATATTCAAGGGTTATAAGTTCCATCTAGTGAAGTATTGTCTTTCTAGCTGTTCAGTTTCTCATTTGAGTTTGGATTAGGTTGTGAAGACGTCTAGTCACCACCAGTCAGCTAATGTGTGGTAAGATCGTCTGCAAGAGAAACTGAATATAAAAACCAGGAGGTGGGGATTGGATGAGAAAGCGTAGTGATCTTAGACATTAAGTATCATGATACTCACATTATGTCTACAAAGATTAATAATTGCCATTAAAATGATCTGTGGCAAACCTTCATTGGAGCTATCCTAGTTGAACTACAGTGTTTTAAGGCATGGTATGTGCAATAAGGAGAAATTTGATATCTTAAGCATAGTTGGGAATAGTTGCCAGATGAACATATGATGTTATCATATGAGGTACTGGAAGGCTGCTATAAGGCCTCTCTGGAGCCTTTTCTTCTCCAGGCTGAACAACCCCAACTCTCTCAGCCTGTCCTCACAGCAGAGGTATTCCAGCCCTCTGATCATCTTCGTGGCCTTCCAACAGGTCCATGTCCTACTTGTGTTGAGGACTCCAGAGCTGGACGCAGTACTCCGGGTGGGGTCTCATGAGAGCAGAGTAGAGGGGCAGAATCACCTCCCTTGATCTGCTGGCCACGCTGCTTTTGATGCAGCCCAGGATGCGGTTGGCTTTCTGGGCTGCAAGTGCACATTGCCTGCTCACGTTGAGCTTCTCGTCCACCAAACTATCCCCTTTGTAACTCTTGGAGTTAGACCATTGTAGAACATGTTAGCCTAATGTTGTCTCTACTTTCTGTTTCTATCATAATGTTGGCCATAGTGGAAAAAGTCATTACACTGTAAAATTGATGTGCATTTAGACCTGCTGTCTACATGACTGCTAAATGCAAGTGTTGCTTCATTTTGTAGCATGTCTCATCTGTGGGTTGAATCATGGCTCTTTGGAATGGGGTGGAGAGGAATCAGTGATTCCTTTGTTTTGCAGTTATTTTTCTTTCTCTCAAAATATGACTCAAATGCCTCAAAATCATTTGAAAGATACTCCAAATAGAGTTAATCTAATGTAATGTTGCTGTCTGAAATGTAAAGGTCTACCTCTGAGCTACTCACCCTGGGCTCCTTTTGTGGTCAATGGAGAGGAATAGGTATCTCGAGGCTGTAACTGATCTCACCAAAAGTAGAGCATTCAAGTAGGTCAAATGAATCAAGCCTGAATGTGTCTGTTTCCTTCAAGAGCAGATGTAGATGTCTACATTAGAGAAGTCTAAAGTACCCCTTGAGTGCTATTCCATCCTTCCACAGTTCAGAGGTACAAGCAATGCTCAGCTAATTCACAGTCAGATTATTCTGTCTGAGTTCCACTAAGATCATAAGAACGTAAGAGAGATTTTACTGAATCTCACCATCTATCTCAGCATACTGTCTCTGACAGCTGTCGAAAAGCAGATGCCCAGGGAAGAGCCATAAAAACAGGGCAAACATATCATATTTCCTCCAGCTTCTTTCCCAGCCTCTAACCATCTGTAGCTTCAGAACTCTCTAAGCCAGACATGTTTTTGATGTGTTCAGTAATCTATGAATGTGTCCCATCTTCCTGCAAACCAATGTTAAAGACCTAACCATGTGCAGCATCCTTCAGTAAGAAGCCTCTCAGCTGAGCTGCAGGCTGCGTAATGAACTTCCTTTTGTGTGCTTTGTTCTTGCCTTCTGCTAGTTTCAGTTGAAAGAGAGGAAAGTGATCTCTGGAAGATGGTGTAAAAAGGCAATCTGTTAGCTTTCTCCAACCTGAAGCGTGCAAATGTTGTTGGTGGTAGAAACCTGTGTGCTCCAGTAACTTATTCTGACTTTTGTGTGTTCTTCCCCGCCACTCTAGCTGATGCTAGGCATCTGAACCGGGTGTCCTGAACCCTGTCCTGAATGCCTTACAGACATTTCTTTATCTGTTGTTGGAAAAAGGCACTCAGGTGCTTTATGTTAGTCTCTAGAACTGTGTTTAAGCTAAACATTGTAAAGAGTGTCTAGTTCTGCTCTAATTTCAATGCAGCAGAAAGTCCTCTATGCTCTTTGGGATGTGACACTGCATGTTTTATCTATTTTTAACTATTATTTTGGTTTTGTTTTCAAATTTCATTTGCCAGAATTGCAATTGTTAAAATGTCATTCATTCTGTTCCATTTTCTCCTTAAAATTTTGTCATTTATTCACGGTTGCTAACCCAAGCACTTGCTTCGCGTGCCACAAAAACGATCAGAGGGCTAGAATACCTCTGCTATGAGGACAGGCTGAGAGAGTTGGGGTTGTTCAACTTGGAGAAGAAAAGGCTTCAGGGAGACCTCATTTCAGTAGTTAAAGGGGGCTTATAAGAAAGATGGGGACTAACTTTTTAGTAGGGACTGTAGTGATAGGACAAGGGGTAATGGCTTTAAACTAAAAGAGGGAATATTTAGACTGATATAAGAGAAGTTTTTGTGATGAGGGTGGTGAAACAATGGCCCAGGTTGCCCAGAGAGGTAGTAGATGCCCCAACTCTGGAAACATTCCAGGTCAGGTTGGATGGGGCTCTGAGCAACCTGACCTAGCTGAAGATGTCCCTGCTTATTGTAAGGGGGTTGGACTAGATGACCATTGAAGGTCCCTTCCAACCAAAAATATTCTATGTTCTATGATTCTATGGTTCAAAGTTGGACTTTAAAGCTGAGTAAGAAATGGAACGTTAAAGAATGACAAAAAACTAGGTCTGGCATGTGGAAAATTTTGTCACGATATTTTGAAATAGAAGGAGAAGTAACAAACTGAGGAAGCAAAAGCTGAGTCGGTGTGTCTGGGTCAAGGGCAGAGAACAAGGTTTAGGTTAACCCCACTGCAGAGTATGGCAATAAAGTTAGACATGAACTATTGATCATGAAATGTTGTCTAGACAATAATATACAAAGAAATATAAAAGTAACTTGTGTAGAAGACAAGGAAGAGACAGAAAGGGAGACAGCTAGATGTTTTTGGAGATTGAATGCAAAGAGACTGATGACCACAAAGCAAAACACACTTCTTTATATTCTTGTATTGTGTTCACTTGTGAAGAGAAAAACTACAGTGCAGCAAAGCCAAGGAAAAAAAACTACAGTGCAGCTTACCCAAGGAAAGAAAGCATGTGAAAAGAAAATGAAGAGAAAACCTTGAGAAGCCTTGTAAAGATGAAAAAACAAACGGGAACAAATGAAGATGACTATTATTATCCACCAGGAGATAATTCTTTCTGAGATTTTCCCTTCTCTTCTCTTTTTCCCTCTTTATTTCACCATCTAAGAAGCAGTTTCCTACCTGTTCGGCAAGACTTCTGTGACTTGCCTCCTCCTTCCTGCCCTCTTTTTGACTCAGTTGAATTCTCATCTATCTTCCATATCTTTGCTAATTTCCAAGTCTCTTGCTGCATCTTACAAACACCAAACCTGCCAGTCAGAGCCCGAGTATCACATTTCAGGGCCATAAGCAAAGCCTAAAAGAAAAAGTGAATGGAACCATCACCTTTCCACCAATATTTCATGCATAGACTGGTTTGGAAAGCTTTATTCCACCTTCTGTTCCTTCATGATTTGTTCTGCTTGTATTTTTATGTATCTGTGGTATACAAAAGTACTGAAATCTCTCTTGAAGGAATGATACCTGGGTTACAGACAGCAATAAGATTTTTTTTATCCTTCAAGCCAAGAAAATAGTTTTCTCTATGGAGAAATGTAATTTCTTTAGAAACCTACCAATTTTTGTAGCCTAATTTTAGTCTTGTTCAAACTGTTAGAATGTTTCTGCATAATATTAGAATAAGTGGCAGCAGATTTCCATTATTAATGACATACGGCAACAATAAATAGCTAAAAGCAATTATTGGAAGATTGACAATGGGTAAGGAAAATAAATTAGTTAATTCAAGCTACATAGCAAATACTTTCACATAACCAGCAGCATCTTCAAAACCAGGGTAGATGAACTGCAAACAGCTTGAAATTCTCCACAAACAGTGTTTACAGCAGACAATGTGTTGACAATCAGACAAGACTGAGATTAAATAGGGTCTGGCCTTATTTGTTATTTTTGTTTGCCAAACATTCCTTTTATAAAATACACTATATTTGGGTTTATTTCGTTGTTCACACATCTCACATGAGTATCACTTCTTAATTAGCAGCACTAATGAGGGCATATGACTCAAAAATCATATTAAAATCTTTGCTGTTTAAACAGCGTAGATTTACAAATATCTTAGCAAAACAACTATGTCATTCAATATCAAAATGCTCTCATCACCTACTCAACAATCTTGTTCTGAAAAAAATATATTTCAGCAACATATTTATGAAATAACAAATAAAGCAATGTCTTCAATAGAAAAAGAAATAATGCTGTGTCCAAGGAAAATAATTTCTACTCTCATTTCTATTAGGTGTACTAAAGAAAAACCAGTTGAGCCAGATTCATAATGGCTTATACTATTACCATCACAGACAACTTCCCAGTGGTCCATGCTGGAAGAAACTATCAGTGTGCTCTGTTCCCAGGAAAGATCCAGTACTTCCCACATGCTGAAATATTATTTGACTGATACAGTCCTCACTTTTTTTTTTTTTTTTAATTGAAGTAGGAAAAGACAAAGATGAGTCTGTGCAGAAAAGTTTGGCTTTTCCGTTAACTTAGGCCCACAGAAATTCTTATGAAACTTGCTCACCACTCCTGATGAAGAACTCAGCCCACGTTTAGTGACAGACAAGCCAGGGGTCAGACTGATACAAATTGTAGACTTCTGCCCATATATTTGTGGTCTCTAAAGTACTGCCTATTATCAGTTCTGTAAGGAAAATAAAATCACTCCTACAGCGGGGAAGAGGTAATGCTTGGTTCTCTAGGCCATTTGACACCGACATTTATTTGCTGTATGTAGCACTGCCAGAGAAGGGTTTTGTATTGGTGAAACGTTTAAACAGTTTTTTACTAGTAAAAGTAATGCTAGTGGCATCTCTTCAGAACATTGTCAAGTTTTTGTATTTTTTGGCTGGAAGGGAAAGTTACATTCTCTCCATCTTTAAATGTTTCCACTTCCTTGCAACACAGTAGAGGGGTTCATTCTGCTATGCCCTTTTTCTGGAGGTAACATGAGAGCTATTGACAAAAAATGGTCAGGTCTCCAGAGACCTTGGCCCTGACAGCACCAGCTGCAAAGAAAGCAGGACACAAAAGCATCAGCAATTAAAAGATCAGGAAAATGATCCAAATTGTAGCACGGCGGTAGGCTGAAAAAAGCCTTTCAGTGTTTCTCTGAGCTTTAGCTACATGCTCTTATGTTCACATTCAAGCTAAAGAGGACAGTTCATAGAATATGACTGTTCTAGGGGTGTAGTGAAGAAGACAATGAAAAGGATAGTGTAGGTGCTTTTGTTTGGTTTAGTAATTAGTTTTAGTACAGATACTTTAAAAGTACTTCAATGAAGCTCCTCTTCCACCTTCGGTTTAGATCTCATAATAATCTCTGCTCTCCTTACGTGGTAGGGCTGAGTCCCTGCTGGCTTTCTGTTCCTATTCATACCTACTTCCAACTTCATGGTCCTTGGTTCCAACACTAACCCAGACAATATTTGATCTTTAGCTTGTTCATGGCTCTGAAAGCATGTCAAAACACCACATTTCAATTCTTTGGTTCTTCTAGTTCTTTGGTAAGGCCTAGCTCTGGCATTGCATCATCTCCTGCTTTTTGTATCTCTTGCACATTTAGCTTGTAGACTTCTGGAAGCAAGGACAGGCTGTTGCTGGGTGTGCATTAAGGGTGAAGACCACCAAAGGCTATAAATGAGGCAGTAGCAGAGACAATAAAAAAACCACCCAGATAACTAATTGTTCACTTAAGGTAACAGAACTGCCTAACAAATGGAGATTTTTAAGCAAACACAATTAAAAATGGAATTTATTCCAATCTTTTTACTAGCTGCTTCTCCAATTACTCAGATTTATGTCATCATGAAAAATGGAATATTTCAACAAAATAATAATGCAAAATTTATCAAAAACTGGAAAAAAGTGAACATATTATTTTATTAAATTGGAATGTATATTTCAGAAATTCATCTAGTATTAGTTTTTTAATTGTATAATATGATGAAGTAGAACAGCAGCCTAGAAGAAATATCTAAGTTGACTTCCTTGACAAATAATTAATTGTTAATTATAGTAAGTATTTTTTATATCACAATAAGAAAAATAGTGTAACTTTATAAAACTACAGGCTATGTACAAAACTACAAGCTTCTCACATTTAGGTGTCCACCTAAAAGTGAGAAGGAATTTCTTTCCTTTGAGGGTGGCAGAGCCCTGGCACAGGCTGCCCAGAGAGGTGGTGAAGTCTCCATCTCTGGAGACATTCCAAACCTGCCTGGACGCGTTCCTGTGCAGCCTGATCTAGATGACCCTGCTCTGGCAGGTGGGTTGGACTAGATGATCTCCAGAGGTCCCTTTCAAGTCTACGATTCTGTGATTCTGTAATTCTGGTTTGCCATCTAAGTCCTCTTTACAGTTGATGGAGCACGAGATGTTTTCAGAAGTAGATTCTAAAACTGTTGTGATGAAACATTCTCCGGAGAAACATATCTCTTTCCACAGTTTTTAGAGTATAACTAGACTAAATTAGACATACAGGTTTTAGACATTTAAAATACAGATAAATAAATTCTGGATACACAGAAAAACAGATAAGGCTGGTTTCACCCGAGTGAGGAATGTTTTTGGTAACATACACAGTCCTCAGTGACTTGAGAATCTGCAGTCCCAACACTAGGCTTTGTCTGTACATGGGACATTGCAGTATATTCAGCATATTTTCTGAATACAAACCGTGGGTCCAGTTCTGAAAAATCTTACCCACCCATCAAACTATAAATATATAAATTGGCTTCAGTGTTTCTGTGTTTGCAAGACTGGATCTATGTCAGATCCGTATTGGGCACATTTGAGCATGACTGCAAGAGAGCACAGCTCAGTTTGCACCATTTTTAGATAGGTTTGACTTTCACTTCCCATTATTTTAAATGCATGGTTGAATTCATATTCACTTGAATGTTGCCCTGCCACTTTGCTGACAGCTGTAATTCATCTGTCTGACTTCCTTCATTTGGAAATCATCAGAAATACCTTTTTTTTAACCCTGTTATCAGACCTTGTTTTCCCCCATTTACCTCAGTCGGGTGAAAGGATTTCTGCATTGAGCAAGTGATTCAGGATGCAGTCCCCATCTCTGAGAAAATCTGCTCTCAAATGGACAATTACCCATCTTAGAAGTTCCTTGCCAGGATTTTATTGAGGCATATGGCGTGTGATGGTTTGCCCTCATGGCTGGAAGGTATGTACACTGTTGGAAGGAAATGTTTCATAATAGCTTGAGTCACCCTTCCCACCAGCATTAGTGTAGCCCAGACTGATACTTAGTATTCTCTTTGTAGCTATGAGCAAACTGTGTAGCACCTTCAGTGAATTGGGTTCTAGTCCCCCTGAACTCAGTAGGAATTTTGTGGCTGAAATAAAATATAAGTAAGGTTGGACAGCAGTTTCCAGTCTGTAAAATAGAAACCACGGCCACGCTTCAGCAAAGCACTTCTGTTTAGTTTTAATCACGTGAATAATTCTTTTACAAGATCACTGTTCTGCTTAACTCAAAGCATGCGCTTAAACCCGTTGCAAAATCAAGACCAAGAAGTCATAATTACCTCTCAACTCTGCTGACACTTAATTATTTTTCTGTATCACACAGATGATAGAAGAGCTTTATCGAATAATAATAATAATAATATAACAACAACAACAAATAATGCTACGAAACTCTGCTATTTTTCATTTAAGGTGGAAGGCATTCATATCCTTTATATGTGGACTGGCATAAATCCTTACAGAGTTAGAATGTTTCTCTCTGAAATTAAAATTCAACAACATTATCTTATATGCAAAATATATAATAATTTATGTTACACATCTTAGGTTACCATGTTGAAAGCAGATTTCCAAGGCCCTGTCTTAATCTTCATTTTTCTTTTCAACAAGGAAAGAGGTACTGGTTATACAAAGCAATAATATAAAACCAAGCAACAACATGAGTCAACGCAAACTGATTATTTGCACACATTTTCCTGAATCCTAATTGCTTTCAGTGTTCTCAAAACACCATTAGATGGAGAAATAACAACTTTCATCATACAGTGAAAGGCAATTACACCAACTTGGAAAAGATACCTTGGGAATCTTTGTATCAAGCTTGATTTACCCTGATGTTCTGCAATCGTGTACCAATCACAACAGTTTTGACTCAACTCCAACACAAAATAGAGTTCCCTGAAGTTCATTGGAGGTAAAGCTAAATATTCACAGTGGTCCCTTCTGGCCTTTAATCTATTAATCATGGTCTTTTAAGATTAAAGTACCAGAATTGCCTACATACCCTATCTTCCTGATTTCCTCCTACTCATTTTCCTATAGTCTTTCTTTCTTATTCTATATTTAAACTCCATACTTCTTTCCAGCCTTAACATACGCAGTGCATCCTACCCTCCTTATCCCAACCTGCTTGTGAAATTGGGTAGCCTGGTTTGCATGGCCATACCAGAAGAGTATTTCAGAACAAAATAAATTTCTGCCTAATTGCCACCTTCAACATGTGAAACGGCATGCTTTATTATCAAATGAAGCAATGCCTGAAAAACCAGTCCAAGGTTATTCAGCAGAGTAATTCAAATGGAGCTGATGGGCAAAAAAATGCATCTGGGTTCAAAAGTCCTGAAGAACTGGGAAAGTTACTCCCGGCTGTTACTTGGAACAGCCACGGGAGTGGTCATTATCTGTTCCAGGAGCAAAAAAAAAGCTTATTTAAGAGACTCATTAATCCTTAAATCCTGATACCTCCTTTTGCAGAAACTACTGTATAAGTAATTAAAATGCTATCTTTGCCCTAATGTGTTGGTCAGAAGCAGAGATCAGATGTATGGGCCTCATAACCTGCCCCAACGACAAATTATTTATTCTGAGAGCTCCCTAGACCTGCAAAATAAAGAAGAGTTTCACTGAGTGCCAAACTAGAGAATGAAAACTTCCGGTTGGATTCTCTGTATCAAGATACAGATGAAGGATTCTTTACTAAAAAAGTAACCATGTTAAGGTCTTCTTGTGTCACTCACAGTTACGAAAGTTATTTGGTTTGATAACTTTTAGATATGTAGACCGATATCAAGCTTTTCACTGAAATTGGCTAATGAGTTCCTGGGAGAGGGCAAACAAAGAGACAATGACATGTTCGTACACAGTGTCCTCATTTAAGTCTTTTTTCTCTTAAAAAAACAGACTAAAAGACAATCTTCCTCCACAGACAAAATTATGTAATGAAATAGAACAATTTTAACCTGATAAATAAGCAGGAAGATGAGGTAGCAGTGACAGAACCAAAAAATGTCATCCTGCAAAGTTGGGTTTATGTATTTATTTACTCACTTGCTTTATGTATTTATATAGCACAACTGACTTCCCTAAAGCTTCCGTAAAGCATAAAGATCACATCCCTTAACTCTGAGTCTAAGAGGTAGGTGTTAAGGCTAAGCTAGCCTTCTAAATTGCTTTTGTAGGCACTGAGAAATTCATGGCCTCCAGAAATCACACACTATGGAGTGATGATCTCCTCGGAGTTCAGTATTCTTACTGAATTAGGCACATTGATGAGTCACGCATCCCTGGGAGTATTTAATCTGAAGTTAATTTCATTATGCTTTGATCTGCCCTTCAAGTTTCAGTTTCACTTGTGCTATAATTTTGTACTCAGAACATGTATGTTCATTACAAGAGTCTGCCGTATAACCCAGCGGCTTTGGTAAGTGGATGAGAAACACTCCAACTTTTGCAGACTCCCAATTTATGTAGCAGCTTGGGATTTCTCCCTAAATCCACTGACTGCATCCTTCAACCTAAAATGTCACTAAACAGTAGCTAATGGCATTTTATAATTATTGCACAAATTGCTGAGTGACTCAATACATATTTGTGCAGGCAGCTTTTATTCTCAATAATATTTTCCTTTATCTTTTGGGTGGGCTAGCTGTGCACTTAGAAAAATATGCCTGTACGCATTCTGTGACAAGCAGTTTACACACACGGAATTGCATACAAGGGATATAAAATGATCATAACTTTTTTTTTCTTTTTTTTTTTTTTAATTAACATTTCTAATTTCACAAAGCAGTCTGAGCAATGTTTCCCACGTGCACAAGGCCATGGGCGCAGCATTGCCAATCCAGTCTGTCATTTCCCTGTCTATATAGGAAGCAATAGATTGGTTTAACCATAAGCTCATTTGTATCTTCAGTCCCCTCAAATGTCATGTTGTCATAGAGGCAAACAGAAGTGATCACTCGGAGGGATAATGACTGCAGCACCATCCTTGCATATTCAGAGAGGGATGTTAAGAGACATGGGTTTCAGACAAACCACTTCCACAGCCATCCTTGGTGACAGCTGTTGGCACCCTGGTAACCTGCTATGCTTTGCAGAGTTCTTGGAGAGTAAAGTGAAGCTAGTAATGAAGGTGAGCAGGAGTTTTTACTTGCTGTTGTGAGAGGAGGCGGAAAAAAAAAGGACACTTCAATAGCTTCAAAAAGAGTTTTTTCATCTGTTAGATACCACATGTAACTGGCCATTTCATTAGTGCTGCAAGGACATACCTCTGGGAGGGAGGGCAAGCGGAATGGGAGAACTGAAGCCTCCTTTTCATGAATCATGGTCCTTTTAGGAATTTATTAGATTATGATGGCAACTTTTTCATGTCTCTTCTTATTTTTCTGTCCAAGCCCCTCTAATTGTTGAATGCCTTTGATTCCAGTTAGTCATGCAGATCCAACTGTAGCCTGGCACCTATGTCATGAACTGGGCTGATGACTAGGGTTGATCCAGTTTCCAAAAAATTTAGTGTCAAGCTGCCCACTGACTTCAGTAAGCAATTGCAATTTCAGAAACCATGTCACTTCTGATGATGCATGAGATGGAAAGAATGTGGATTGACTGTCGTGTTGTTAAACTGAGTATGTGGGTTTAACAGCTGGAAAAAGAATCCATTTTTACCTCTAAGATGTTATCTGTCTATCTCTAGTTCTTCCGGAGCAGATTTAGAGGGATTCTTCTCTAAATATCTAATGGAATATTTTGTTTGCATGTTATTTCGGCGATACTGTAAGCATTTTGTCTTTGTCAAAGACATTATTCTTATATTTATTTTAAGCCTTCTGAAAACGTGTCTTATTTTGGGCCTTTTCTCACACTACGGCCGTCAGAGGGGGAAGAACCTAATTTACAGGATTTGATGTTTATTTTCACAGTTTAACCAATTAATCATCATGTAGGAAGAAATAGAACCCATATTTGATCAATATCTCCTGCAAAAGATGTTTTTAAACACAGCTTCAGTCATCAGTGTTATTAGTGTTATTTCAGAGTAGATATTCTTTTATTTGGTTTCCGGATGTGGGAGGGATGGATGCGTAACCACTAACCAAGCAGAAGCCTAGCCCTACACAGCTACCCAAATGAAAATGACATTTTAATGGAAATGTGGAGCAGAGTAGGCATTGTGGGTTCTGACCTGAAGTTTATGTCTTTTGTTCTAGTTGTATACTGACTCACTCTTGTCTATGCTAAGCATTTTTAGAGGAACTGCTACATTCAGGCATCCAGAGTGCTCACAGCTCATAGTCAACTTCATGTTGTCAGTTTAGGTGGACTGCATCTGTCCTTAAATTACTCCAAACCTCAATTTTTTTAATCGCTTTGTTTGAAATTGCGTGTTCCTTTTGCAAGACAACCCAAGTGACTTAGCCAAAGTGATCTTGATAAAGTAATAGTCAATGTGTCCTGGTAACAGTTGCCTTTACGTTGTCACTAGTTAAGTTTTTTGGGAGGACAAGAGTGGGATTAAATTTGAAGCAAAGCAAAGCAGCTTGATATTCTCAGGGCTTTATGTAGCAAAAGCATTTCTGTTCATATGTATGCGTGCATCTAAACAGATTTGCAGGGGAGAAACCACAAAGGCTAATTTTGGCCTGAAGAGGTGGATATCTCTGAGCTGCCCTATAGACAGGAAAAAGAGGGAGAGAGACAAGCTCCTTCAGGAAGTGATTAAGGAGAACCCCCTCCAGAAGAGCGTATTTCTCTCCTCTGACCCAACAGAACCAAATGCTGTGGGCTAGTGTTAGCCTTTGTTGACATCACCCTTAGAATGTTTGCTGTTAGCCTAAGAGCTAGGACAACTGAACATGTCACAGGATGGACTTTTACTTGTAAAGTGTAAGTCATAACTCATTAAGCCTTTGGTCATATGAAAATTTACATGCACCATTAAAGGCAACAAGATTACTCACAGTGCATAGACATCACTATCTGACTGCCATCATTTTTAGTCATAGTTTGGGAAAACTTATATATATGCTTAGCTGCAGGCACAATGGATAGCAGAACTAGTTTGAACAGTGATGTATAATATCAGGATTTGTCAATAACGAAAATACATTCTAGGAAAATAACTTTGTCAACACGCCTTGCTTTGGGAAAGGTTTCTCAGGTCCAGGAGAGAATTTCGGTCCAGCTATAGGCATGCTGGAGAACAGCCAATAGCCCAGGGCTAAGGCATTCACCCGGGACAGGGGAGACCCAGGTTGTCTCTGCATTTCCTGATTCAGCCCAGGTGTTTGAATTTTTCTTCCTGTCTTTCAAGTAAGTGATCTGATGCCTTGGTTAACCTAAGGTGGGATATTTCCCTCTGGAAGTCTTCCTTTACTTCAAAAGGAAAAGGAAGCAGATTTAATTATAAAGCAGCTTAGTTCGGAATGCATTCAAATCTATTTTTACATTTTCCATTAAGGCAGGAAGGCTTTTATTGCTACAAGCTCAAGAAGGTTGTTTTTGGAAAAACAACCTCCATAGGAGTACATTTTCAGGTCTTAGCTAGAAAAAACCTGTGTCCCATTTTCTCACTGCATTTTATGTCCTCTTTTCCACCTATTATTTGGTAATTTTCCATTAATTTTAAACCATTGTTTAGCCACACTTTTCCTATTAGTAAATTAGTAAATGCATTAATAAATTTATAATGTATTAACGTACAAATTCAAAGTGGTTTTAACTGGTTTTGCAGTTAAGAACCACATATTTACTGAGAGTTATCACACTAGATCAAATTTTCATGCCACAGTATGACAAGAAGGCATATCTCAGAAGTTCAAGTCCTAATAAGAAGTAGCTAGCTTAAAAAAATCCCATATTTTTCATAAGATATGAAAATAGCTTCCCAGCATGTTCTTGTAAGTGACGCTGTTACCTCAAAAAGGGCAACTTGCAGTCAGTAACACTGAGGAATTTGCAGTGTGATTAATGGGGAAAGTAGTTCATCTGCCTTTTAAAAATAAATTGCAGATGGATGAAATGCCTAATAGGCAAAATTTTCATCTGCAATTTTTTTTTTACTTTTCTAATGCAATGGAAAAAGAGCAAATAATACTGACAGCCTATTTGTATGATTCTTCCTACTCTTTAAAAACTGCAGCAGTGTGTTTCTTTTTTTTAAGTCCAGTACTGCTTCTTGTTCTTTACTTAATTATTGATAAAAATGGACAGAGTGGAACATGGATTTGGTTTGAATCACTGCTAACTTGTTTTTGATTAGCTTGGCAATTAAATGCAATATTTCACATACAGCGTTCAGATTCCTGCAAGGACAATAAAAGCATTGTTCAGCAATATCTCTAACTCCATTGTGTAGTAAAGGAATATTATTATAAGAGCATTATTATCATGAGCAAGACAAGAGCTTAGTTATTTTCAAAGGGAGTGTCATTTTTTTTTCAAAAAATTAGAGGAAAAGCAGAGTATTCTTAGTGAAGTGCTTTAATTTTATTATTTTTTTTTTTTTTAATGGCAGCATCTTTTAGTTATCGAACAAAAAGCAGATACACTCCAAAATAAATTGACATGGAAAGTTTGCAAAATTATTAGTCATGCAACACCAAACAAAACAGCTTTCCCTCAAAACAAAAAAAATATTCTAACTTTGATCCTCACCTACAATGCTTTGATGAGTATAATAAAAAAAAGGCTGACTGACAAGGTACAGATGGTATCTGTTGATCGGAACCCAGGTCTTCCTCTTCTTGGAGCACTCAGAATAGTAACTCTGCCCCTTCTTGCTCGTGATCTCTCCAGCCCCCCTGAAGTTGTTCCCATTCATGAGTTTCCCTATGACACCGGTCATAGGGGAGAGTTTTCTGCACCATGCCCTGCACCCAGCTCCCTCATTCATCTTTGCTGGCATCTTTGAGTGTCTCTGAAGAGATATGAAGTCCTCCAAGTAAAATGGGTCTCCAAGCTATTAGGTTTGTAGATCATAGAGTCATAGAATCATAGAACGGCTTGGGTTGGAAGGTGTCTTAAAGATCATCTAGTTCCAACCCCCCTGCCATGGGCAGGGACACCTCCCACCAGACCAGGTTGCTCAAAGTCCCATCCAGCCTAGTCTTGAACACTTCCAGGGAAGGGGCCCACTTCCCAGATAAATGAGGGAACTTAGACTTTTTTCTGCCTAATTTCTGAGAGACTCAGAATAAAGACTCAATTAATAATGAAGGCAGGAGTGCTCCAGGGAACAGCCATGAGGAGGAGCTTTAAACAACCTTGGATGTTGATTGAAGGAACCCAAAGGCTGGTAGGTGTGGGTTGCAGCAGGCCTGAAGTCCACCTTGGCTATATTTTGGCTCTAGCACTTGCTAGAGAATAAAGAAGGATGGAGGAAGAAAGAATAATGAGTGATGATTTAAAAATAAGTTCAAGAAGATAGTTTTAAGTACAAAAATATCTCTGTCATCTCTCTGCAGTCAAATACTTTCTGAACAGCAAACCCTAAGCTGTCTGCACTGAAACAGAGATTCCAGAGGCCAGATGCTAATTGAAATGTTCAGATATGAATCCTGAGCAATCCTACAGACCTCAGTTAAGACACTCCATATTTACCCTGATTGATTGTGATTACGTTCTGTCTCTATAGAAATAAACAACTAAGGATCTGTTATTGCAGAAGGCTACAAATGCTGTGTTCACATGCAGTTCTGAGTAGACCATTAAGGTCAAGTGGCTGAAGCTGAATATATATACACAGGTTTAAGGCTCTGGGCAGAAACTGTCATTTATGCTTGTGTTTAGCACATAGACTAATACTGCAGTCATCTCTTGAGCTTTAAAACAATGCATTGTGATGCTAAACTGATAAGTCAGCCTGCAAATACATCCCGAAAAATGTTTATATTGCAAGGGATGACCCTGTTGCATTCTCTCCTGCAAACAGAAGTGTTTTTTTAAGGGCCAAATATGTTGGGATGTGTTGGTATGCGTAAATCAGCAGAGTTCTGTGATGTTAACAGAACTACACCACTCTACAGCAGCAGAGAATCTGATATTTTTCATAGAAAGTAAAGACTGTTTATTTACAGTTTCAGCTATTAAAATTCATTATTTGGAAATTCTTAGGCTACTTTTATTGAACAGAAATTATTGCCGTAAGGGTGCTGTTTTAATAATCATGTACCTAGCTCACGAAAAAGCCTCTGCAGTTCTTTCCCCTCACTGCGTTTTTTTCTTGCTTTGTTTACTGTTATTTTGACCGTATATTGGTTTAGCAATAATTCACATCAGTTTTAGAAGCTTGGAGACTGGTATGAGGGTTGTTGTAAGACTATGTTTTACTATCTGAGTTTTGAAAACTCAGTAAAGCAAAAAAATTATACATATGTAAGCTAGGTTTTATTATATTTTTAATGGAATGAGTGTTAAATATTAGATTTCATTGGTTTTAATGGCAATAGCTCCTTTTAAAAAAAATAAGAAAAGAGAACCTGTGTGCTTTCATTGCTAGAAATGCCCTTGTTAAATCTTAACATATTGTTTCCCATGTTTGAAAAAAAATAATTCTAAAAAAATGATAATGAGCTTAATTTTACCATAAAGCCTCAGAAGAGCAGACACCACCCTGTGAAATAAAGCGCTTCTAGAGCCATTTGCTATATGCTATTGATGTCGGATATTATGTAGACTGCCCTCTGAGTACGATTACCTTTCAGAATTCTGTTTTGGAAGGAAAATAAAATCAATAGTACGTCATAACTGAAAATCTGCAGTGAATCAGTAAATAGAGTTCACCTTGACTAATAATTCTTATTTTTAAATTTATTAGCAAAAGGAAAGGTATAAGCAGTAAAACTGGGTTAAATGAGTTAACTAGGTTAAGAGAACTTTCTCTTGCTTTTGCTCTTTTTCTTGTAGTTTCACTGTTTCTGGGATGTTCATTATTTTGTGCATGAGAACAATGAAAGGTTAAAGTAAAACTTGAATTTTGCTTCTTGGGATAGCGTTTGAAACCATTTAATGAAACTATTGTCCATTTTCTTTTCAAATCTATTTCCTTTTCATTCTATTTGTCTGGTTTTATTTATGTCTGTCTGATAGAAATGTACCATAGACTCAGATTTGTTCAGTCGTACTATAATACTCTTCTCTAAGAAAACAGCACACTAAAAAAACAAAGTCCCCAATCTATTCTTCAAGTGAGTACACAGAAACAGCAGAGCTCATTTTATGTACATTCCTGCATGCAACTTATTTTTTATAAAATCGTATCATGCTGTACCCTGTAGAAAACTGTCTCTGTAAAAATGTTGCGCACACAATTCTAAACTGCTGTACGTATCTTGCAGTTTGCAAGCTGTCACATTACAGATAAATGCCACAAAACCCTACACCACGTCTTTGAATGTTTAGTTTTATTTAGATTAAACACTAAGAATAATTCTAGTAGGGAAATATTAAATTCTGCATGCATGTCCTGTAATCTTTTCTATTTAAATTGACACCGTCTGTGCTTGAGTGGCTGGATTAGTGTACTAAATTATGGTTGTGATAACTCTTGGCATTATTTTTAATAACAATTAAAAATGACCTTTCAAAAACTTACTTACTGCCTACAGTCTTCTCAGTGAGTGTGTTTCCGAACATAGCGTTATCAGACCAGATTGGAGATTTCATGTTACTTTCTGTATTTCAAGCCTTAATATTAAACACTTTTCCTTGCCTAGTATTAGTTTCATATGTTAATATCATTTTTTATTAACATAATACAAATATCACTTGCAGTACTACATCCTTCATTGCTAGCGGCTTTCATATCAAATGTCACAGCAAATTTTATTTTCGCTAATAGATTACGACTTGTACATTGTATTAGTGAAAGTGAACATTATTACAGGCTGACACTAAAATTAAAGAACAGACTGTACAACAGCACATAACACTCTGCTAAATTACCTGCTCCTCCTGACCCACTCCCTATCCTATCCCACCCCACAAAACGCTATCAGAAGTTCCGTTAGATATTTTATTGCTTCTTTGGAGAAAACTTCACCTTTCAAGAACCTCACTATATCCATTGTCAAAATATCACATTATACAATTCACTGGAAGTGAACTTATTGCTAAATACCCATTAGGTTCCCAGGAGATGCCTTACATTAATTGTTTAGTGAAAGCACCCTTAGGCTATCGCTAGGGAAGAACATTAAATGCATAAAAAGAGAAGTTGACAGAGATCCCTGTAGAACAAGATACATCTACTGGCTTAAAACTTCTCCATGAAGAATCCTGCAAGTCGTTGTTCAAAATGGTCATTTTGGGGTTATATTTCCACCTGCTCCTGCAAGCACAAATACAATTAATCTGAGAGGAAAATCAATGCTGCGTCAGCAGAGAGTCTTTAAAACATGGTTACGAAAAGGCAAGCTGGGGGTGGTAAACAAGGAAAAAACAAAGAAAAGAAAGGACATTGCTTTGGACCTGAGACGTCTGTGTGTCTTGTGGAGATAATACCAAGGAAAAAAAAAGTTGGAGAGCAGAAAAACGGCAGAACTAATGCTGCAGATGAAATAGAAAATAAGAAAAAAAGATGGTCGGTAGAGATAAGAGGGAAAACGAAGACAGAAAGGAGAGAGGGGATGCTCAAATGAGTTGTGTATAGGGAAAAGTTGTATCTAAAATGTCAGTTAGCTGTTCATGAGCAAGAAGTCCAGTTCAGAAAGGAAGGATAACGATTTCAACAGCAAGGCGTATCATATTTTCCGATCTGCTACACCCTTTCTACCGTGTCCCCTTAACATTGCTCATTTCTCTAATGTTGGTAGCTGATAGATCTCTTGATTAAGCATATAGTAGCATTTCATCTCTCTTACTATAACTGGCATTTAAAACACTCTGGAACGAGCCTATATTCTACTCTGTATTTCTCATTTTAGGAAAAAGATCTGGGGGTTTGGTACTGCTGCCAAAGTACCACAAGAGGGGGCACTAGTTAAACAAGACGCAATAATGTAACTTTTCTCGTTTTTTTTTTTTTTTTCCCTTTTGTCACTCATAAATACAGAAAAAATATTCTCTTTCCTTGCTGCATAATAGCAATACGATGTTATTATGTTGAGAACATTTATTCCTATTGGGATAATTAATCGAAGAGTAGCTACCATGAAGATGTATTGTAAAAAGGGACGTAGAAGCCTGAGTGTCCTCAAAAGTAATTAGCAAAATAAAATTGCTTTTGTTCATATCCCCCTTAAGAAAAACATTTACCTAAGAGGAAAATCAAATCTTTTTTATTTTAGTCTGATTCTTCAAATCTGTTTATAATCAATGTTTGAAAACATGGGGCTCCTGAATATTGAGATGTGCCTCTATTTTCAACTGTCAGTGCCTCGCAGCTTGGGTAGTCATTTGTCTTTGTAAAAAGTGTACACAAATAATATTACTGCGAGTTTTATTTTCATTTGGCACTCGTTTTGTGCAGGTGCAAATGCCTGCAAGGCTGTAGAAATCAAGCATATGTACTTTGACGCTTTATACTAGCTGCCTATCTTAGGGGCTTGTATGTAAGCACCTCAGTCTGTTCAGGATTTTTCTCCAAACAGCCCAAGGAGGTAGAAAGTATCTTTATGCTTAGTTTTATATTTGGGGAGCTAAAGCAACCAAGGTCTGGAAACAAAAAGACCCTCAACTCCCAGTGAAATCACTGGAGTCCAGGCAATCCCATATATGTGAGTCGTTGAGCCCAGATAATTTGCCCCGAGCCACTGGAGATGTCAAGAAACTGAAACGAGGGATCCCCAGTCCTAAAATGGAAGATTTAATTCTTTCCCTGTAAGCAAAATACCTGGCCCCAAACTGCCTCTGTTCTCATTTGTGTGAGCTTTATCGAAGTGCAGCTCTCCGGGTTCATGCCCAAACTACAGGGCTCTCACATTCCCAAATGGTGCTGTTCTTAATATGCAATGTGAGGAGAACCAGCACTCACTTTTCCAGCTCTTCAGATGTTTTAGGGCTTTTTCAGCACTCAAATTGACAAATCTGGCTAAATGCAACACTTCAGACTTAATTAGGTTACTGAAAACTCCCTGATGCCTGTTCCCACCAGTTCACCCATGTTAAAGATCTGGGTAAGTGAGGACGACGACTCAGGAAAATAGGTGTTCTGTTTTCAAGTATTGCAGTGGGCTTTGTCCCCAGCCTACCCCAGCACAAGAATTGTTATACATCACTAACCAATTTCTAGCTTGATTTATTGTGGAAGATCAACAGGCTATTGAACGGGAAACCACGCCTCATGGTGCATCCAATCTCCAGTCACTGATGAACCCATTTCAGTGCCTGTACTGGGGAGTCTCATACATTTCTCATGATTGGATTAAAATAGACCTGTTTAACTCAGCACAGTTTGTCCAGCATGAGCAAAGTTGCAAAAAATAGCAAATACCCCTCATGAAGCGGCAGTAAGCTGATGAAAAAGAAAGGAAGACCAGTGGTTTAATTTTTAGCTTAGAGATTGAGCAGCGAAGAGTCAGATGCCTACTCTATCACAGACCATCCTTGTGATCTCAGCTAGACACGTCCAGAATAGTTTAATGGATTGTCTCACAGGCAGCTTGAGTTGAATTAACTGTTCATTGCAACTGAAAGGATTAAGAATTGTTTCTCTCTTGCTCACCTTGAGCAGGCTTTGTGTGCATTTCATGGCATGACAATGCCAACTCAAGCCTCTCAAGAGGCTGAAAAATGATCTGGCCAAAAAGAAGCCAGTTCTCATTAGATCAGTGAGCTGAACTCTCTTGCTGTGCAATTGCATGAGTAGCATTGAAAGCTGATGGGAGGAAAGAATTACAATGCTGGGACTGGGGATGAGTGCAAGGAAAAACAAAGTAAGGAAAAGCAGGAAGATGGCCATGCATCCTTGACAGCAACAAGCCATGAGCTTGTCTCAGCTGCCTGTGAAACACATCTGTGTTAGTCAATCAGAGCACGTAATGAACAGGGAATGGGATGAACCCTGAGAATGAGAACCAAGCCTCTGACAAAGAACTGTCACCAGTAGCCAGATGGGAATGTGAAGAGGAGGGTAGCTTTCTTCCTCGTGGTGCTCTTGAGGGGTTCATGGGCTGGATGCTCTGGCTAATTAGAAGCAGCCATCCATAACCCTTCTCGAGTGAGGGAAACTCTCACAAGTCTCCTTTGGAAAAAGACATGATGTTTCTATCTAGAAGCCCTGGGCTAACAGTATTCACTCAGAACATGGAGCACCATCCCTTCTCTCTATGAGGGCACAGGATATCACCTATTCCTACCTTCCCAGTCAGTCCCCAAAACAGCAAGCTGTATATCAGCATTTCCAGAATGAGGTGATTTGGTGAAGCAGTTGTCAAGGTGCTGTCAGATGAAATTTCTAAAAGAGCTTGATTCTATATCAGGACAGACTATGTTGCCCAGTGGACAACAATTTTTTACAGTGCCAGCAGCTGAGCGAGCCAGGGAGGACCATGCTCTAAATGCTATCAGATTCATGACCTGTGGAAGATCCATAAGAAGACATTGGGAAGAGTTGCACATGCATCAAGCTTGGTGTGAACACAATCCTTTTGACCAGGAGTGGATATGGGCACACAAAGAAAACTTTGGCATGTTAGAAAAAAAGTGTGCTACTATACAATATTTGAGTAAAGAAATTAATGGTGTAAAATGCAATCTAGAGGCGGAATACACTGTTTGTCTTGTGGATGATATCCCAGAATATTTCCCAGAGTATAAAACCCCAGGAATCTGCATTAGACCAAAAGCCCACTTACCCTGATGTCCTGCGTCTGACCTGTTTCACAGAAATGCATACAGAAACAAACTATTTCCCCTGTCACATCTTCCTAGATTCTGGAACTTTTCTTGCCTGGGGATGTTGAGAGACAAGTTATAATGATGCCTCTGATGGACTTTTTTTCATGCATTCGTCTCATCATTTTTGAATCTGCTCTTCATTTAGACTCCACAGCGCACTGTGACGAAGATTTCCACAGTTTAACAATGTATGGCAGATGCAATTAGTTTTGCTTGTTTAAAACTAGTTACAGGGGCATTTTGTTTCATGCCATCTAGATTTGGACATTATAAGAAGCAATGAGTAAACCTTTCCTATTCATTTTCTTCATGTCAGTCATAATTTTATCTACTTTTAGCATGTGAGAGGGGAAAGTTCCGAATGGGGTTTATGTTCTTCTCTCCTCCTCTCTTTTGTGTTATAATATGCTTGTCTGATCTAGAACAATCCCAGCTGGACTAGACTGCTATCTGGAACTCCTCTGCGGATGGCCACCATCTATGTGCAGGCTGAGTGATCATATGGAGTGAGTTCTATTGAATCTGTAGAGTTGGTGTCACTGCTCATGCACAGGTGGAATGCCCAAAGCGCACATCCTGAGTACCTCAGATCTGCTGGACTTTAGTTGCAGGTTCAATTGTGCACAGCTGATATCCAACACACTTCAAATTCTTCAGACATACTGTAAGTGTAGCATAGGTCTGAAACTTCTCCAAATTGAGACACCCATCCTGAAAGTGCTCACGTATGTCGTTTTGTATATATATATAAAAAAGATGAATATGTAACCTCCTGTAAGTGACGAGGTAGAGACAACGTTTGGCTCTGGAAGGAGTCCCCTAAACTCCCAGCCTTGAAAGAACTGAAGAGACCAGAAGGGGAAAGAACTCAGTGATTCCCAGTTTGTATAACCATGGATGGAGAATGAAGTTTTCTTCAGTCTCCATGTGAGGTCAGCTCGCATGTTCTGACTATGTTCATAAAGCAATATTCTCCCAGTTTCAAAAACAGGATGACCTCTTGCAAACATCATATTGGAAATGGCTCATGTTAAAATGTTGTTTGGCAGTGACTTCTTTGCTTTGCTTAACTGTGTATCAGGCTTCAATCTAACCAGGTAAGAACAAAGGTGGTCCATGACCAGTATCTTCATCCGTGCCCAGCAGTGTTTCATTTACTGGCATTGCCGTAATCCCAAAGAGCACTGGAACTTCCGGATGAGATGTATCAGTCTGTACACTCCACGTATTAGGCCCATTTTATTGTTCCCTTTTCCCGCACCTTCCTCCTAGTGCCACCATCTCTGGTGTGTGCAGGACAGTCTGATGGTTTTTCTTCCAGGGCAGGTAAGGCTTGGTTCATGAGGCCACAAAGAATGTTTTCATGGTGTTGTGGATAAGGTGTTGACTTCTGCTAGAACTCTATCATCAAATGGTCCCTGAAGGAGAACACATGCCCTGGAAGGCAGCTCACTGCTACAACACTTCCTCTATCATGTTGCTTGAATATACAATATTCTCAGTTGCCTTTATGTGAATTGATCTGCGGAATATCATACTTCAGTGTCTGGGAAGACTGATCAGTTTGGAAATGGGGGAGGAAAAGCAAAACTGCAGTGAAAGGAACCATTCTCACTTCCTGAAGTATGGACAGATGTTCCTGAAGAAAATATTTTAGGGTACGAAACGTGGGGGAAAGGGAAGAGATGATGTTAAAGATGGTCACTAGAGCATGTCCATGTTAGTCATAAATTAGTATGTCTGGGATCAGTCCAAGCTAACCTGGAAATCTGTTGTGCAAGTGCCTATGTGAGAATGAGTCACCTGAGAGTCCCTTTATAGTCCAGAGAAAGGAAAACACTCTTTCAGGATGGATCAGAGGAATCACACCTATGAAGTGTCTACTTCACACATGGAAAACCTGGTTTTAGTTCCTGCTTCTACCGGAGGGAATTTAACCCATCAAAACCAGGGAAACCCTCAGTGGGGAGGAGGCAGGAGATAGTGTGACCATATTTTGAACATAATCCAGCCTGATAAATGTGCTCTAAGAACACCTACTAAAGCAAGATCCTCAAGGGAAAGATGTGGAAGAAGGCTTAATTTGTAGATCCCAAAAGCCATATAGGTATTGACTTGCTGAATTCTGTCAGCACTGAGACACTTTGCAGCACAGTCACAATTAGGCACTGAGAAAACTACTGCAGAATATTGGGAAGTTGATTCTGTTAATCTATTTTTTCTCATTTTGGGATTTACGTACCTGAATTTCATGTACATCACCAGCAGAAACTCCGTCTATTTTCTGTTCTTTCTTCATGTAGGAACCTAATCCCAGCATTAACCACCATGTTTGGTCTTCTGTGAGATTGCTGTCAGACTGCTCCTTTATGCTTCTCCAGTTTTAGCCAAAAAACTACTTAAATTCTAATTTTTGGAGCACTCTGAGAAATGTAATTTGCCTGCTGTGATGTCTCACTTTTTTTCTCATAATAAGTAATCTAATGATTATTACATCTGTCCAGAAAGCAAACAGCCAGGGTTCTACATCCTCTCTCGCAGGAGAGGATCCTAAACCACCTTTCCTCCATTTTATCAGATTGCCCCAAACATCAGATGTTCTCAAAAGGAAACTGTCCCTGTTTCTGAAGGTGACCACCGAACGCTCAAGAATTAAGATGTCCTCAAACCATAAGGAGCCCAGGAGTCTGACTCCTGGAAAAGGAACAGAAATGAGGTGATGGACGCGTCTCACAAGGTAGTGTCCCTTAACCATGACAAAACCGTAGTTTTTAATTATAAGATAATTATTCTGAAGAGTAGAACTGATGCTATTAGTATGCAAATATATAATATGAGGATAATAAGAGGATAATCCTTACCCTATTAAACACTTATTCTAACTTAGGTATGGATAGCTGAGCTCTTAACAATAGCCATGTGTCTGCACAGGCATTTTAGTGTATGAAGTTGAGATAATAGGTCTGGTTTTTTCCTAATGTACCATGAAAATCTTAACGACTCTGTAGTTCCTGGGCCAGTCTAGTGGTTTAATACTGACTTGTTAGTAAATATAGAGCTTGGCTAAGTGAAAAGGGTCATCTTCATCAGCTACAATTCCAGCTGTATTATTTCAGTATCGTCATCTATGTACCACACAGAGCATCTGTCACTTCATCCTCCTCCTAGGCTACATTTCCACTTCAGTGTAAAAAGATGTAAAGGCAGAAGATTAAAAACGGACATTGTTCAGGCTTTTGAAGACAAGGGAGTTTATGATACCAAGTCACATTATTGCAATTTCCAGCCACGTAGTGATAAGTGTTTTTGACTTATTCCTCTCTGATGGAATTTCCTCCTCTGGAAAGTGGAGAGCTCACAACATTCTCACAGTGTTGGCATAAACTATTCCCAGTGACTTGACTCTGATTTTCCCAAAGGGTTTTTTTCATGGAAAGACTGAGTAAAGGAAGAGCTCTACTCTGAATTGTTTTTAAGAATATGCTTTAATGATGAGCATAAATGAATCTAGTCTAAGTCCATGCAACTAGTTAAGGGAACAATTCCTTCAGAAGCAATTCTGGAGCAATTCTCCTCTTCCTTTTCCTTACCCTGAATTGGCAATCCTGTGGCTGAGTGATCAGATAGAACAGAGAGGCACTGGATGAAAACTATGGGTTTTTGTAAAATCTCTTTTGCATTCAGAAGAATTAATTTCCTGATACCCTAATTCTGATATTTCAGGAGCTCTGTCATGCCGCAAAGGTGATGATTGAGAGCTGGTGGTTAGCATGGAATCTCCCCTTTAAAAACAGCCTTAGAATGCCTTAAATTCGCTGTGAAAATAAACCCTTTGTTTACCCTTGTCCTATAACTACATAACTTGTAAAAAGTCCCTCTCCAGCTTTCTTCTAGGCCCCCTTCAGATACTGGAAGGCCACTATAAGGTCTTCACATGGACAGATGTGCTTCTTTCACCTAGACAAAACCATAATAGTAAATTCTAGGAATATCTACCAATAGTAGATGTTTCTAGTTTCTATGGGCCACAGCTCCAGGTCTTGTCCTCCAAGAACACCAGTCCCTTGGACAATAGGGTGAAGATTCATCTCACCGAATTAAAACATTTACAGCATAGAAATATAAATCTGTGGTACTCATTATAGCATCTCTGAGTAATCAGTGGAAAGAAAGAAGCTCTCTAGGTTATAGGTTTCATCTGAACTCAGGTATCTAAAGTAGGCCATGGGAATTAAACTAAAGAACCAGCCTGCATACTGCTACCAAGTATATTTTCTGCCTTTTATCTGCATTACTGCGGGAGAAAAAAAACTGGCTCCACGGTGCTCAGATTGGTAGAAGCTTTTAGGATTCAATCTGCTGCATAAAGAAAAAGAGAGAGGGAGAAAACAGTTGGGTTTATGTGGTATTACATACATTTCGCTCCATTTTCATATTGATTGTATATATAAAAAAGGGGAAAAGTAAATAAACATGAGGAGGATAATGTCCCAAATTGAGTTTTATCACAAGTGCCTCCTGCTGGGATTTGAGAGCAAAACCTTCCCTTGAGGGGACAGAATAATGTCATTTTAGTTATGGCCATATTCTTCATTTGGAACCTCGTCATCAGCATGTCAATGCATGTTATTCACTGCTTGGAGAGACAATAAAATCAAAGGGCCCATCTTTAGGAAGAAACACGCATGTTACCAACATTTACACTACAGAGATCTTGGCCCTTAATAAAACCTACATCCAGTAGCGAAGTTATCAAATGGAGTTGTGCTCATTTTCTTTTATACGCAATGAAGGGGCACAATGTATCTTTACCAGCAGCTGGGAAATTAATGCTACAACTAAAATGACATTCCGCGTCTCAATGAATGATTTCCTGTGGGGTTCGGATAGTGGCTGTGACGAGAAGAGGTGTGATAATGGATCTAAGTCCATAATGCATTTATCCCCAGGTGCACTTGCTCAATCTGTTCCTTGTGCAGCTCTTTTGGGCTTAGTAGGACTTTTAGAGTTTTATTTTGCTGCGCTGAGGCAAATGGTGATGATATTCACTTTTAAAAAGCTGCGAAGGGGAAGGTTTCTGTGTCTG
Organism: Stercorarius parasiticus; assembly: GCA_013396915.1. Taxonomy (NCBI): domain Eukaryota; kingdom Metazoa; phylum Chordata; class Aves; order Charadriiformes; family Stercorariidae; genus Stercorarius; species Stercorarius parasiticus. The sequence continues at coordinate 375,279 of VWZL01001406.1, read as the reverse complement.
TGAGATTGTGCGGAATGAGAGTGGGCTTCTTTGCCATGGGATTCCTCAGAAAGGAAAGAATTGAGATTTTTCAACAGGAGTGCAAAACAGAGTTGTGCCACCATTTCTTTTTCATCTTGGGAAACTGAGGCACACAACAGTCAACCTTGAGAGGCAAAGGCAGGTGGTTAAAACCCAGCTTCTTTCCTGTGGCATCCCTCTCTTGCAAAGAGACCAACACCGCAGGAAACACGTCTTCTTTTACAGCTCAAGTGCAAGACATTTCTAAGCATGCTTTATATTAAGGTTTACCTGTATTAATAATTGAAAAAGGGCTAATACATGATTAATAAATGTTATAAGCATGTTGCAGTCTCAAGTAACATTTCTCAAAGAGGACAGTAAGAGCGTAGCAGATCTTTTAGGTAGTAGGTTGTATGTCAGGAGTTTACCCCGTTAAACAATTCAGTAATCTCTATGAAGGAATTATTCAGCACTTTTGAAAACAGCTCCTTAAAAATTGAATTATAATAGTGTAGATTCCTTCTGTGATGAAGGAAAATACGCAGAGAGGCAGAACAATGTTTTGAAAGGAAATACAGAGAATCTTAATCAAATGTGTCTGGCTGGTACAATATTGCAAGTTGATGATGACTGTGGGAAAAAAACCCAACAAAACAAAACCTGTCTTATGGCTTTTATTGTCGTACTTAAGGGGAAAAGACCCACCTGTTTTGCTTTTCATTTTGTTTAAGGAAGCTGATGGGGCTGCTACTTGATTATTTATCTCTTCAGTATTATTAGTAAATAATGTTAGTACATTATTATCACAAGTGCATACACACTAGATCTCTGTTGCAAAACTATTACTATGTTCTGTTATCAATATTAGTGCTATTGTATCTCTGAAAGATGAAACTTCTGGGCAGAGGCAGCTTAGTTTTTTCTGGAAGGTCCTGCACATGAGCAGAACTGCCCACTGGCTTGGGAAACTGCACAGCCCACCTCAAAGCTGCAGTGGTGGGAGAAGTGGGGCTGTTCAGTCTGGAGAAGAGACGGCTCCATGGAGACCTTATAGCAGTCTTCCAGTACCTAAAGGGGGCCTAAAGGAAGGATGGGGAGGGACTCTTGATCAAGGAGTGCAATGATAGGACAAAGGGTAATGGTTTCAAGCTGAAAGAGGGGAGATTTAGATTGGACATTAGGAAGAAATTCTTTCCTGTGAGGGTGGTGAGGCACAGGAACAGGTTGCCCACGGAGGTTGCCAATGCCCCATCCCTGGAAGTGTTCAAGGCCAGGCTGGATGGGTCTTTGAGCAACCTCATCTAGTGGGAGGTGTCCCTGCCCATGGCAGGGCGGTTGGAACTAGATGATCTTTAAGGTCCCTTCCAACCCAAACCATTCTATGATTCTATGGTTCTATGATTCTATGAAGAAAATACAAATCCATTGGTGTCCTGCGTAACATCTACCTTTGGGTTCATACAGTGCTGGGTGCTATACATCCATGCATCATAGAAGCATAGTATCATAGAATTTTATGATTCTATGAGTGCTACACAGCCATGGGTCTGACACACCCAACCTGCAGCCTTGATGATGGAGATTCAGAGGTCTAGAGCTAGTGACATGGAGAAGTCACCCGTTTCCCCACCAGGCTGCCTTGGTCCTGACATGAGCTGACTCACTTGGCCAAGAAAACTCCTCTCCTCTCTCTTAAAATCCCCCCATGGTCCATGTGCTCCATCTGCCGGGAGGAGGCTTTGTGAAGCAGTTCTCAGGGGGAGATGCTGAACAACTAAAACCTAAGACTCATCCAGGACTTCCTACCTCACGAAATGTCACGGGATTGCTTGGGAAGATATTGTAAGAAGGCAATATACAGCACAGTTCCCTGCTGCTGCAAGCATGGTCTGAGCCGCTCTCCAGAAGGTTGAGTAACTTTGAAAACCCAGTATCCAGTAAAGGGAACAGCTTCTGCTCCTACCCCCAACCCTGTAGAGAAAAAAAAAAAGGTTTTTATGGAAAAAAAAAAATCTGCAGTTATCCAACACCAGACAACTTTCCGAATCCAGCTCACCTAAGCTATTTTTTTTTTTTTTCCCCTCCATGAGCAAAATGAATGCTGCAAGCAGTCACAGTGCTAATGGTCTTTTTTCACATCGCTTCCCCTTGCTCCCCGAACTGAAGGCAGAACTGCAGAGACTTCAGGAGACTCTTCATGCTATCACTTCACAGGCTGGAAGGTGACAGCTTCGCCAGGGACTAATGCGGGCTGACATAATTGAATGTGGCCTGCAGCAAAGCAGCTGCCTGGAGCCACTGTTGATTGTAGCTGTCATCAGGTGGAGTTTGCTGCCGTAAAATACGGTCCGGAGGAACGCGACTCTCGCATGCAGCTCCGCAGTGATAGCTTATTTACTCTTACCCCGCTACAACATTTTTGTAGTTAATAATTGTCAGTATCACACCGTTGAGTGAGCACAGATGCTCAAGGTCTGCATCATCAATAATTTTCCGGCTAACCTGGTCTCGGAAATTAAACAATGGCCCTAATATTCCCATTTTCTGGGTGTATATTGTGTGTTTCAGCATGTCGTCCTCTTTTTTTTTTTTATGGAGAACCTTAAATGATTTTAGAGATATTTCCTACGCCTGTTTATTTAACTGTCACAGGATGTGGGAGAAATATAATCTGCTAAATTAGGCATGAAAAACTGTACACAAGGAGAAGACTCCCTGACTTCTGCCTTGAAAAAGAAGTGGCTTTAATTACAAATTCAGATAAAGAAGCAATCACATCTTCCATTTATACAGCTTTTTTCATTTCAAAGGATCTCACCACAATGAACAAGCAATAGGTTTAATCTTTTCTCCTTTATTTGGAGATTGTGAAGTGTAGAGGGAGTATGAGAATATTTCATATGAACAAGGCTGCAGGATCTCTCTCCTAGATGCAATAAGTAATGTATATCTCGGATAACACTGATCTTTGCTACTTAAAGCCTTCCCAAACTCTTAGTGGAAACCTATGCAAGCCTCAGGATAAACTTGGTCTATTTTTTTGATTACTACTATTCATAAGCTATTTATAACACATTATAAACTGTGCATATTATATTTAAATTTAGTATATGAAATATAGTATATAAAGTACTATATGCAAAATATGATATATATTTAGTATATTTAGGATACCATAATTAAATATAAAATACAAACCTTGGTCTGTATTAAAATATATACAGGCTGAGGAAGAAGATCCCATAGCTCTCAAATTATTATGCTCTTTTGCTGATAAAACATTACTCTAGTTAAGCTTAAGAAGCATCATTTTCCTTTAAATACTTATCATTTTCATTTAAAAAATAAATTGTATTGGTGTCATGGGGTTTTAGACACCCAGTGCTTCCACACCAGTTGGCAACGAAGGAGGTGCAGAGCTGCAGGTACATCAAAGAACTCAAAGTGAGTTGATTAAAAGAAAAAAAAAGGAGAAAAAGGGATATTGGAGAAAAGATATGAAAAGAATAATTGTCATCCTATGTCTGCTGCATGTTTTGAGTTGATTGCTTTGCTGTTTGTACCTGCTTGGCTTCCTAGGAGGTTAGCTTGGTGGAGAAGAATGCAAGGGGGTTGACTATGTCTGCATTACAGTGTGACACACATGTTCCTTGCTGGGACACAGGAGCTGTGCATCCCTTTGGGTGTCTTTATGAGGTTCTGCCCAGCCTGTAGCACCCGGACCAGTCCAACTGCAGGCTCAGGAGGTCCCAAAAGGCTCTACAAACTGAAGTTTAACTCACAGAATATGCTTTTCCCGTGCAGCTTTTTAGGTCTTACTCAGGTTTTGATTACTTTGGTTTTGCACTCCGTCCGTCTCCCCAGCTGCATTGTGGTGGGGGTGAGTTGGCAATTACGTCTGTTATTATAATGATTAATCTTGTTGATTCTAGTTTCCACCTAGGCTTACATTAGGGGTGCTCCTTTGATTTGGCACTAAAGCAACTGGGAGCAACATTTTGTCCTTTGTCTTGATTCTGAACTTCCCTTACACTGCTGCAAATTAAGAATATTTCTGGTATGAAATAGGTGTACAATAAGAAGTGTTTATCCCATCTATGAATCTGCTGAACGAAAGCTGTGGGTCTGACTCTGTCCTTATGGTAGTTTCACAGCGGTGTAACTTTAATGACTTCAGCAGAGTTACTGCTGATAGATACCCTCATGAGTAATCAAAAGCGGAACTGATTGCTCTTATGCAGGGCTCTTCTACCGCAGACAGAAACAAAAGGTATTTCTTTCCAAACCTCAGCTGCTTAGTCGGTTGTGAAATATTTCTTCCTTTCCTTGATAGAAGCAGATCTGTTGTTTATGAAAAGCAAGTATTAATTATACAAGGTTTAGCCACAAACATCTGGTTTTTCTGCTTTTAAATAACCATGTCCCTTCAGCTGGTGCCAAGCGTTCTCGGGGAAGGGAAAAGATGCACACTGCAAAATATCACTGTGGGTTAACACAAGTGGTCTGATCAGCTTGTCAGGGATGACTCCGTACCTTACCCAAGAACACGAGCAAGCAATATTCTCATAAACAGTAAAATAATGTATTTTTAGTAGGGGATCATGATGTTGGCTCAGCTGTCTGCTTGTATTTAGATTTTGGGAGCTTGCAAGAGGATTAAAACCACTTGTTTCTTTTCTTCCTTTCTTTCCTTTTTTTTTCTTTTTTTTTTTTTTTTTAACTTGTCACTGCAATAAAGTTGGCTGTGGCTCTGGGGAGTCCTCTGTAAAGTACAATGCCCTGGGCTATGGGAGATGGAGCCCTCAATAACTGATATGAAAGGTCCTTAATTAAGCACTTAGCATTTCAAGGCAGTTATCACGGCTAGCCCACAGACCGAGCTGGCAGTCCGTCACCACCGATAGGCCACCTAGATGACTAACGTGAGTTGAGTCGAGTCTTTTGTACTTTAGGCGAGGAGCCCCGAGGCACAGGCTGATCTGGTGACCCTCCCAGATCCACTTTCTCTGCCGGAAGGAACGGGATATCGGATGTGACAACACTGCAGACGGGGAACGTGGGTTTTTTTCTTTCCCCCCTGAAGAGCAGGGATTGAGGAGAAAGTTAGAATGACAGTGGCACTTTCTTGGCTCTGTGCATTGGTATGAATATGACCAAACCAAATTAATGAATAATTATGAATGTATTATGAAAACAGAAGGGAAAACCCTGTTGCTGTGGTGCATTCAATTATTTCACCAATTACTTATGGCCATTGGGAAGTTAACTAGGAAAGAGACTGCTCATCCCCCCCAGTACCACTCTCCTTCCCGTTCTCTTTGAAATCCTCTGGACACGAGAGCATAAATGTTTCAGGCGAAGTTTATCTTTATGTTAAGGAGAGGGGGAAGACTTTTGTGGCATTAAAATGGAAAGGGTTAATGGAATGAACTATAGATTAAATTGTAAAGCAATCAAAGAAAACCAAACACTTTATAGCAGACAACCATCTTCTGGTGTTTGGGTCTGTGTCAAGCCATGGATGTGGAAAATTAAAGCCATACTGAGAAGGGAAATGAACCATGTCTAATACATCCCCAGCAATAAAATGTTTTCACTAGGACTGTAAAACTGTGGCTTACATTAGGAAAAAGAAAATCAAACTATATGTCAATTCCACATCATGGGACATGAAGTGTCCACAAAAATTTATATTACTATTTAGAAGTGTTTCATTCTGGTGTTTTATTGTGATTGGATGCGCCCTTCTCAGTATCTTTTGACTGGTATGAAAATGATTTGAACTACTTTTTTAGCATTTATTTTACATCTATTACCTGTTCTATTACTTTTTATTATTTTATTGTGCTTGTGTAGAGGATTTTGCACAGTTTTCATTATAATGTAACATTAAGTCAATTTATTTGTGTATTACACGCTGTATAATTGCACCTTTTTTTGTGGAACAATTTGGATTTCATTATCCAACAAATCAGCAGTGTTACATTTTGAAAAGCTCTTGTTAGAAATCAAGTGCATTTTCCAACTAAGACAACAGAGGTCAAGTTTGCACCAAAAAGGGAGCAGAAGATTGCTTGCCTAAAATACTTGCACAGATGAGGAAGGTCATGGCGGAAAAAGAAATACTCACTTCTTTGAGAAAATATGTAATTACTATGGTCCAGATCAATGGAGATCAATATTTGTAAGAAGGGAAACAGTATGGAATAAGGTGGTCTGACATGGAACAGGTTTGAAGGGAATAGATCAACGCGAAACCAAATGGGTGCCAGGAACACGTCAAATATAACATCATTTTTGTTTAATATTCTTTTGTATTATTCTGTTCCTTAATTTACAAGTGCCATAAAGAGTGTAACTAACGTAGGCAAAACGAAGTGTACATCTGTTAGTGCAGATCTGCTTTGCTATCATATATCAGGCTTAAACCTTTCATAAGAGGTGACATAACAGCAATTGCATCTCTCTCAAAGGTGAACTGACAGCCCCTCTGAAAAAGAATTGCAAAATGACATTGTAAATAACACACCAAGAGTGAGAATAAATGCGAAGGTACAAACCTTCACCTTTTTTTTGATCTGCCAAAATTGCTACCGGGATCCCTCAGTTGTTCTCTGGTAGTTATTACAGCTTCACTCAGAAAAGTTAAAACTAATTCATGAGTAAATAAATTAGCAGGTTGAACATGAAATCCTCACAGTGTGAGAAAATCTCTCCATTCTTAGTCATCCTATGTCATTCAGCTGTCCTGTCGTGATATAGTGGGACCACCAGTTTTCAAAGAGCTACGATTTCCCCTCCTTTTTTTCTTTTCTGTTTAACAGGGACTTTTTACTGAAGATATTGGTTTTCCAGGCAGGGATTTACTTGTGTGTATATGTGTTTGTGTGTCCATACAGTGCTGAGCACAACTGATCTACAGGATCACTTGAACTTCCATGAGCAGTGAGCCCTGCAGGTCTTCTAGAAGTGATGGAAACAATGGAAATAATCTCTTTCTAGTGCTTTAAATTTTGTCAAGTTTTATGCAGAATTGCAGTACCTTGAACTGAAATGGATGCAGAAAATGAGAAATGGAATGGCATTTTGCAAATGCAATTTTTTCTCTCATTTTGGAACTATTCTGCTGTTGATAGATTTATTCCTCTAAAATATTGTTCTGACAGACCTTATGCTCTGTACTGAAATTCCTTAAGGAAGATGTGAGTAAAAGCAAAACAGATTTGGATGCTTTTTCAAATGTAACACTTTTTCAACAAATTGTCAAGTTCACTCTTGAGCTGTGGTTTCAAGTCTTCACCTGCTTCATGGTAGCAGATGAATCAGAGAAAATACCAGCCTTGAGTATTTCAATTACTGATAACACCTTTTAACTCAGTCCTTTAATTCTCTTTTCTATTGCAACTGGCTCAGAAGCTCTACTACAGAAAGCCTTGTTTACTTCAGGCTCCCTCCCAAACCACACATCAAATGCCAATGTATTTCAACACCTCTCAAAGGTTAAACAAAGGACTGAGGACTGCAGCAGAACAATGCAGAGTGACTGCCCAGTACTAAATCTTTTTTTTTTAATGTCTAATGTCTGTAATTCAGGTCCAGGACTGTTTTAGGCATGTGTATATGCTCTGTTTGAATACTCTACCATTCAATGCTCCAGTACTAAAAGCATTACGTATTTAACCACCCAAATTCTCGAGTTGATTTAAACAGCTTAACAGATGTAGTATTTCACATTGCATAAGACTGAAAATGGATATTTCCCCCTTTTTGAGTGTTTTGCTTTATTTTCAGTGAGTATTAACATCTTTTATGGGCTGAGATGAGGTCAATAACATACACACACAAGAAGTACATTCCATACAAAATTACAGTTTTGTACAAAATTACCGTAATTACGTAATTTCCATACAAAATTACTTGCTTTTACTTGGGTCTGAAAAAAATATCCAACTCCCATTTCCAGACAGAAATCAGTGAAAACCTTTATTTCTTTCTAGTAGACAATCACACACAGTAATTAGTGGAGTAATGAGCTCCACCACTTCAAAACATATAGTCAGAAACCAAGTTAAGCAGCTGAGTGGGTGATGATCCAAAGTGAAGTGTTTTCTCTCAGTTCCTCAGTTTCCCACAGACTTATTGAATGGGTCATTTAGGCCATTGAAAGCCAGAGCCTCAAAAGATTTTTAGATATTTAACAATCAATAACTCAGAGGGTTTTGGCTTTTTCCTTTCCTTAGCTCAAGTTCCACATGTAAAAGTGTAATGGAGCTTTTCTGTGACTGCTCTTGAATAGCAACGAAATTTGAAGTTCAACCATGATCCTCTTCTAAAAAGAAAAAGAGAAGCGTGGCAGCATACTACAAGCAAAAAAGGAAATTACTTCAAAATGAACCATTGTTATTGTTTTTAACTCATTCAAATTCTGTGACAAAATCTTGCTCCTGTTGAATTCATAGCAAACACTCTCTAAGTCCCACAGATTTAACTGATTCTGATCAAAAGAACAACCCATAACCTCAGAAGAGAGGAGCAATTTGTCAAAAATTCTATAGAAGAGTGGGATCAGAGCCAACATTTTCAGCACAGAGTGGATAGTCTAGCAGTTAGGCATCTAGATAATTTACTGAGAGTTTAACTTTAAGTACTCAGATTGAAAATATTTACTTCAGTATTAATCGCAAACAACTAAAAATTTGCAATTAATTCTTTGTTTTAACAATTGTTTTAAATTATGTAGAGGTGACGTTTAATAAAAAGCCTGCACAAAAGTAGGTAAAAATATCCCAACACATATGTAAAGGAATTGCCTGGAAATTTTTATCTGACATATGGATGTATCTTGATTTTTTTAAAAAAATTACTGTTATTACTTAAAAGAACTTAATATGCTAATTCTTTAAAGCAAAGCAAGTAGGACATTAAATTTGGATCTATACATTTTTATATATTGAACGTATATTTTACAGCAGCATGGAATACATTTCTGTCTTTTTCAACATACCTGATGTCACAATCTCCAATTCTGAAACCATTTTCTTAGTCGAAACACAAATGCCACCATGCACAGAACAACCGTACGTGACATCAGAAAATACAAGGACAAGGTCAGAATATTGGAGTGCAAAGGACCAGACATTCCATCTCCTGAAGAGATGGGCAACCATATAATAGGTGTCTTATTTAGAAGAAACAACAATGTCAGCTATGCACCCTATCCTACACTGTTGGCCATAAGACGTTTCCGTATATGTTATAGCGAATATACAGATTGCTGTGCATGACCAAATTTTTCAGCCATAATATGAGAAAGTGAAGAGGGGAGAGCAGGAACATTACCAACAGTTCTACAATAGCAGGGAATTTGTTCATTAAAATTATGTGATAAACCTAGGAAGCATGACATGCCCTGTGCTAAGAGATTTCCCTACTGCCTCCAAATAATATAACATAGAAAAAAATAAAATTAAAAATTTGCCAGCGTGACCAATGGAAAAAGTTGTCCTAGCATTCCAATTGCAAGAATAAATTTTAACCTGAACCTCTAAATGGGAGACAAAAACTAGGCACACGATAATAAAATGAGAAGAGGAAGTACCCTGCCTAATTCCTGCCTCCAGCACTGCACAGAAATGTGAAAATACCCTAAATTGATAAAAACTGGCATTTCTTGATTGTTGTTGAAGTAACAATTCTGTCATATAACAGCTCCTGTGAAGTGCAACCTCCTTTGTTTTTTAATAATCTTGGTTCATGAAGTATTCCTGTTGATTTCTCCCCACCTTGAGTAAGTATTTATGACCATAAATGCTCAGCCTCTTTAATGGGCATTTGTGCTAGATGCAGTGGAGTTACCCCAGAGATCTCCCATTATCTTTACCAGTATTTTTTCTTCCATGTTCATCCATTTCTGCTCTATATTTATCTCAGAAAGGCATCTTGAGTCCCAAAGAAGTGTTTGATAATACGAATTCATAAGCAATGACTTATGCATAAGCAACGACCTATTTACATGCAATTGATTCTGTGGGGAGAAGGAAATTGAACCTAAAATGACGAACTGCATGACACATTGAAGACCCATTTAATTTACATACCTAATCTGGGGATGGATTCTGTACACTGAAATTCAGTTTGTCGCCTCTTTACTGTCTATTGCCCCTTTCTAGAAAACAACCGTTATTGAAAAGTCCTTAACTGGACAATCCTCATCTAGTAAATCAGAAAAACCTTCATTCCTAGGACTCCCTCACCCTTTCCCTAGGCAGGGTATCTGCAGTGGAGTAGGATTTTCTTGGCATTTATGTGTAAAAAAAAAAAAAAAAATGAAAAAAATATTTCCAAGAGGAAACAAAAGCTGAAGGTTAGTCTGGGTATACAGCACTGTCTTCGGTTAGAAGTTCGGGTGTGCCTTTAGCAGTAACAAAAACAACAAGCCCCATTTTCGTTCTGCCCCATATTCCCCAGTTTCTCATTAGTTGGTTACAAGTGTTGCTGAAGGTGAAGAGGAAAAAAGGCCAGAACTGCTATGAAAAATGAAATTAGCGCAGTGAAGGCTCAAATAAAGAAGAAGTAGGTTTTCTTGATGCAGGGTTTTATAATTGTAATTATTTTATTTTATTGTTTGCTGGGGAGAGTCAGAGTTTCAAACAGTACTGGCACGTAGCTATTTCCTCTCTTGTGAGAAAGATGGGAGATGACATGTCAGTGCAATTCTTTGTCAGAAATATACATCTGCATGAAGAGAGTAGAGTTAAAAATTTAATCTGCAAAGCTATTTAGAGAGTGGATAGGCCTTGACAGGCCTCCCAAATGTATTAAAAGAACAAGAACAGCAGAGTTATGGAAAAAAAAAAAAGCTGTTGCAAGCAAACAGAATGAAACTAAGCTTTCTTGACAGAATCAGTTTGCCAAATGACTTTAAAATTGCACTATGTCTTGTAGTTTTTTCTTAAATAGATTTTAATTTAAATGTGTAAAGCAGAAGAAACTTGCTTAACTTCAGAGACCTGCACAGCTTTTCCTTAAAAAAGAGAAGAAAAGGACCCTCACAGTGATGTTTAGTCAGGTCACGAGGCTGAGGAAGGAAGGACGGACGGTGTTGATGTTGAGCAGTGGCTCAGAACTCTGGAGAGCCGGCTTCAGTTCCTGCCTATACACAGACTTTGCGTGTGACTTGATGCAAGTTATTTGATCTTACTGGACCCATTTTTGCAAGCATCTAAATATTCTGAAATTTGGGTTCCTATGTCACTGAAGGAAATGCTACCCTCTCTACCACATGCCTCCCTGCCTGTGAAACGAAGACATGCTACTTATTTTATTGGTCTTTTCTGCATATATAACAAGCCTTTGAGTCAGGGCAGCTAAATTTAGGTGGTAGTCATCATGCCTAAATAAAATTGTCTAAAAGTTAGACATCTATCCTAAATCAGTCTTGACTTTTTCTGCAGTCAGGAGTCAGGCATCTCCAGAGACCAACCCATTCTCTCCATTTTAGATATGCCTGTTAAAATAGGATGAATCACTCTCTGAAAAGCCCTTTCATTCTCCATTGCTTGTGGAAGAAATATTGACTGATAAAGCCTTTTACATGCCTAAGCCCAGGAATCGTTTACATTGTTAAAGACAAGCCTATTGTCTGTAACAATAGAGTACTCAGCACAAAGAGGTTTCTAAGAGCTATGTTGAAGTAGACAATGCAGACCAGTCAAGCCTTAGATAATTGACAACTGATTCTGTTCCCTTGAAGCCAAACCTGTACCTCCCACATTTACAGCCTAGCACTGCAGAAACATTTATGCAGTTCTGGACATCACATGCTTGATATGATTGTATGGAGTTGCTGGCTGGAAGGGAGCCTTCGGGGCTGTCCTGCAGAAGGGTATTTGCTTCATGGCATGGACAAAGTAGAGGGCAGCCCCAACAGATGGTGTTGAGTTCCTTATCTCCTCTTCCTGTGCCTGACAGCATTACTTGAAGTGTAAGATTTCAAGTACTGAGGAAAAAAATACTTCACAGTTGTAATTAGAGCATCTCTGGCCACATGTAAATACTGACCATCAAAAATGAAGTCCATATGCTGCTGAACGACCTCAGAAGACCTTTCGTAAAACATTTTGTTGATATGAAACTATATCATTTTTGAAGTACTGTGTAGATTAAATAAAGAAAAAAAGTCCAAAGTTAAATTCTGGATGAAATGAAACACTCTTCTGCTCAAAAAATTCTCTTTCTCAGCAAACAATGAGGGAGCAACCCGCATGTGGTAGGTTCTACTCATCAGTTATTGCCACACTTTGGAGGTGTCTCAGAGAATTTGGGGATGAGGGAGGTAAAGAAACCCTCAGAGAACAGAATTAAAGTTTGCATAAATTTATGTGGCATTACATGGATAATATTTATTTTAATGATGATGGACCTGCAGACATACAAGTGGACTCAATGAAGTTGATGAGATTTCATTATAAATTTTAAATTATTTTCTTCTTTCATACAATCCAACGATGTTACATTCAAGGCTTTATTTCAGCATAAAGCAAATCAGTCACCAGGATTATTGCCAATATATTTGCTTTTTCCCAGGTTTACCCAAATTCCCAGGTTAAGCTATAAGTACAGATGGCTCATGTAGTTCACAAAATACTGATGGTTCCTGTTCTCTTACAGGGTGATTCTACCTGTGACAGGGAGGTGTTGCAATAGCATCAAGATTTACAGATTCTAAAGCAAGACTATAACCTTATCCTCTCAGTAATGGCGAATAAAGACATAGAAGTGTCACAATAGGTTTGGAATTGGAGATTAAAATTTTCATAGAATAATCACTGCCATTATTTAGATAAGTTGGCTCAATGTTTGCTTAACTATGAAAAGTCCATTTTCTGTTCCTTGTTTACTACTTGTTGATAGAACCCGTTTTGATTCCTGTTCATATTAAAAGTGGATGTATTTTGAGGTCTTGCATGGAACCAATTGAAAGAAGAATTTCTGGTCACTTCTATCTGTGAAAGAGTCTGTGCATGGGCAAATGCTTTGTTTTCTTTCCTGGTGAGCATCCCATACTTCAAGAAAAATAAAGGAAGCGGTTGTCCCAGTAGTTTTCTCAACATGCTGTAAGAGTAGAGGCCTCCGGAATCAAATAGATTTCCACATCCCCTAGTGTAGCAGCTTAAGATCAGATGACTGGGAAACAGCAAAAATTAATCAGAAGGTGATAGAATTTGTAGAGTTCTGCTCATTAGCATAAAACAGGACACAATTGAGTGACTTACACTTTAGCTTTGAGTAAGCCTCTAAACTGTGATTTCTTTTTTTTGTGTATTCTTTCTTTCTATCATCCTTTCTCATCTTCTTCTTTTAAAGAACAGTAAGGAGTTTTTTACCACTGTGGCTTCCATCAAGTGCCAGTTCAGCCACTGTATTTACAGATTTGTAACCGGTCAGGCTCAGCTACTCAGTGAAGTGTGTAAGGAAAATATTGCCTTTTTATGCTTTATTTCTGTGGCTTTTGATTCATGGCTTAGGGGGTCATAAGCAGGTCTTGTTGACAGGAGGAATAGGTCCACAAAGAAAGAAAAAATGAAACATCACTTTTTCATTCCCAAACTCATAGTTCGCTAATAAATAAAAAGGATGAGGGGAAAAGGGAGAAGTTGTATATCTATTTCCTTTTCCATTAACATACTGATCTTATCCATTTTGAAAAATATTTACACCATATTCAAATACTGCATTTTAGTCATGCAGACCATTTTAGTGCAATAAATACTTAATATTTTAATATAACACAATAGCCCAAATGAAACGATTGGAAATGAAATTAACAAAACCAATTTCATTCTTTAAAAACGAACTGTTTAATACCCCTTAATAATTTTTTTTTTACTTTAAAGGCTTGGATTTTTGATTCAGATACAGCTTCAGCCTATGTTCTGACTTAGAACATCTTTCTTTTGCAAATGCCCAAACTACCCAGAAGATATATTTAGTTTCCCGCACCACTGTGATACCATGGCAGAGTCAAAATTACAAGAATACATTGTATGAAAATAATACCAAGATTCCCTAAAGAGAAAGGTAGAGGAAACTAAATGTATTACATAAGTGAGGGGAGAACAGAGAAGGTGGAGTAATGGGGAAGAAAATGCAGAGGCACGCACCTTAACTATAAATGCCAGGAATGTAGAGAGTATTGTTTGTGGTTATAGCAATGAAATAGAGATTTAAAGGAAAAGCTGGAGGGATTTTTTATGTGAACCCCTGGATTTGGTGTCTAAATAGAATAATGAGAAGACATAGAGCCTTTATTCCTTATCTTCAGCATGTTACTAGGTAAATTTTTAGTTTCTTGGAGATGAGGTTTTCTTAGGTAACTTCAGAAATATATTCTCTTGCTTAGCCTGTAGTTTAGCAGCAGAGGTTGCTAAGAAGTCACTGTTAAATGATTTTTTTTGCCTCTAGAGAGTGGTTCATCTCATCCTAAAACAAAAAAATTCCGAAGTATATCAAATGCTTCACAGCTGGAAGCACCTATTTGTTTCCTTTGAGCATAAAGGAACTTTGGGTGATGAAACCTGACCTAGGCATATGATTCAGTTGAACTGAAATGTGTCCTTTATTTCACACTAAATCCTGTCTCAGGTGTGTACAGCTAAGGCCAAAGACTTCTAGTTATTGTGACCTTATGCCTCTTTTCTTTAAGTTGGAAAACAAAATAATACTGTCTAACCAAGACAATCTTTTAAGGATCCTCATTTAAACACAGCAGCACTGCAGCTGTTGGAAGTATGATGTCATGTCAAGAAGTCTTATTCCCTTCTAGGAATAAGAAGTCATGTATTTAAATAAACAACAAGGTTTTAAGAAAAGCTTGATTTGAAATAGGTAACCTATTTCATTGTCAAGGACCTATCACTGAAGATATTTAATAAGAAAAAAAAAAGGAAATAGCCAAAATATTAATGCACAGAGCATTAATACAAACAAGAACTTTAAGTAAAGGGGCCTGCCTTTGATTTCAAATGTTTCCTGGGCATCAATATGTCACTCATTACTTTTAACATAGCTAGAATGTTGGTTATGGTTCTGCCGTAGAGCAGCGGAAGTAGAAGGAATTCTTAGTTCTCATACTGAACTGCTCAGTAATCTACTGAATCTGGCTGTTGTGCATTTGCCCCATCTTTACTTGCCCAAAGTTTTCTTTGCTTGGTTTTATCACAAAATCCAGAAGTGGAAATACAGTCGGATACGGGAACTGAACAAGATATTGGGAGCAAAATGTAGTAACTTAAAGTGCAATTTAGCCAACCTATTTTAATGGAAGTTTTACAGAAATCTGAAGTAGTGGAAGACGTTAGAAAGTTTTCAGATAATAGATTATTCTTAAAAAAGTAGCATCAGACTTTGATGAGAGTTAGAATAAGTCAATCTTTGAAAGTATACTACTAAAACCATGCAAAAATTATGATGACCGATTTTAAGTAGTACCACCTATGAATAAATAATCTGCCTCCTCATTCTATCCACCCAATTCATTGACCAAGTTTATGCCTCTCTAAGAGACCTAAAGTTATTATAAATCATATTTGTCTGGATGTAACATTTCATGCTTACAGAAACTCATACACTGAATGCCTCTGTAAGACTTCAGGATGTAAAATATCCTCAGGCCTTAGCTCCTATTGAGGAGTAATAATGTATCCCTTGCATTTAGAAGCCTATGAAGGGCATAATTTTTATTCCCAGTCTTAGCCTTTAGGTGTCAGATTAATAGGGTGTAGAAGATTTAAAAGTAGCATCCTGAGGCCTTGAAAGCAGGATTCATCTAACCTAATTTTAGCCATCTAAAATTTAGTGGCTTGGTTTAATAGCCCACACATGCTGTGGTTGCTAGCACCATCTGAGATGTAGAGTTGCAGCTGGAGTCCAGGTGGAATACTTTAGGTATTCCAAATGGCACTAAATGCTTGTGTTTAGCCAGCTGACTACTCAGTGTCTACTTCATATTAGTTACCTAGGATATGATTCAGTTGAAGATTAACACACTTAGATTTAGGTGTTTGCAATGTAGGTACTTGCATAGGTACTGCAAGTCTAACCTGCCATTGTTCATAATTTAGTTAATATAGTTAATCTGCCTAAAAATGTTCTTCTAGTGCCATGTGAGATGACTGAGTTTATCCCCCACAATCTTGTTTTTCCAGATCATGGCTTGCCTGTAGGTCCTGTACTACACCCACCATGAGCATGCAGATGGCTCAGGTACCCTAGGGCGACTCTGATGTGGTTATGCTCCGCTCTGAAGTGGAGAAATCTTCAAGAGGTTCTTGGGAGCTTTTCTGCTGGTTAAATGGAGATGGCTATTGACTAAAAGGGGAGCTTAGTCACGTAGGGAGTAATTCATGTGACTAGCGTCATTTGATATAACGCAGAATTTATGGGACTTGTACTTTTCTAAAGCTAGACCTCAATTTCTTCATACGTGATGATTTCCTGGCCTCTGTGCCTGGCTCAGTGCCCATGACCAGGATTATTAAAAAAGAGTATAATTGGGGTTTTTTTCTTCTTTTTTTTTCAGAGAATTCCAAACGTATGCTTTCATCAATGTTTGCAGACAACAACATGTGCTTTTCTTTCTCTGAGTGTGTCATAAATAATCATGTCCTAAAAGGTGTTTAGTAGCATTCCCATGTCACTGCTCTTGAGCGAGAAAACCTCAGGAATCTGTTTAGCCACACCTGAAAATTAAACAGGATGATTTAATCAAGATATATGTTTTATTAATATTCCTTGTAAACTCATCTACTGCAGAACCTCCTTCAATATCTAATCTAAAAATGTCAGGAAAAAAAATCTGTAAGATAGTGAGTTGAGTAGAACCGTGCAAGAAAGGAAAATTAAAATTGCAAACAGAGGTAAGATTGCTGAAATGGGGATAGGAAGAAGCTCAAGTATTCAGGAGCGAAAAAGACAGCATAGAACAGCATAAAATGATAAAGGAAAAGATAGAAAACTTCTCAGGAACATCAAGAAGGCTGACTGACATCCTCTGACTGATCAGATTGCGTGTCTTACTGGTCATGGTGAGCATACCAATGCTTAGAAAAGTAACTCATCCATCTCAGCTATCTTCTCTGTTTATTTAAGCAACGGATAACTGCTTTTTGCTTTTAAGCTGTGTATCTTCTGTGTATTTACACGCTTCTTTGCACAGAGGTAAAGGTGGCAAAAGAAAGTGACCCACAAAAGGAGGGTTACAACAGAGACATAATTAATGCTTCACTAAGAAGTTGCATAGACTCTCACCTTCTCTTCCTTCCTCTCCTTGTTTTGCTCATGTATCTGTGTTTAAGTACTGGCGTGGGTCCAAACACGTATGATGCTTGGTGAATTGGGGCCCAAATAGTTACAACCAATTGAACCGCTAAAGGGGAAAGAAGCAAATCAATAAATGCAGTCTTCTAACCCTCTGGCTGTCAGTACAATTCCAGCGCATTTAAGGCAGATATTCAAAGAAAGGATTTCAACTGCGGTCTGTGCTGCTCCCTATATTTTTCAATCAGAGTCACTCTGCTCTTTCAAGAAGCTCATTTTCAAGGTTTGGGATCTTCCTAGGGAAGTCAGTATGCAGGATAAGCTGTTTTCTAGAGGTAGGAGACAGGAAATGCTAAAGGGAAGGATATGTTACAATTCCAACCCTCACAGACAAATACTGAAACTTTTAACATATGTTTTGGTATTTTATGAGATGTTTCTTTGGACTGTCTTCAATTCTCTCTAGTGAAGACTGAATCCAAGATATTTCTTTCATAATGTGTATTCAAAACACAGCTGAAAGAACTGACATCACTGCTTTCTCTACCTAGAAGGTGAAATATTGTGTCCAAGAAGTAAGAGATCCATTTTTGTTTCCTCTTTGTCCATTCTTCTAACATTGTCTAAGTAAGTAACGACTAATAGCTTCTTTTGGAGGTGATTCCTCAGCTTTCCTAGTAAAGCCATTCTCCCTGTTACTAAAGAATTAAGGAATAACTGAGACAAAGAGAAGGCTTAAGAAAGATGCTAGCTTTCTGCATTTCTTCAGGCACTTGGCTGGGATGGGGAGAGGAAAAAGTGTTTAAATTAACCACTCTTATTTTGCCTGAAATTCATTAGAGAGTTTTGAGAAGATTGCACAAAAAGTCTGAACTCCCGCAAGTGGTTAGGGACAGTAAATTTGCATCTGCTGTACTTTAAGAGAGTACACTTGGTGCTGTGTTTTACCAAAAGCCTGATCCAATAAACATTCCTGGATTTCCTCATTGGCTTTAAGTTTCTTGATAGAAATGAATGAACTCCACTTTGTGATCCCGGAGGACGCTGGGTGCCTGAGGAGATCTGGTGCGTTGAGACTGAAGCCCTTCAGAGCAGTTCCAGATCCTAAGTGTCAAGCACCAGAGAAACTTCAATAAATGGAGAGAGGATCTGATAATGACAGATTTAGATTTAGGTGCACAAATTTTGTCAGTATCCTGCTGTAGGCATCTGTGCTTTACTCGCAGACCGGGTCATTGTCTGTGCCTATATACTGTGGAAGTGGAGTAGAATAATAGAACAATCAGAGAAACAAAAGGACTGGATAAGCAATTCAGAGTAAAAAGTGTATTCAGCATATTAATCTGTGTGTGGGTATGTGTGCATGCTCATGGGTTATTCACTAACAGACTTAAATTTTCAGGAAATCTTTGTGCTTTGTTATTTGCATGGTATGGTGGATCAGCTAAGTCATGAGATACTGAGATAAACTGACGTTTGTAGAACGTTTCTGTTTCATCCAAGCATTTTGCTTTTTACTGGCATGATTAGACACCTCCAGGTTCAAAATTGACGCGTTAGCATTTTCTCAGTCCAGAGGATAATCTGTGTTGAGAGAAAGGATCTGTGCCTTCTTATGGACTGTGCAGAAGGGGTCTGAATATCTTATTGATTTGGATAACTGTGATCAAGTTTTCCAGACCAAGAAGTAAACATGAGTTTTTTTAACTCAGGAACTCCTAAATTAATTTTTCATAGGTAATTCTAAGAAGGGCTAACTACAGATACTTAACCATAGATGGTCAACCATAGATTGACCAAATGCAAATCACAAATGTTTTTCTTGCTCATTGGATCAGCTCTCCCAAGAACAAGACATTGATTATCAAGTCCAGCTCCTTGCTATCACAGTCCATCATATCATACTTGGCCACGGTTCCACCTAGAAAGGAACAGTAATTTTTTTATCATTTAATCTCATTTTTTCTCTCTTTTCAAATGCTTTTCCTGAATCTCCTTGGCATATTAATTATTAGAATCTGCCAGTAAGTTCAGATCTTGGTCAGCTTCCACATTCGGGGTTTAAATCTGGTTCAGTCCTAGAAGAATCAATTCACTGAAGTGCAAGGGTGCAAGTACTGCTTTATTATATCAGGTACTTACTGATCCCCTGATGTTCCTTACTACATTGCCTCTGAACACAAGCTAAGAGATTGTGTTAAAAACTTTAATGTCCCTAAAGTTAGATTCAGAATCTCCACTGATTCATATATGCAAAAATTGCTAATTACTTTAAGCCTAAAGCCAAGACCAGAGTTTTCTAAATCTTTCATAATGCACTTAGCTATAACATAACCACTCATATCCAGTCATGTGTTGATGTAAAGTTATCCCCTACCTTTTCTGCTTCCTTTTTTCCTTGGCTTGAGACAGACTATATCCCAAGCCTGTCCAAAATATTAAAGCTAACTCTACACAACATTTTAATGTATTTAAACATTTAATAAAAGGTAAGTTATGCCAATTTATAAATTATTAATTACTGTATATCTGTAATTAAAAGGATATTTTGGTTGGGATTTATTTAGTTAGGGGGTGGGGTTTTTTAGTTATTGGGGTTTTTTTTGCCATGTTAGCTTTGAGAAAACAGGTCACCTCTGCAGATAGATTGCAGCAAATCTGATTTATGGTCAAACCCTACAGAAAAGGAATCCCTATGAAATATTCACTTTGATTCAACTGCAGTGGGAAAATGTAAAAATAGAGAAAGCTCATGACACGATATATGAAAATAATTCATTCTGCTGTATATGAAAAATGAGGAGATCCGGCAGCATCAATGATTCATCCTCTGCTAATACAAATTCAAAGTAGAGGAAATGCTGGATTTTGTAAAACAACAGTCTGACAAGAGTTAAGCTGCCAACTATTGTTTCAGATCATTATTTCCTGAAAAATGGGAAGATGATCATTGTGTTTTCACCTGCTGCAGCTTCCTAGCATACTATTAGCCTGCACAAAGGGGTTTCTATCTAGTTTGCACCATCCACAGACATATTAAGATTGCGGGCAGCTGGTGACTGTTTTGTTACTGTTTTCAGTGCATGTCACTCCTTTTTTTTTCAAAGCATATCCTGTCCTATTATGCTGATGGCATTTTCTTCGTCAACACTTTGGGTCAGTTACTCAGGTGGTGTAAATCAGCATAGCTTCACTGAAGCCAGCAGAATGATGTGGATTTACATGGACTGAGAATCTGGCCTGCAGATCCTAAGACAAGCAAATAATTCAGTGAATTATTTATAGGGTGTTTCACATGTTTTTCTGTTTATGAAAATCTCTGATTTATTTTGCATTCTATGAGAATTGCTTCATAATTTTTCCTTTGGCAAATAATCCCTTGGACTGCAGATATCTCAGTTTGCAGGTGACGGGTATATTGTCCAGAATAAGTTGATGTAAGATTGGGTAAAGACACACAAGTTTCTCAGACTATTTCAGACCACTTCCTCTTGCTGATACAACCATTT
The DNA here is from genome assembly GCA_013396915.1 of Stercorarius parasiticus. Lineage (NCBI taxonomy): Eukaryota > Metazoa > Chordata > Aves > Charadriiformes > Stercorariidae > Stercorarius > Stercorarius parasiticus. Next base: position 354,451 of record VWZL01001406.1, on the reverse strand, counting down.
CAAAAATATTTGAATATTATTTATTATTTTATTTTGCTTTCTTGAATTCAAGATCTAGAATCATGGAGGAGGTTCTGTCATACATTCCATAGGTGATGATGTTTACTTGACCAAAGTGGAAGGTCCACTGAAATTCGTGATTGTGACCACATGGAATTATATATGTCCCCAGCTAGGTGGAGGAATGGTGCAGTGGACTGGATACAGGATCTAGGAGACTAAGATACATTTGGAATCTCTTCCAGACTCGCAAAGACCCTTCACACATGCTCAAGCAAGTCAATTTAACTTCTCTATATCACATTTTCCCTACCTATATATAAAATTTTTGAGTAATTCACATATTTTTAGGTTTCCAAAAGCTGTGAATGTAGTGTGAGAAAGCCAAGAGGATTTCTATCACTTCATGGATAATTTATCCCACCCACTTTAGACATGTCTTGGCATGGGATGGCATTACTTAACTCTTTCCATGATAACCTCCTCCTTCAGCTGCTCTGAAACGTTCATATTCTTAGACTGTTTGGGCTGTCAATCTTTATTTTTTCCCTGAAATGTAAAAAAAAAATAATTGTTCATCACGAGGTGTGCAAATAAATTGGCATTTCTGTGCTTTGAATGTACTTCTCTTTTTCTTTGAGGACCAAGAACACTGCCACTTTTAAACTTCAGCTTAAATTGTTGAAAATTACTCTAGAGCTAAGCCCATTGTTTTGAGATGTTGCCTATTCTGCCCCAGTGACAATCCATCCCAGTTTAGTTGGGATGAAGCAATTTCACGGTGAATAATATTCTCAAGACCTTTTGCACAAAGCAACTCTAGACAGAGGGTTGGATTCAGTTCCCTAAGATGAGGTGTCTAGCGCCACTTCAAGTGCCCTGGGGCAACTGACATAGCCCCATGGGGCTGGCAGATATTACACAGAACACACATGAGACTCTGGACAGTAGCTGAAAGTCAGGCACAGTATCTCAGGATGCCTTAAACTGAAGTAGAAACCTGTCTTTAGGCAAATGAATCAAGCTGCTGTAGAGCAGCATTCAAGCCTCTTAATGTCTAATGTCACTTTAGATTCTGTGAAGCATTTTGCCTGATCTCTAGCTGCTATTCTAGAAAGGTGTTAATCTCTTACATACCCTTTGGTTTCATGCAGACTTCTTGGATACTCTAGAGTATCTTACTCAGAATTAAATGTCATCATTTAAACAATGACACTGCTTATGCATCAGTATTCAGCTCCAGCTGAGGACAACTAAGTTTAGGTATGTTCATACAGGTATCTAGATGTACCCTAGGTGCATCCTGTTATAGTAATTAAATAGTTGACAAATAGAGGTCTGTAGATAAACACATCTAGAGTTGTTTGAAATACCCATGTCCACTAGTTTTCTAGCTCTTGCTCCAGAATGAGAACTACACAGTGTTGACATCACATTTGCCGGATTTGTGTAAATGTCTCTGATACTCTAATGTATTTCAGATGATGGTAAATTCTTACATTTAAGCAAACTGACAGTTAAACTGTCCTCCCTTGACTGTACTGACTAGGTTTCCATTAACTATAACAGACAATTATACAGCTTTCATATCTATAAATATGCTTATGTAGACACCTGCATTCAGTTGCCTCAAACTCAAACTGAATTCTATTCCATGGAGAAATAAATACCAAGAGGTCAATCTGAAAAGCTCAGGAAGGGCACCAACCATTCTATGATTCTATGATTGATTCTATGATTCAATACAATGTGTTTTATCCTAGAGGAAAGTGCGTTGATCTAGGATTAGCATGAAGATGTCATTAACCTGCTCTCTTTGGACAAGATTGGGAAAGTTTGAGACATTTATTTATGTGCCATTCTTTGCATGGGATTAATCTCATCCAACCTGAGATGTGCAGAGCACAACAGTCTGCATCTGAGATGGATGTCTGAATGCCATTTATAATAAAGAGAGAGAAAAGTACACTTAACATCATACATTTTAACTTCCAACATTAGATGAAAGTTTTTTCACCATTATTTTCTCATTTTAAATGTCCAAGAGAAGCTGTTTCTTCAGTTGATATATACTGGTTTATCACCAGTTACTCCTATAATTCCGTACTGATTCCAATATTCTTACATATATGAACTTCTTCTGAGTTTCAGTACATAGAGTACCATGAATCAAAATAATTTTTTTAGGATTATTTCCGCACAAGATTTTTAAGATCATTCACAGCTCCATTTTCAAGATAAGATTCAGATGTCGCTTTGTGGTGGGACCAAAAAGACAAACAGACGACTTTGAGAAAAACATTATAAAATGTCATTGTAACATTATCATATTTTTAGATGCTCTGTTGGAGTCACACCTCCATGGTAAATATACAAAACTCAAGGAATTCATTAGTGCTCCATGCACAAGGTAGTTCTGAATCCGAAATCCATCCTCCGCTGTCCCTTATTCCATTGGAGCAGCGTTGTTACATATCACCAGTATAAGAAGTGATACAATTTTTATTTCAATGCAATGTGGTGTCTGCGAGCAGCTATTATTGTGGGAAGTGGGTTCAGAAGGTAATAATTGTTGTATGCATGGCACGCCAATCTGATCAATAGACTGCTGAAGCATGTGTGGCCAGCTCTGCCCAGCCCCACCATTTGCAACCTAATTAGCAGCTGCTCAGAGATGGGAAACAGGTGCAGATCCGGGCCCAGGCCAGGGAAGTCTGCCTATAATTAACAAGGAAAAAAAGGGTCAGATATTGGGAAGAATATCAAATCTTGGTCCACTGGGGCTATCATGCTGGCCTCAAAGGCACAGTCACCTGAGATCTTAGGCATGCTAATGTAAATTATGCAAGCTTTCAAACAACATGGCTGCATAATCAGTTGGCAGGGAAGAAATGACTGGCTGTTTTTGTGTAGTTTAGTCTGAGCGGTTAAAAAAAAAGAGAAAGGATTTCAATGTTCTCACTGCATTGCTTTTTTGTTTTGCAAATAACAGTGGTTTGCTATTGACTAAACAGAGGAGAGAATGCCTGACTTCTCTACTGGTAGTAGTAAAATGCAGCAGTATTATTTAGCTCTGAGATTTTATTTAATCATTGAACTGAGTGAACGCTTATATATGCAGAAAAATTGATTCTGAATTAAGACGGATAACCCTGGTTAATGTTTGTATGGGCACTGGAAGGTGAAGCCTTCCTAATATCATCACTATTTTCTAGCTATATTCATATAACTTATGGAGAGCCAAATTACGTCTTTTGGATATTAAAAAGAAAATGTTTGATGATCAGTTGATTCTGGCTGTGGTGACGGTACTCAGGGTATCAACTGGGGTTCCAGATCTCATTGGGCTAAGCAGGATATTTATATGAGAGAAAAAGGAAGGCTTGTTACAACAGAGGAAAAAGGTAGGAAACTCCCCCAAAGTAGTTAAAATGTATTGATGACTTGACAGAACTTTCTGGACGCCAACAGGTACTTCAAAGGAAGGATTGTTTCCTCATGAGGTAAGGCATAATCCTTCAGTTTGCCCTTTGAAGTTTATCTGATTAACTTCAGTTCTGTAGCAGAATAGAAGCCAATCACTTGCATTTATAGTAATGAGCCCATTACAATACATATCTAGATGAGACATTATTAATATGTCATTATGTACAGACACACACACATACAAAAACTTCGGACCACCTTTTAAACAGTGGGATATGGGGAAACCAAACTAAAAAGAAAAAGGAGAAGGAAGGCAAAAGACTTCTTAGTCTCTCCCATTGTGAAACTTCTGCACAGGTCTTTAAATGTATACTTTTAGGAAAAGAGCAGGCAGAGAGTAATGTTTGTACTTGTTTTTCACTAATCTTTGCAGAATAGATCTTTTCCTGCCTCCTAACATCTTATTTCTTTACCTAAAAATATATGTATTCTATGTAATTTCTCAAACAACCATGACAACTGAATCAAAATGGCTAGTCAAAAGGTAGGACCCTTTTTTGACAAAATCCTTGGATTTTTTTGGCAATAATAGTCCACTGAAAGTAGAAGTATTTTGTAACTGGAAAGGCTGTCATTCTATCAATTTGGATTTTTTTTGGTTACACCTATTTTGTAATTCAAAGTTCCAGTTCCCAAATATTTGCCAGATTCTGGTTTCTTGCTTTGCTTTAACATGGGAAATATTTCTAAGAATTACCATTATTCAGCATTATGTAGCATTATTAGGCAGAATGTAAGAATAGAAATAATGAAAATAGTATAAGTTTCTGAAGAGGAAGGATGCTCCTGTGCTTACAAGGCTGACTAGGCTGGAATATTTCCCAAAGGAAACCTGTTTACAAGATCTCATGGTCACTGTGGGAAGTGACTTCCTGGGAAGTGTAGGAGATGACTAACTGACCCGACTGTGCAGTAGGCAGCCAGTGAGAAGAACCCCAAAAGTAGCTGGAAGTCAACTCACCTCTGAGGATAAGCAACAGACCCAACGTCCACACAAAAAGTATTCCTGCAGAGACTGGAAATCTGCCCACACCATGTAAGCAAAGCTGGAGCAAGGGCCCTGGAAGGACATGTGAGTTTATTACTCTGAATTTTTACATACGCGATTAGTTGTAAAAGTGGTCACTCTGTAAAAAGTGTCTTATCCCAGAGATTTGGAGCATATACTGCCAACAGACCTGCTTCACCAAAGGGGTACCACTGGACATCAGGGTGCAGATCCTGCCCTTACGGTTTCTGTGTCAAAAATTTCAGTGGAATAGACACGTTTCTTCAATATTTTTTAGTTCTGGCAAATCTGGTAGAAAACTATTTTACTTGGAAATTATTAACTGACTGTACTCGGTCTAGACAAAAGAAACAGTGAAAGGTCAGGGGAAAGGGAATATTATTAGCTTTGATCAACAGATGGGGAATAGAGACACAGTGGATTTAAAACACTTACCCAAGATCATGCAAGAAATTGAGGCTGAGCTGGAAATGTATACCAGGGGGTTATCTAGTATATTTTTCCCTTCCACTAAAGGCAAAATCCATGAAGCTCCAGCTTAAAAACAAAAGGCAGCAAATAAAATATTACTACTTTTTGACCTAAACACATTGGTGATCATAGAAGAGGCAAGCTTTCTAAATCCTTTAAGCAGCTAAACCCCTTAGTTTATAGAAAAAAATAAGACATTACAGCATTTTATTCACATTTCATTTGTTTCTTTTTCTTATTCTAAGACGAAACCTAGGAATAAATTTGCAGAACTGCCTCATTTTTCCATGCTGGTCTTATGGTTATGCATATAGGTCCAGAAAACAGCTGATCAGATTATTAGCGATCGTTTGCCCAATCTTGTCTGTGGTACTACAGAGTACTGAAGATTAGTGGTGCTGTTTAAGAAGCCCAAAAGCATCCATATTTATTTCTTCTTAAAAGAAAACTTTTTTTTCTTTATTTCTCTCTTTTACTTGCCCTCATAGCAGCAATGGCAAGAGCTATGTTGTACCTCTCAGTGGCCCAAACTGCACTATAATATACAAAGTCTGACAATGTCCCATAAAGTCGAATACAAATAACTCCATATCATGCTGGAAAAGGAAAGCAATGTCAAATTTCTTCAGTATCAATAACCCCAGCTTCTTGAGTCTTCCGAGGGAAATGATTTCAAGAAAAGAGAGAGAACTTTATATCTGGAGATAATTTGGAGCAGGGAAGTATGACTGTCATCTGAATTTGACAGCCTGAATTCCCAAGACAGGTTTTTTTGATTATTCTTGTTAAAAAATTTCAGGGCTGATTCTAGAACGATACCCTTTATACCTACCATACAAAGTAAAGGAAATATTTATATATATTCTGCATATGTGAAAGTTACAAATACACAGATGCACACCTTTTCAAATCCCAAGTGACTTGAAGTGATTAATTAATCATTACAATACCCTTGGGACAGGAATATTATCTCCAATTTAGAAGCAGCAAAATGGATGAAAACAGTTCAAGTGATTTATTCAAAGAGTAAGAAGCCAGCAGAGTAAAGGAACTAATTATGACTCATTTCTAGCTCCTTGTGTGATCTACATATTCCTGTACGCTATGGAACACAATATTGGAACCCTGCATGCAAACACCTCTCAACTTTGTGATAATTCATTTTGAACTGACCTCTAACTCTGTAAGGGCTTATATAAAAAATCCTGGCTGTACTACTCCATTTTGTAGCACCAATTCATTTAGAGAATAAAAAACTTCAGCATTTATCGTTGGGTTATAATTATAACTGTACATTTCAGTGTCCCAGTAGGTATGTAACACATAGATAATTATTTGTTGGTCTTATGACAGACACCACCACCCCTTGCTAACCTTATTTAATTTCTATCCTGAGAGCATCATAGCTAAACTAACCGTACTCTTGTAACGTAAGGCAGAAAATACAATCAGAATCATTGGAGTTATGATGATCAAAGGAGATGAGGGAAATCTTGACATTTTAAATGTGATTAAACTGAAGGTACCTTTCTAAAATAAACCTCTATTGCTACAGAATATAGCTCATGGTTCTTAGGAACAGAGATTTTCAGTGGAGTGTCTGTCTCATGGAGGAGCTACTTGTTTCTCTGACAGTGTGTCCTTGCAGGTTTCTTTTTTATTCTTTCCCTGCTACTGTCATTAACCCTGTCTAGTCACCATTACAAGCACCAGACAAGGCAATCCAACGCCAAGGCACTGAATTATTGCCAACCCATTTGTACCATCTGCTGCACAAGTGTCTGTTGATGGAAGGGGTGGTGAGGCACCTGGTGACCGTGATGTCAAAACAACATTTGTAGGGGAGGCAGGGAACAGCAAAAAGACTGCATAAACAAAGCATTGGAGCAGACAAAAACCTGAGATTAGCAGAGGCTCCAAAGGAAGGAAAACTGATGCTCTTCTGCTTGGCTATTTTGAGAACCCCAATGGCATACCTTGTCGTGGCCTTCTCAGAAGCGGGAGCACAGTTGAATTTTGCTGCTTATAGGTTACAGAAGTAAGGCAGTACCATTGCTGCTACAGGAAATCACAGAGAAAAAGAGGAGAAAAGGTACAGAAATAAGGAAAGGAGCTGTAGGGAGTCAGACTTGCTCAGCATCTGGCTGGAGGAAGGGGGAAGGAAGGGAGAATTGACCACTGTTGCTAAGAGGGGTGTCCTTTTCCTCTGTCAGAGGCAGGTTGTTTTTCTAGGTTTTGGTGTAGAAATGGCTGGCAATGCAATTAAGGATGTTTTCCCGTCACCTGCATGTAGCCTGTTTTCCTCTTTTGCTTATATAAAGTAATGTGACACCACCTATACCATTTTTTTTTCATAAACCACTAATAGAACAAAGCACAAAATGCTCACCCCGAAATCTGTCCAATTCTACCCTTACTGAATATCCTCTCCTTGTACTTTTGCCTATGCAATAGACCATGCTAAGCTCTTAAACATCCTCCCATCTCTAGAAAAGCCACGTTTTTTTATTTATCGGGTGTTGTAACCGAATTAATCTGTATTTATAAGTATCTGCAACCATTCTCAGTGTAACTGTTAGTTACCTGGTCAGTTTTTTTCTCCAGACAACTTCAGATCTCTCATATCATGTTCTTCTAGCATTCGTGACTGATATCACTGAACAAAATTGATTTTTTGATGACTTCTAAACATGTTTTAAAATAATTTGGTATAAATTCCATATGGGGTGTACTTTCTTTTTCTGTTTCTCTTCCTCGCTTGGTCTCTCTCTGAAGCAAGGTGGATTTCTAGCACAAACTTTAAGTTGATTTGATTCGGTGAGGTTCATTGCTGGAAGCAATGTTGTGCAATAGGTGAAAATCTTACACATTTCAGATGGTGAACATTGTTTAGAGGCCTTTAAGGCCTTTTTGTGTATATTTGCATCTACGAATTCCAAGGTGGAAGTTTAAGATTCTGCAATTGGCTTCCTAAAAAGTACTTTTTTTTTTTCCTACTTGTTCCTTTCCAAGTGACAGTCAGAACACAAACAACAAATACAGATGTATCACTTATTTTAAGTGTGACTGTCTTCATTATTTTCAGGTCTGCTCCACAAGTTCAGTTGTAATAATAATTTGCATCTATAGGTCTAAAATACTGGACAAGAATTGACCAGCACAAATTCTCACACTTTTTATTAGAAAACAAAAAACCTAATATAAAGTGAAGTTCCAGTTAGTTGGAAAATTCAAGGTTTGAAGTTTCCATGAGGCAGGGTATCAGGTTTCTTTTGCCCCTAATGGTATCTCAAAAGACTCTGCAAATATTTTCTCTGTCTTTGTCTTTTAATCTTTTTAAAGAGTTCTGTGAACATTTATACTTCTTGGACCAGCTTCAGAAGTCTTTCAGGAACAGCTGCATTTCTTGCCCTCAATTTAATTGAATCTTTCTCATCTTTTCAATCTTTCCCCATTATTACGTTTTCTGTATCTCTAAGGATCTCTTCTGCTTCCCACCAGAACCACTTGCTATCTTCATTGACATGCGTTGTCCAGCTGAAGCCTCAGATCACAGTGAAATTATGTGACTTATTTTAGAAATCTTCTTTATACACCCTAGCCTGACAGTTAGCTCTGTGAAACAGAACGACAGAGACAAGTTACTGTTCCTGTAGTATGTAGGTAATTTTTTGCAGAAGTGCTGACTACTCAAACATCTCCCATTCTGCACCAGCGCAATTCTTTTTTACTGTGTAATGTAGAACTTTGCACTTGGGCTTATTGAATGAAATCTGTGATGATGATTTCAACTTCTGACTCTTTCCTCTGGCTCACTTGCAGCCCTCTCAACTGGAGTCACTCACAAAAATTAACAACTCTACTCTCCATTTTATAATTGAAGTCCCTAATAACAACATTAAACCGTACCTGATTCACTTCGTGTGAATTCACTTCACGCTTCATGTGATTCACTTCTCGTGTTCAAGAAGTTATGCTAGTGGACCTTGTCCATCAAGAATCTGTGCTGCTCCACATATCACAGTGCAGCCTGTCTCAGCCCTGTTTATATCAGTGGGAAACTCAAATGAGCATGTTGCTGTGAGTCACACTCTTTCACGTAGGTTAAAAAGGATGTGCATGATCTGGAGGAGCCCTTTGATCTCTACCATGTCTTCTAAGCTTCTCTACTATGTGTGCACAACTGTCACCGTTATTTGGACCAGGAATCTGAGTATACTTCTGGGACATAGCCTAAAATATTTTACATTAGGGGAGTATTGCAAAATGATCCTCTATTACATTTTGCCCTGATCAGACCTTAGCACATTTAAATAGTAGGATTATGAAACTGGAGAGAAAAGATATCAACTGAGTATTTCCCAGAGGAAAATTCACTTTCGCTGGTTGAATTTTCTTCTGCTCACTTATTATAAGAGTCCAGAATCTGCAAAAATAAAAGTTCATGAACCATTATTGAACAAATTTATCATTAGAGATGGAACCATGCTACAGTAAAAAAAGGGCTAATGTTCATGCCGGAATTGAAAACCTGTTATGAATCGGTGATAATTAAGTCAACAGACTGGTAAGGATTGGGACTGAAATTTCAGCATGGCTGAAATGAGTTTTAAGTCATTCTTTGCCTTTGTCAGGTTGGCTTTAGAGGTTTAGGCTTATGGATATGGAATGGATAGCTCTTTGTTCGAAGTGTGTTTGCAACATCTTCCCAAAACTTGTGGTTTTTTTGTTTGTTTTGTTTTTGGATTTTTATTAAAGGACCAAAAAAGTATTGGCAGAACTTGGAAGAGGAATCAGGTTTTGAAAGCTTACTTTTCTGTGCTATTTGACTGTGTTATTCTGGCTTTTAGAACTATTTTATTACAACAAATCATTATTCATTATTCAGACTTTCCTAAGCTTCTAGTTTCTGTGATATACAAAGAGTTACTTTTTTATTTTCTCAAATTCTTCTGTTGAAAAGTTAACACAAAACACACGGAAGTTTTAGTTGATCTCACAATAAAATTTCTTCTCATAATCAGAAGATGCAATTTCACAATGTCTCCAAATACATCTAGACCCAGGCCCGAAGTAGAAGAAAATAGCTGAATAACAGTGACAGATAGAACATTTTCAGATACTGATTTATTGCCTTGGGAGAGAGTCCGTAATGTTCCATAGCAGAAAAAAATCGACAGCCTTATTTTATGAAGCAAAGCAAGTATGAAATTTTCTGTGACAATGAAGAGCTGTTAAGCCTTTTCCTATATCTTTCGGATAAGAGAGAAAATTAAGATTCTGACCGTATCTGCCATTAGACATTTTTTTATCTCGCTGTGTACCTCTCTACCTGCCTTCCTACTTGTGTGATTTTCTGCCCTTCAGTGCTAGAATTCATTTAACTGTCCCAGCATCTGCACTCTGTTGAAATATGTGTGACTCTAATTTGCCTACACCGTGTCCCACTTTAGTTTCTTCTGGAAAAAAACAGTTTCTGTTTCTCAAGCTGAGCCATGGTGTGTTTCAGCTCTATTTGTCAAACAGAGGTTGTTTTCCATCCAAGAGGGAGTTGCAAATGTAATCCAAGATTTACATACACTGCACAGTAAGGTTGGCCTTCCACTTTTATGGTCAAGTACCAATTAGCCACTGACTAGGAAAAGAATACGAGCTCCAAATAATTTCCTGTCAAATCAGAAAACTTTATACTAGTGCTTGAAAGTGTCTGAGGGCTAATTCAAATATTGGTTTATCCCTAGGTCATTTCTATAGTGTCTAAGAGGGACAAAAGTAATTCATCTGAACATGAAATTCATAAAATAATAACCTTCTTTATATCTACGACAGATCTTTGTTGATTTCAGAGCTTCTGGGTAACTTCGTCATATAGGCAGCCGCTCATGTAATCTGGAATATTGTCTTATTTTCATAATAGCAAAGTTTGCCTTAGGGTTTACTGTTAATTAATCATGTCCAAATATTAACTGACATCCATTCTTGGGTGTGAGCAAAACTCCCCCCCAGGGCACCTCCTCTGTGGAAAATTTAGCGTTTCCATTTAGAAAGTGAAAAGGATGAAATGCTCTAAGAATTAGGGTAGTTGTATACAAAGGAAAAAACACCCCAGGTTAGCTGGGGGAAGGCAGGGAAAGACCAGTTGGCTCCTCGGAGCCAGCTGAGGAAGAAGTCATCAGTTTTGGCAGAGTTTGAGTGAAAGAAGGGAAAAAGGAAGAAGTAAGGAGCTGCCATCTTCCCCTGGGATCACACTGGTGTACATCCAAACAGACTCTAATGTGAGTAGACAACCCGATCTTTGATCAGTATTGCATTAATTTTACATTCTTGGTGATCTATGTAGCTTTAATGGAGTTATTACAGACTTACAGCAGGGCAAATGAGGATAGACCTAAACCTACTGAGAAATTCCGTTTGTTAGGAGAATAGTTTGGATGAGTATGTCCATGTGGGATCTTAACATAAAAAATCAGGACCCGCTGAACTTTTTTGGAAACTTTAAAATGGCATGAAAATGAACAGCGAGCGTTCGAACTATTTTTCTTTTATTTATGGAAGAATTTAACTACTTAAAATGACAATCCCATGGAATGAGATTATTATAATGCACATGTACAAAGAACACACGTTGAGGCAGCCACATAGAGGTAACGAAGTCTGTGCGCAGACAGATTTCACTCCCACCGTTTCTTCATCCCATTGTACATATATATTGAAAAAAATCACCCTAAAGTGTTCATTTCTTTCCATCAAGTATTAGAGAGTGGTAGTCACCAATACTTTTCAAAAGCCTTCTATGTAGATACCTATTTCAGCATCCTGTTCTCGGGGGACTATCTCTGCTCCCCCGGCCATGACTATTTACCTGCCTAAGTGATAAAATATCTCAACAGTGTGGGCTAATAAATGTTTTGAAAGGTCTTATAATTTTGAGTGGTTTTTTATCACAAGACATGCTTCTGATGCAATAGGCAATTCCCTATCCAATTTCAAATGTTAACTACTAACTAAATATGGGCCTTCTGAAGAATTCTTTAATGCTAAAAAAAAAAAGTCATTCATTTTCTCTATTTATAAAAAGTTCAGTAATGAAATGGCTTGGAAGCTATGGTAGTAATTAATTGAATTAGCTTTATATAGAATCATAGAATGGTTAGAGGTGGAAGAGACCTTAAACATCATCTAGTTCCAACCCCCCTGCCATGGGCAGGGACACCTCCCACTAGACCAGGCTTCTCAAAGCCCCATCCAACCTGGCCTTGAACACCTCCAAGGATGGGGCATCCACAGCTTCTCTGGGCAACCTGTTCCAGTGTCTCACCACCCTCACAGGAAAGAATTTCTTCCTGATACCTAATCTAAATCTCCCCTCTTTCATCTTAAAACCATTACCCCCTGTCCTATTGCTCCCCTCCCTGATAAAAGAGTCCCTCCCCATCTTTCCTGTAGGCCCCCTTTAGGTACTGGAAGACTGCTATAAAGTCTCCCCAGAGCCTTCTCTTCTCCAGGCTGGGGAAGCTGGATTTTTTTTTGTGTCAAAAGAGGTATGTGATTGAAAGAAACTAGGATGGGCTGTTATAACACATTTTCAAAGAGTTTAGTTCAATACTACTGTTACAGCAGAAGTTGTACTTTCAAGCAACATCTACTACACCATCCTCCTACAATCTTTGCACTGAGTTCTCTGTGTCTGAAATGACTGTATTACTAATCTAAAAATGCCTAATAAAGAAGGAGACTATCAAAGAGATTAAGGTCCCTACTGCAGCAGTACACACATATAAAGACAGCCTGACAGACTCAGAGCTCCAAAGATGTCGCAGCCTAGCTTTCAGAAAAAATCTGAATTTTTCAGAGATTTCTGGTCACCAAATGTACAAGTAGACAATGAGTTAAAAATATACATCTCATTGAAAGCTGTAGTAAAAAGTAGAATCCATTCACTCGCATGGTATAAGATGGTCTGGATAAACATATGTTACTCTATGTTTCCTGCTTGAAAATTTTGCTGTTCAAGCCCATTTTACTTTGATGCACAGATGGGTAGCAACTTGCTTACATTTCCATACTTGGCCATTGAATGAGCCAGGAATAGAATGAGCATTGCCATTTCCAGCTCCCACTTTAAATTTCCCTTCCATATATTTCCCAATGGTAATTACAGTAAGTTTGGGAGGGTCTTTTTTCTGAAAGATATATTGACAGTGGTTTGAGATTGTCTTTTTTTTTCTTTTGCTGACTGCAATGTTCTTGATCAAATCCTTCATTACTATTAGATCACTTCTGGTAAACTATGTCCAGTTCTCGGTCCTGCAATATAAGAAAGACTTGGATAAAGCACCCTGACTTCAATGGAGGACCACCAAGATGATCATCACTGGAGCACTTGCTGTATAAGGACAGCTTGGGGTAATGAGCTTGTTTAGCTGGGAGAAGAGGTGGCTTTGGGTAGCTGGGGGAATAGGGAGACCTAACAACAGCCCTTCAGTAAGTACGGAGAGGTTATCAAGGAGACAGAGCCAGGCTCCTCCTAGTGCTGTGTGACAGGACGATGAGGGGCAAAGGATATAAGCTGAAACAGAGATGTTCAGACAGGGTGTAAGGCGAAACTTCCACCATGAGGAGAGTCAAACAATGGAAGAAGTTGCTCAAAGTGGTTGTACAGTCTCATTCCTCAGAGGTTTTGAACCACCACCTGGATCACGTCCTGAGCTACAGCTGTCCCTGCTTTGAGCTAGAGGTTTGATTAGAGACTTCCTGAGACCCCTTCCAACCTGCATTAGTCTGTGATCCTATACAGCTGTGCATTTGTTCTATGATTCTGCAACCTCATTACAGAAATATCTTGTATCCTGCTGGGTTGTTTGTACACACATTTTTTCTTCTTTCTTAAAGAATTCCTTGCCTTGCACTTACACAAAGCTGCTTTTAGCTCACATTAAAAATTGCTGATGTTTCTGATGTTTTCTTGTATTATATTGATAAGTTCTCCTATGACCCATGGCTAAGAAGTCATTCCTAGATGACACTTTCTTTAGTCTCTCTTGCAATCTTTGCTGAATCGCTTTCTTGCTCTTGTAAAATGTATTCAACATCACAGATACACGACAGATAAGTGAAAGTTCTGGCAGATTCCAACCTCAGGAAAATAAACCATTTTAAGTCTAAATTTATATCAAGCTATCCTTCCCTGTATGTACATATTTTGACACCTTCGTCAACACAATTTCACTGTGCTTTTATGGAATTTCTATATATTTCTTGAAGCCCCTTAAAGTAGATAAGCAAAATTCAGGCACTTCTGCCAGTTTATTGAGTTTTCACAGCTCCATTTATAGTTTAGTTACTTCAAAGGGTTCTAGAACAAAAGCTGGAGATACGAACTGAGGGCTTTGAAAAAGTTGCAAGAGAAGCAAATGTACTTTTGTTTGCAGATATGAACGTTAAGTATATATGCATGCATGTTTCTGTTACACAGTTGTCTTCTCCTTCTCTTTTACAGACCTTAGAATTTTTTATATTTTCAAGTTTTGTATGCTAAACCCAAGTTTGGCTTGAGTTACAGCAACTCAGATTGAGAGGTCAGTTCTACTCCTTGGAGTCTGACTGAACAAACAAGGCATCGCTTCCATAAAATATGCTAGGGACTCAGATTATGATAGGCATAGGCAAAAGGTGATGTCCCAAAGCATAATTATTCAACTCATTTTACCAAGGTATACTGGAAATTGTACTGACTGGTACGATATGCTTTCAACAGAAAAGAGTGCATTTTTTGCAGCTCTCCTGTGCCAACGAGGCATTCAGTGCAGTATTCATGGCTGAGATCCACTGCTGCCTGGGACACCAGAAGAATATAAATAAATATGGGATTTCACATAGGAATTCAGGAGGCAACACAACTACATCTGTATTGGTAAACTAAAAAGTCAGTTACAGTTTTCTGGCCCATAGGCCAAATGACCGGATATGTGCATACTATTAAATTCTTTTGGCTTTTAAAATATAATAGCAACACTCAAAATTCCTGTTGGAAATGGTCCCTGTCCTCTGTTGATTCAGAAACTGTGCTTAAATATTGCATAGCATTGCGCTAGTTTTACCTGAGTGAAAAATGTCCACGCATACCGATAACTTAATATTAAGTTCCAGTGCCTGTATCCAGGATCTGATGGTGTTCAAACTACCAAAAGTGACAAAATTAAAGTGCCTGAGATCCGAGCAAAAAATGGGAAAAGCTGTCTTAATGGTAGGACTAATGAGGAATATGCTACTGGAGAATTATTCCTCTTAAATTGTATCTGTGGATGTAAAAGCTCATACCTTTATTTTGTTAGTCCCTTGTTTGATTACTGGGGTGTATATCAGAAAATCATGTCTGGAAGTAAATTGATATGAAATTAGACAGGCTTCCACTACCACTGTAACATATTTCTGAAGGTAATGAGGACTTAGGAGCCAGGTCCCTTAAGTGATTGCCATTTATATGTGTTAATTCACTGTACATTGTGTAAATTTGAGCAGAAGGGAAATAAAAAGGAATTTTTGAAAAATTAAGCATTTTAGAAGCAAGAGCGGAAAATTAGGGAAAAACTGGAAGAATAAAATTTGGTGATTCTCGGGTTCCATAGAAGTATAGGGTCTCCTAAAACTATCTTTGAAAAGCTCTAAATATATATATATCTCTCTTTTTTTTTTTCATTTAGTTTTGAGTTTTTTTACTACTGCCAGCAACATTTTTTGCAACATAAAATATTAAATTTTGTCACAGGGGTTAAGTCAATCATTTTGCTAGTTAGCTTGTTTGGAAGGAACAGACTCTTGTTTAGAAACTATAGAGTTGTTCCTGAATCAATTTGGGTCCCTGTCTTGCATTTCTTGTGCGTGGGCAGAGTCCTGTCCTAATGGTACATACCAAGGATCTCCCCAGGCACAGAAAATTTCAGGAGCCTATAGAAATTTCAGTCTTGGATGGTACAAAATAAATGAAGCATCACACAGCTTTTGAGAAGGGGGAATTTTTATCAGTCTGGTTTGTTTTACACGCCATCCTTCTCTGATAAATTGTTGCAGACTATCAGCAGCTTATGTTGTAGGAGTCACAGTATAGGCTAGTTATAATCGTGTTTATTAAATGCCACAACAGGGGAATAAGCCAGCTTCAACATGTCGTGTCATATGTGACTATTGATTGCTATGCACATCTAAGTAAAAACTAGAGGATAATGAAGAATCCAACAGCAGAGCCATGATAAGCAATGATCCATGGGTAAGTCAATTATTTGCTAACCTGCGGTGCATTTCCTCCACTTCATGTCTTGGCTCCTTTTTCCTGTTCTTCCACACATATAGGCTGGGACATGTATGAAAATTTGAGTGCCTACTGAGGCCAAAAAATAAACCTTTGCAAATAATGATAATTGGAATCAAAAAACTTTGTTTGACCATCTTTATACCAAAGGGGAGCATGACTGGTGACACTAAAAGACAGAATAGGTGATGGGAACAATAGAAGAAGTGTTTCTCTGGCAAAGTAACAAGCCACAATTCTTGTTAGCGTTGGACCAAAAACTGTTGCCTTTATCAAAACAAAGAGCAAAGCAGTTGGGATGGAGTGCAACAGAATTTACTGTGTGGATAAGGATGATAGGTAGGAAAAATGAAGACTAAAGCAATAACAATAATAATCATATGTCACAGTGAAAACTACAAGAAAGTAACAGCGACGAACTGTGTGTAGAGGTACTGTATGAATTAATGCAGGCTTCCAAAACACTGTATGGATTTTAAAAAGGGATTGAGATAAGAATAATTAGCAGGAAAAGGGGAAAAGGAAAAAAAAAAGTCAAGTTATAAATCTACTTTTTCAAACCTGGGGCAGATATTTTCAAAGGTGCTGAAATTAATGTGATCTCAGTAGCTAAATTCCCTAGCTAGTTTTGAACGTTTTCACATTAATGCTTACTATTGGGCTGCTAGATCCATAATGAGGCCCTTAAATCAAAGAAAAATAGTTTTCAGAGAAGTTGACCTCTTCTTGAAGTTTTTCAGAGTTCAGTGCTTTAGAAGACCAGGTCACTTTGATTTAGGTCTTGGGTACATAGACTGGGTATTTTGACCGCCAGGGACATCTTGAACAAGTGTCACAGGGTTACAACCTTCAAGTCCACTCAGTGTTGCAAAATGAAAAGAAGGTACTGCAAAGGCCTTTCTGTAGAAGAGGCAGCCTAGTACAATAGGAATATTGAAAACCAAGTTATGGTCTTACTGGTTTGATGTGAGATGATAGTTGCAGAAAGGACAACCTATTCCCTGCAAGCTGCACAGTTCTGCTCAGATGCTTTTCTCCATGTCAGTCCAGGTGGGAAGGTGCACTTGAGTAGAATAAGAGCCAGTCATGAGGCTAAACTTATGCATAGGTGACTGGCCTACAATTCAAATGATTTGGTTCATTTCCTCATGCCAAGATTCCTGGGTCAAGGCTGGCCTAGAACACCTCCTTTGCTTACTTCAAATCAGGGCAAGGAGCACTGCTGAAAACTGATGGGTTATTCTGCCCACCCTGAAGAGGGATCCACGATGTGACCCTACTTAAGGGTTCAATTTCTTGGTTATGCAGAGAATAAATAAATAAATAAAATAGAAAAGAATTCATCTACTCCAAATGGTTGTGATCCTCAGAGGACTTCCTTTATCCCAGTTACTGCAACGCAGGCAAAAAACTGGTTTTAGTTCTCATAACAGACAAGGAGCCCTTATCCACCTTTTTAGTTCTAACCTGGTCTAGCCTAGTCTCTTCCACAGTCATGTTTACAAAATGAAGTCCAAGGAGATCTAGAAGAAGCTCAGATCAGTTACTGAGGTACTAAGGAAGCATTATAAATATATATAGGTTGGTTCTGTGCTTATTTAACTGATATAATTCAAAATCTCAAGACACGAATTTTACAACTGTTGATGCTTGTGTGATTTTCAGGTAGTGACAATACACTGCTGGAACCAGGGAGAGGATTAACATCATCTTTAAGCTCCCTCAAAGCCATTTTACCGCAATTTTTATTCCTAGTACAATTGCAATGGGTTTATGTAATGATTCCATGTATTAAACTTTCCATTTCTCTCTTCCTTTCATTCACCTTCCTTTCTTCTTTATGCCCCTCTCTTTTGCCAAGAGCTGTTCTTATTTCCCCTGTCCTCTCACAATTTCCTTTTTCCTTAACTCTTTCTTTTTTAGCCACCACCCTTCACTGAGCTCGCACAGCTACCGACTTTGCACTAGCAGAGTAAGTCAATAGGAAGAACAACTGTCTTCCTCTGTGGCTTTGACGCTGCATCTTAAGATTAGGAGGGCTGAGCTGGAAAAGAAATCAGTCATTGTTCATTACCTGAACAGACTAATGATGTTCTTCCTAGCTAAGAGTGATTCTCCAGCTTAGATAAGTACAAAATATATGACGTGGCTCAAATCCATAATGCATGAGAGAAGTGATGGAGTGAGAGCCAGGAACCTGCCTATCAGAAGCCAATGTAAAGCAGAATTCAGTTTCAATAATTTTTGCTTTAATGTCTTCACACATAAACTGCTGCAGGGAACATTGTGACTGTCTCCTCTGACCTCTTGTATTACACGGGCTGCTGAACTGAGCAAACTGATCTCTGCAGCAGGCCCATAACTTGGGTTGAGCTCGTATGAGATTCTAACAGCATCAGTACTGGGTCAGAACACCACTCCAGCCTCTTCTCTGACAAAACATTAAAAAATAATAGAGCAAGTTTATTCCACACCTTTTGGGAAGACACCTAGGCTAGTGCTGATCTTAGCTCAAGGAAGAAAATCTTAGTGTTTCTCTATAATCAGGGGAGAGAAACACATTGGCTTTTCTAGCAGGCTAGTCAGGGCACTCAGTTTGGCCCTTGTCATGAATTTTAACCCTAAGTTTACATTTTTTTCTTCCTGTTACTGACTACTGAGGGGGTTTATGGAGATAAAAATTCTAGAAAGAAGTCAGCCTGATTGAATCACACCCTCTGTGTCCTAATGATAGAGGATTCACTTGCAAATTAAGCCTTTTTTATTCTTTTTTAAGCAGCTGATAAGGGAAGAGCTGAAATGCTTTTGCGTGAAGGCATCATTTTCAAATTAAAATATTAATGTTGTCTATAACAGTGACATAACGGCAAGAAAAAATATTAACGGGGTGAACATTATCCCTTGGAATTACTCATTAAACAACCACGTGGTTCCTAGTGGATAATCATTACAACAGACTTCAAGTAGATAAAGCAGCAGTGGGGCATTCACATGCTTACAGCTAAGTGTCTGTATAAGAATTTGAGGTTCAATATCATGGTTGTTGGAATTCTTTAAGGAATGCATGAGTGATCTGTCCAGGCAATGGACAACACAGGACAAGTTCATGAGCAGAAGACTATAATAGAGACACCTCTAACGCCCTTGTGCACCCAGTAGCTAGTATAGACAATACATTACTCAAGTCTTTAGCTCTAATTTTTTAACGGCATAAAAATGAACTATGCACAGGATAGCATAGCATAGCATTGTATAGTGTAACATAGCATAGCGTAGCATAGCATAGCATAGCATAGCATAGCATAGAATAGAATAGATTTCAGTTGGAAGGATTTACAGTGATCATCTAGTCCAACTGCCTGACCAATTCAGGACTGACCAAAAGTTAAAGCATGTTAAGGGCATTGTCCAAACACTGACAAGCTTGGGACATCAACCACATCATTAGTTTTCAAATCTAAAAAAAGTCAAAGGAGTGCTATTTTTTCCCATTATTCACCCGTCTTTTATATTCACCTTCCTACAATTAACCAAAGATGCAAAATAGAGGTCCTGACCCATTCTGACTGTAGTAAAATTGTCTGGACCCCTTATTATTAATAAAGGAGTTTGATTCTAGGATCACACTCAAATTCCCATGCAGGTAATTGCATTTTGCATGTCTTAATGTCTCTCAGCTCCTTCAGCTGCCTTCAGTTCCTGTTCAGATTGTTGCAGTTTATTGTCAAAGCTGTTTAATAGCTGACACGTTCATGTCTGAAGTGGCTCCATTTTCTGTCGGACGAGGAGGTGATTTCCTAGTTTGTCCTGCTGACATACCTGACAAAGGGGAGGGGCTCTGCTGAGGGTTTGCACTGAGATGTGCTTAGTTAATATTTATAAACTTTACTTGAAACGTGCTAGGAAAAGAAGAAAAATTACTGCTGTTAGAACAATAGTGTCATCCACCTATTTCCATAAGCTCTTCCTTTCAATAATTAGCATCAAGTGCTCACAAAACAAAACAACACAACCTCTTGACCAAAAGAAAAAAATAAGTACCCGAAGGTATTAAAATAAAACCCTTCATACCTGACTTTTTATGTGTGTGTGCCTGTTTAGCTCTATTTGGTTTTTGTTTGAATTGCATAAAACTGTTGAAACAAAATAATTTATTAGCTCAGTTTTATTTGCAAGGAAGGTTCAGTTGCCCTTTATATTATTGTTATATCTCAAGACAATGTTTCTTTACTTATGAGCAGATGTTTGAAATCCTCCAGGAGAATTTTATAAGACTATGGAAATGAACTTGGCATGAGTACCGGTCTCCCAGGTGGAGCGGGTGAACACAAGCCTTCTTAGAAGTCTCAGATCAAGGCTAGTCAGAAAGAGCAACAGAGCCCAGCCACCAAAAGCCTAGTGCTTTGGTGACTGACAGGTACAGGCTCTTTCTGAAGCATAAAAAGGAATGCTAAATGATCTCACTGACAGAATAAATCTTCTATTTGTTTGGTCTGGACCAGATGTGCTACAGGCTGATGTGGAAATGTCTGCTGATGCCAATCTCAGTTTAAATCACAATTTGGCAGCAGGGCTTTTTTTCCCNGCCCATACAGGGATCCTAAAAAAGTTCCAGCAATGATCAAAATTAATTGGGAAGGGCCTCACTTGCCTTCCCTAGGATTGTGAGGAGCTTTGCTGCCTGCATAGCGGAGAGGCCACTGTGAAATCGGGAGGAACTCCTCAGGGTGTCATGCACTGAGGCCTCTGCCCCAGCCTAATACCATCCGGCCACATCTCATTACACAGACTTGGATGCCCTTCTAAAACATGGTCCAACAGAAATGGCTGAGATCATTTTAAGTCAGGTAGTTTGACAGATCTCCATGGGCTGGAGTTCTTGTTTTCCGGAGTATTAAAAAAAAAATCAATCTGGTTTAATTGCTTTAAAACAATGAAGCACTTTAAAACCTTTAATACCTTTGCACTAATGAGAGCACCCTGCCATGTCTGGTGCCATCTTCTTCTGTAAAGAGAAGACAAACATTTTTTTAATTGAAAAACTAACTTTTTTTTTTTGTTTTGCCACGGAACATGCAGTCAAAATACTCCAATTTTTCCCTATAAATTAAATTTTCCTAGACGTATATTGGAGGGCACTAAAACTTCAGCCAAAGGAAAAAACAAGTAAAAAAAAGAGTGGAAGCATTAGTGTTAGGATTAGATATTATTATCTATTGTGTAATAAATAATCACACAAGAAACCTCTGGTTTCATTGAGAGCCTTGCCAAGATTAAACAAGTTTGACATACCTGAGCAGAAAGTCTCTGGCTCGGAGAAATTATGTTTTCCTGTTAGAACTGAAAAAGTGGAGAAAACAACACTAAGGCATTGAAAGGGAAGGACACACGTGGTCAAGCTTTGCTGTTTGTAAGACCCAATAAAACACATTATTTCATCATCCAACCCTTTCAGGTATTTTAGAAAGCCAGATACATATTAATGCAGAAGTGTTGCCTACGTACTGAATGATAGAACTATTAAAAAATCAATTTATCACATACCTGTGACCTCCTCACAAACCTTTTGCTCATGGATCACTTTTCACAGGACTCGATCTAGAGCTTCAGCCCTCTGGTGCCTTTGTTTTTGCTTTAATTCAATCAGCCACAATCAAGTCTTCTCCTTCTTCCTGAAAGGTAAAGTTTGCTGCAAAGGCAAGATTCAGTCCTTCGGCAAATGAAAGATTTTCTGCATCAGACATGTTACACCTTTTAAATACATTAGAGTCACTGGAGGGTTAGAAATGGGAACTTCCCTTCACTCTGTGGGATAAATTTTCTGTTTCACAGTGGAATTCAGCATTTAATTTTGGCGTTATAAATAACAGACTTCTTATTTGTTATAATACGAAGATTTGAATGTTATTGTGGTCTTTAAGTTGTTCTTTAGTAAAATGGGGTGAGAGAGTGAGCAGTGCATGACTCAGAGTACTGAATAATAAATTAGCATGTCAAGGGGAGGTCCAAAGAGGTATAGGAAGAACATTTGTCCCCATTTAAATAATCTCTGAAACTGAATCTAAAAGTGGCCCTTTGTGGTCCAGAACCCAAACAGGAAAATAAGTTTCCTTAAGGCTTTCTGATATCTCTGCTTCAACCCCCAAATTAAAAAGGCAGTGAGGTTCAAAGAGAAAGGGAATATTTTCCTAGCTTAAGTTTGTTTCCTGAATCAAGCAAGAGCTGAAAGGCTGTCAGAGGTATGCTGCAGTTGCTGCCTGCATCTCATTTCGGCTTCTGATCCTCTAGGTCAAGAAAATAACTGAATTTGGAAAGCAAGGTATGACAGAGGTTTAAAAATAGCAAAGGAATCTTTACTAGTTTGGCAGACATTAAGATGATCAAATCTGCTAGTACATCTGATTATGATGGATTCCATGTATATTATATGCAGACACAGTTAAATTCTACATCCAAGAAAAAGGATATTTGCATTGCTTTACTTCCAAAGCAAATTTATTTCAGACGGTGAAGCTGACTTGATGGTGCTAAGAACTATCATCAGAGTTCGGAAACTTTGTCAACATATGTATGGAAGTATTTCTAAATTGTGGGGTTTTTTTGTCAGGAAAAAAAGCCACTGCATTTCATGGCAAAGCAGACATGTACACCAACTGTTTGAGCATCCAAGGAATTTGTTGCTCTGTGCCAGTGTGTCACAGTAGACTGCATAACCAAGGCTTCAAATTATTTCCATTGACAGAAAAAGGTGGGCAACCTTCCCAGGTAAATCCAGTTTGTCGTTCTCAGTGGCCAAATTGTTTGCACTGCAGTCAAATGAAGCCAGTTATTTGATCAAAATGTGATGCAAGTCTTGGGACACTTAACTAAAAAAGTAAAACCGAGGCCAGTGCACCAGAGATGGAGGATACAGCACTAGCACGGACTTTCTTACACTGTGAGTTAGTCACGTAAAGAGAGGATTTGAAAATTGTATGGGATATAGAGGATTCCTTTAGCTGGTGAACATAATGCCAACAATAAGGATCTTGACTGAGCAGCTGCTGTCAACGTCTAGTTCTGAGAAGCCCGTTTACATATATATTTTAGGAGCACCCAGTAGCCTATTTAGTTTTCAGTGTGCCAAGATGGAGGCACTCATAGTCCTAACAACCATTTCAGAATAAATTCAGGGTCCCCTGGTAGTGAAGTATAAACTGAATTTTGAAATCCCAGGGATCAGCCCAAACAACATTCGTGGGAGGATGAATGACACAAGAGCCCTCCTGAGCTGGGCTTCCTAATCCTGCTGCTGTGAGTTGAAAGTGGTGACAATAGTTTCTCAGAGTTCTTGTCTTCTGTATAAGCAGCCACTGTCTCTATACAGAAATATTCTCCACAGCAGAAGCAGAAAGAGCCACATAATTTCTCCAATGAGAAGAAAAGATCCCTGGCTGTGCAGCTCATACTTTCTAAACTGCTGGTGTCTGCCTGTTCTGGCAAAGGAAAAAAATGTCAGCAAATCCATACCCACTCCCTTCACCTCTATTTTGCTGTCCCTACCAGACTTCTACCCTAGGTTGCAAAATGAAGCTGGCTCTGGACCATTTTAGAGACCATCTGGAGACCATCCAGAGAAAAGGAGGCTGAGGGGAGACCTTACTGCTCTCTACAACTACCTGAAAGGATGTAGCCAGGGGGATGTCGGTCTCTTCTCCCAAGTAACAAGCAATAGAACAGGAGGAAATGACCTCAAGTTGCACCAGGGGAAGTTTAGATTGGATATTAGGAAAAATTTCTTCACTGAAAGGGCTGTCAAGCATTGGAACAGGCTGCCCAGGGAAGTGGTTGGGTCACCATCCCTGGAGGTATTTAAAAGATGAGCAGATGTGGTGTTGAGGGACATGGTTTAGTGGTAACTTGGAATGGATAATGGACTTGATGATCTTAAAGATCGCTTAGACCTTTAGACATTAGGAAGAAGTTCTTTACAATGAGGGTGGTGAGACACTGGAACAGGTTGCCCAGAGAGGTGGTGGAGGCCCCATCCCTGGAGACATTCAAGGCCGGGCTTGATGAGGCTCTGAGCAACCTGATCTAGTTGAAGATGTCCCTGCTTACTGCAGGTGGGTTGGACTAGATGACCTGTAAAGGTCACTTCTAACTCAACACATTCTATGATTCTATGTTTCTATGATTCTATGATTCTTTTCCAACCATAACGATTATACGAACCTGTGATTCTATTCTCAGTTCCCTTTTTCTGTGCAAACTCTCCAGTGGTGACCACAGTCCATCAGCTTTTACATGGAGTCAGGTGAGCTATTTCTGTGGGCATTACAGTCCCCAAGTAGTTACAGACTCCAAAGCTCTTGTTGCGTATCTGCTGATGGGACTTCATCAGCCAAGGACTGAACATGCATTAGAAATGTATGTTAGCTCTTAGAATTCTTCTCAAAACAGACCTTGGAGAAAAACCTATGGATGGTTTCCTTGTTCACGTGGACCCTCAGATGCAGAATCCAAAAATCATCAATTCTTTATTCTCTCCTTTTCTGCACCTACAGGGGACACTAGGCCAGGTCATGAGGCACGGGCATGCTACCAGTAGTGATCTGTACGTCTTCATATTTGATATAACAGATGGAAACAGAGGCGATCTTGCGAAATTACCTAGACTTTACCCATAGACTGTTCTTCAAAGGCATCTGCACTCTGACTGCTGGAGCAGTCTATTGTTTTGTGGTTCTGTTAGATGTGTCCTTGCTCCAGGAAAGCTTGACAGCAACAATAGCAAAAAATGTGAGTGAATATCAAGTATATACTGTAATGCATATTTCATCAGAGCTCAGCAGCTCTTTCTCTGACTCAAAATAAATACTCTTCTTTTACTGTGACTCCCAAAATATAAACACGACACAAAGCCCTTCCAAAAAACAATAATCAAAACTGTGAGTCCGTCTTCTCAGGAGTGCTGTAACTTCTGTGTACTGTTTACTTCACTGGAAGTCCCAAATTACATCAACAGTTCATAGAGAAGCTGCAACTTTAAATGTCTTGTTTCATTTCCCTGAATACTGAGATAGGCTTTTTCTCCAATTAATGTGGTGAATACACGCTTTCTGTTCTTATTTAAGATGTCAAAGTGTCAGATTTTTTCTTTACAGTTCAAACAGGAGACACGTGTTTACAAAAAATAAAATAGAATAGTTCAGTCACAGCCGCAGTTAATCATTTCAGAAATGATACAACAAGATAGAAATACTATTGTATTACGGTATAACACGACATTATTATGACAGGCCTTGACGTGCTGGGCATGATTGCCTGTCATGCAACACTGTTGCTGAATCCTCACAAAATCAGTCTTAATGCAAGCAATACAAAATACAATTTCAGCTGGACAAATTCAGGTTGAGCAAAAGACTGATGTATTTTAATAGCGAGAGGAATTAACCTTTGCAGCAAGGATTTTGATGCACATTCTATCTCAGGCAAATTTAGACGAAGGTTTTAAATTTTTATTTTATTTTCCTAAAAGAGAAGAGTTAGTTTAAGCACAGAGGTATTCGATGCTACCCAAACTAGATGAACAGCAGAAACCTTTTCTAATTGACAGAAAATCTACTGTTAACGCTTCTCCCACAAAACTGTCAAGTATATTTCTTAAAGGAAGATAGTTATTATCAGTCCTCCTTTAGAATAATTAACCAGTGTTTTACAGCTCCTATCTGCATGTGATTTAAAGAGGCCTGCTTTTCAGTGAGTGATGACACAGTCACGACACCTCATCCAAGTTTAACTGTCTAATTATTAAATGCGCTGTCTTCTTTATCCATTTCTGTGCCTAGCAAATTAATTTCTGAGGTATAAACAGCATGGGAATGGTGGAGAGCCGTTTAACAAGCTGTTTTTAAAACTAGATGGCCCCCCAAAAATGGATTTTAATTAGCTGACTGGCTTTGCATTGATAAACCCTCAGACATTCCATAATAGTATCTCCTGAGCTTTCTCAAATAAAATTAGTTAAAAATAGCACTTGAACAAATTTTATTCAAGCTTGGCAGGAGTATTTCCAGTGCTCTGATATTACAGCATGAACAATCCTACATGTAAAGTCTTTTTCTCCTTCTTAGTTAATCTGGAAACTTTAAGGCTAAGTGCATTTTCCAATTTTATGGTATTGGAGGAAAAGTATAAGGCTTTATAGCCAAAGGGGTTATAAGTCAGAGTTATTTGAAGGATTAATATGCCAGAGGCCATCATCTTTCAATATTGCAAAATGAGTTAACGGCTTTCATTGCATAGAGTATAAAACCACAAGGGATCCTACTAAATTTTGACCTCCTGTCTATCATTGGACACTCAATGCTACCTGATATCATACCCCAAATTTGAGTTAGTCAAAGCATTTAAATTTCAGGGTTTGTCAGTTGTGTGTCATTGGCACAGAAAAAGAGAAGCCAAAGTGTAAAGCATGGAAATCAGTTGGATGTGCTTTTCCCACTTTACATTTGAAGATAAATTGCACCCTAATTGCAGCCTAGCAGTGAAAGGCAACCTACTACACCCACAAAGTCCAGATCTTTGCCCCGGTCGGACCTAAGTGGAAAATTCTTTCCTGAATCCAGTGAGTGCTCTGACTCTGAAAGAGCATGAATTTTCTGTGTCACCTTTGAGCACTGAGCAACATCATCACTAATGTCTCTGAGGAAGGCTGAGAAAAATCAACCAGCCAACCCCCGATATATCTGGTTAATGGTGTACTCGGGGAAAAAACATTCCTTGAGCCCTTCAGGCAACTGAAGCATGACATAGAATTGTTATTTTTCTTAATGAAGGCATTTTGAACATGTCAGGAGCATTTCATCCGTTTAGCAGAAAACAAGCCTGTCTGTGAAAGAGAAGCCTGAGAGTATACATGAATAGGATATGAACTATCCTTCCCATTCTTCTCCAAGATCCTCCCAGGTCATTGCTGAGTTTCATTTTGCAGGACACTGTAATTAAAGACTGTGCTTAAATCCACAGGACCAAGTTTGTTTCCAGACTAATGGGAGCTTTGCTTTTCTGAGGTGAGGAAAGAAAAAAGGAGAAATGAGCAATACATTGGTCGCAGGGCTGCTCTTCAGAAAGATCTCAGTGTCAGGATCATGAGGGCAGGATCTTAATGGCCCAGACCAGCCTCACCTGGAACCCCCACCCCTTTTCCCCACGGACTTAGCATCCCCATTTAAATTCAGACCTGTGTTTCAGTCCCTGCTTGAGCTAAGTTGTGGGTATGCTGGTCTCTAGTCCTGCCTCTGACCTTGCATCCTGGATGGACTTTAGACCTATATTGTAACTTTCTCTTCAGTTCTGTCTCTTGCCTTGTCCCATTTGGCTCCTGACTGGGCACCTTGGAGTGGGGCTGGACCTGGTTCATTCCCTTGCTTTGTCTGAGGCTGTTCCCAGATCCCATTTCCGACACAGAACACTACCTGGCATGTTCAGAATTACACTCTGTCAGTGAGGTTACTGTCTGCACTGGGGTCACCCTTAAGTCCTGGGTTGTCCTCATTCGTGGAACAGTTGGTCCTTGCTACTTGAGTCCACATGAGCGTCTTCTTTCAGTGACCTGCGTGGGGAGCTATATCAGCTCCAATGAAGAGAAAAACGAAAATATTTTAATGTGGACTCACGGCGAAATGGTATCCAGCTCTGTGCTCCTCAGTGCAAGACAGGCACTGGTATACTGGAGCAAGTGCAAGACAGATCCGTGAGGATTGTTAGAGGATTAGAGCACGTGATATTCAAGGACAACAAGGTTTGTTCAACAATAAGAAGAGAGGGTTAAAGGGAGACCTTCTTGTTGCCTCCAAAGGGGACAGAGAAGATCATCTAGGCCTTTTGGACATGCACAGTTGATAGGTTGAGAGGCAACAGACATGACTTGCAACAAGAGAAACTCCAGCTAGAAGTCAGGGAATTTTTTCAACCATGCAGGTGGTCAAACATTGGAACAAGGGCCCAGAGAGACTGTGAAATCTTCATCCTTGGAGACAGTCAAACCTCACTGTGCAGGGACCTGAGCTACCTGATCTAATTTAGCCCTGCTCTGCTGAGGGGATGAACAAGACCAGGTTGGATGGGGCTTTGAGCAACCTGGTCTAGTGGGAGGTGTCCCTGCCCATGGGAGGGGGGTTGGAACTGGATGATCTTTAAGGTCTATTCTAACCCGAACCATTCTATGATTCTATGATGCTATGAAGTGAATTGCTGCAAAGGTTATTTCTATGGTTCTAGTAAAATCCTTTAAAATATATTTAGCTACAGAAACTGCACAAGCAAACAGCACAAATGAACAGCTGATGTCTGAAACCGTAACAGAGTGGCAATTCTCCCTGTCCTATTTCTTCTCTCTGCCTTTATTAGCAGGGGCTGGTCTCTCAAAATGGAATTATTTCTCAGGAGCTCATCTGTTCCTCCTGTGCCAAGAACAAAGGAAAAGAAATATTTAAAATGAGTGTGATGTGAACAGGATCATTGCAAAGTAAGGTGTTTTTCAAAGTTTCCCAGGAGGTATCACTAGTTTTTTAGTTCCTTCTGGAATTCAATCATTGTTACTTGCCAGCTGCTTCTGGGACCTTCCAGTTGTTTCTCCTCTTCTGGACACAACATGTAGTGGGAGCAGTTATTGCTACTGATATAACTCTGAAGGACAGGCACATAAACTGGGAATACAGGCAGCTTTTTTTTTTTGGTTGCTTTTTGAACTGGACCAAATTTATTTTGTACTGCCTTGGCTGCTTACAGCTGAGGTTATTGGAGGGTACAACTTCCAAAAGCCCAAGCAGAATACAGACTATCATCTGCCACTCCCAACATGAGAATCCCTTCACTGCAGAATCCTGACTGTTTTATTTAATGTTACAGGCATTACCAAAAGTTCAGTTTTGGAGGATATATTTGATAGAATTTATATTTTATATTTTATTCCCTGAAAAACAACCCGTAAAGGCCTGCTATTCTCTCTCCAAAAGTAGCACATTTAATTTATAGAAGAATTAATAAGAACCTATGGACTCTAGGTATTAGTCCTCATTATACAGCAAATTACTTGACCCCAATGTAAAACCAGCAAGAATAAAAAAAATCCATTTCCATTCACTCATTTAAACACCACAAAATCTTTTTCTGCCCCTTATGGTGTCTCAGTTTGGATTACTGACAGGCTCTGAATCCCTCACTGTCAACAGCGAAGAGCTGCATCTATAACCTACTGCAGGTGCTGAACTTAAGCACTGCATTGACTCCCCACTGACTACGATCAATTGTATTCCTGAACAGTAGATAGTTTGACTAACACATCACACTCCAACAAAGGTGCCTTACTCTTTCTTAAGTTTCCTGGAAAGTGGTCTGAATAGCATTTCACAGATGTTTGAAGAGTTTTGTGAACAGTGTTCAGCTTAGTTGCCTTAGACACTTGCAAGCTTAAGCTAAAAGAAAAAAAAAATCCAATTTAAAGCAACTGCTTGGGAAACAACTGTTAAGATGCTCGTCCTTGACAGGGTTGGAAAGTTAGGAGGTATAAATTTTTAGAAGAAAAATCAATGAACCCCTAAGGTGTGTCTTCCTGGGTGTCTTAGGGCTAGTCCTGCTTTGCACCCTATATTGATGCCTAGGAGGTTAGGCCTTTTAGTATCACGCAAATCTAAAAGAAATGTGATAATACTGAACATGACAACATGTTGCTAAAAACAAGCTGCCAGGCAGCTTAAAAAAGCTGTCAGACTACCTGTCAATAAATGTGCATTGTATGGTGAAGTGGATCCCAGCTGCAAATTCTAGGAGATGAGAGGGTATTGAACACCCCACAAAGTTTCTTTTAAGATCTTCTCTTCTCCCTGAGATCCTGCACGGGCAGGATCTTAGGCCAGCAAGGATGCAAACAGACTGATGGCATCAAAAGAAATCTCTCAGTAACATTATTGGCCTTTCTGGTTCATATTCAACCAGGCAGCATCTCAAAACTTCTACTCTGTCAAATAATGAATCAAGACATTAGTAACAGGATGAAGCCTTTTGCCCCCAGGTTATTGTTCTGAACATAGACAGGTAACAAATTTTGAGATGGAGGCCTATTAGGTGGTTGTCATTTGGCCAAAACAATCAAAATTAAAGCATGTTCGGATCCAGGGGTTCAATCTATGACATTCCTAAACCAAGTATTTTCTTCAGGGAGCTAAGGCAGGGTTTGCCAAAGATGTACATCACGGTGTGGTTCAAAACGAAGTTCATATTCCCAAGGTAGTTTGCATATTGCTGGCAGTACCATTGCTTCAAAGCAGTGCTGTACAGGATAACCACGCAAATATTTAATTCTGTGTAGATTTCTCATACTGTGCTTTCTCTTCACAGCCTGGTCTAGTGGGAGGTGTCCCTGCCCATGGGAGGGGGGTTGGAACTAGGTGATTTTTAAGGTCCCTTCCAACCCGAGCCATTCTATGATTCTGTGTGATTCTACTGCCAAGTTTATAATATTATTGCTCTCCATCCTAGCAGACATTGTTAGCTCAATTAGATCTACAGTGAATAGTTTACTGTAGTGCAGGCAAATGCAACTAGTCTTTTCCATACCCACATCAGTCTTAAACCTCATATAATTCAGTGAAAAAAACATATCTACTGTATTCACAGAGCAACATATTTCTGAGGGTGGGTAACAGAATGGAACTGGGCAGAACTGTGGAAAGAGACCTGGGAGTCCTGGTGGACAACAGGATGACCGTGAGCCAGCAATGTGCCTTTGTGGCCAAGAAGGCCAATGGCATCCTGGGGTGTATCAGGAAGAGCGTGGCCAGCAGGTGGAGGAAGGTCATCCTCCCCCTCTACTCTGCCTCGGTGAGGCTGCACCTGGAGTACTGTGTCCAGTTCTGGGCTCCCCAGTTTAAGAAGGACAGGGAACTGCTGGAGAGGGGGCAGCAAAGGGCTACCAAGATGATGAGGGGACTGGAACACCTCTCTTATGAAGAAAGGTTGAGGGATTTGGGTCTCTTCAGTCCAGAAAAAAGATGACTGAGGGGGGACCTTATCAACACTTTACTTAAAGGGTGGGTGTCAGGGGGATGGGGCCAGGCTCTTTTCAGTGGTGCCTGGCAACAGGAAAAGAGGTAACGGGCACAAACTTGAACATAGGAAGTTCCACCTAAACATGAGGAGGAACTTCTTTCCTGTGAGGGTGGCAGAGCCCTGGCACAGGCTGCCCAGAGAGGTGGTGGAGTCTCTGTCTCTGGAGACATTCCAAACCCACCCAAATATGTTCCTGTGCAATCTGCTCTAAGGTGACCCTGCTCTGGCAGGTGGGTTGGACTAGATGATCTCCAGAGGTGCCTTCCAACCCCTACCATTCTGTGATTAATCTTGCAAAGGAAATCCTACAAAAGTCAACCATCTCCTAGTCAGATAACAGTATAGAAAACTGGATAATGTGGTTTTCATATCTCAAATTGGAAGAAAGACAGACTGGCCATAAAGCATTTGAAGATCTTAGTAGTTTCTACACATAAATATGTTCAAAATATTTTCAGTGAGTTGACAGAATTTGCATCTGATTGATATCAAAAAGCATCACTTTTCTTTTCTTAACAGTACAAAGAAAAGAAACATCTAACCCAAAGCATATTGGGCTTGTAAGTTTTTGATGAAGATGTGAGAATCTTGAGATTTGTCTAAATCAGTTGGAATCAAATGGAAAAATGTATGTCCCTCCGAAGCAGACAGAGCCATACTTAAGAGGCTACTCCAGGGGCAAAGTCTGGCTTGAGAAAGGTTTGATCTGCCCTCGCTGAGAGGAAGACACAAACAGGAAAACAAACAGCAGAAAAGAAATGACTCCAGGGATAGACGCTATGGATAAACATCTGAATAAGAAGATGTGTGAGATCATAAATATTTTGAGTTAAAAAAATGCATGAACTGAGAAGAAATGTTCTGTATCCTGGAATCGCTTCTCCTTTGACTCCAAATCTTTTGTCCCTTAATCTCTTTGTTACATTTTCTGCCATTGGTATGACTTTACCATTTTGCAGAGAAGAAGCTAAGGAGAGGGATGTTTCCAAAACTGCAAATTTCTTTCTGTGTTTGTCATTCAACAGAGACTTGAGGTGATGAGCCACGTATTACAGGGACGTACTTGTGG
Organism: Stercorarius parasiticus; assembly: GCA_013396915.1. NCBI lineage: Eukaryota > Metazoa > Chordata > Aves > Charadriiformes > Stercorariidae > Stercorarius > Stercorarius parasiticus. The sequence continues at coordinate 322,015 of VWZL01001406.1, read as the reverse complement.
AGCCACACCTCAGCACACAGGAGGGAGGAGAGACCAGGGAGAGCACTGAGCCAGTCATGGGTATTCCAGGTCATGGTCAAAAAGGCAGCAAATATACAGAGCAAAACTCACCATAGCTTGAACTTCTTTAACTTCTGGTCTATTGAGCTGAATCGGGTTGGCTCCATAGTGTTTGAAAGAGAGGAAAAAGGGAAACCCAAAGCCCAAGTGAAGACAGGCACTATGGACACTCAGTAATAACATAGTAGAGAACTAAAAATAGCAAAGCTGAGGCCAGAACAAAAGTCTGAAATTTGAATTTAAAAAAAATACAGATGCAAATATTTCTGAGTGTTACGAATTATATTTTGAATTATTTTGAATCGGTGGCCAGGATTTTTTGGGAGGATGTGGGAGAGCCAGAAAAGAACCTCTGTCTGGGCCCTGTTTTTAACTCAGAAAGATAGATGAGTTACAGAGTACCATCTGGAAAAAAACTACACCAGAAACTGATCTCAGTTGAACAGTAGGAGTGATCAAGCAGTAGAGGCACAGCCAGATTTTTTTAATCTTTGTCTGCCTGGCACTGTTCTCTTCTGTGTGAATATCAACAAATTGCCTTGTAGTGCCTGGTCAGTGGCTAATTAAATTGAAGAGCAATCATTGCTAGGAGTGAAACTGGCTTGCTTAGGGATTGCTGATGATGTTGTCCCAAGCTGTTCTCACTACCCATAGTGCCCAAATGCTGAGCTTTTGTGGGTTACAGCATAATATTTCAGAAGAAACCATCACATTTTGTAGGAAAATGGAACAATTAGAAGTGAGTTACTGTGTGGACCAGCATTAGGCTGGTGCAAATAACAGGGGATTTTGATAGCCATGGTGAAATAGGGCTTTTCCACCGACCCAGTGTTCCCTCTCACCTCTTGCCATGATGGCCCTGTATGGACTGAGTGGTGTCATTTTCAATAATGCACTTTCCACTGGAGTTTGAGAGAGTAGGAGGGAAAGAACAAGTAGGAAAGAGAAATGAGGATCACAATGCATGATGTTACCCAGCCGCAATGTCACACTGAAGAGGCATCTGGACGTGGTGGGCTTTTTATTTTCTGAATGCTCCTCTGTCAGCTGACGACTGAACCTCTGCCTAAACACAGCACATGGCAAATGGTGACGCGGAGAAGTGACAGCTCAGTATGAAGTCTTAGTGCTCAGATTTTTCATTTTCTATTCAAATCATTGTTTACAAGCTTCCTGAACAACAGTTACAGGATGCAAAATTGCATTCAATGTCCTCCCTCTCATTTGGCTTGGCAGAATAAAGGTCATGAGTGAGTCTGTCAGACTGAACTCCACGTCTTTTGCTTGCTGTGACAAATAAAGAGATAATCTGATGCTGTAGGCTCTGTCATCTCTATCGAATCTCATTTTGTCTTCAGTTTGTTGGCAGTTTCAAATGGTTGCTTTTCAAAAGGTTCCCTCCTGAATATGTGAATTTGGGGCTTTACATCTTTTTCTCATGAGATGTTGACATCCCGCTTAGAGCATGGACTAATGGTTGAATCTCCTTTGCAAGTATATCATGTTTTGCACTAGTCTGGTTTGGAGAGGGCTTTTCACGTATGCACTTGCTTAAACATACTCAGTTCAACGCGAGCGGTACAATCTAAAATGGGCTGCAGGGTTTTTGTTGTTTTGTTTTTTTTTTTTCTTTTTCTTTGTAGTGCAAGGAATGTGAAATTAAAAGAGTCAGCTTTAACTTTAGTGTTGCAACACAGTTCCTTTTAACTTGCCTCAGTCCCGTGAGTACCCTGTCACCTTAATTTCTGTTTAGAGTAAGACAGGTTTGTAGCACTCTTCTGAGTAATTCATCTCTGAAATAATGTTGACTTGGGGCCTCATGTCTATCTTGAAGTATAATAGTGTCATTTACTGTTAAAAGTGGCATCAGGAGATCCTTTCTTTTGTCACATTTGCAGTGTCTCCATAGAATAGATATTTTTCGAAAGGTTATGAGACCAGGCCCTGATCCTGCTAGTGACTTCTGCAAGGAAAACAGTTTGAACCTGCAGTATTTTAGATGATGACCCTTATAGGAAAGGGGGTGTTGTTTACAGCAGCCTGTGGCTGATGATACCTAATAAAACCAGTGCTTACCTGGGAAATTGGACTTTTTCCTTTTTCTTTTATTTGTTTTTCCTGTCTCCAGATTGTTAGGGTTTTTTAATTTTTATTTGATTTGACTTTTGTTTATTAACATTTTTTAAACCAGGTATTTTATTTTCTGTGGGACTGATACTTCCTTGATCAAGTTAACAGCATTGTCATCCTCCAAATCACAATGTTATCGATCATATTTGTACTGCGAATTTGATTGCAACAACTGTTCGCTAAAACAGGATATTGTATAAGTCAAAAGATGACTGACATCTATATGAAATCTCGGTCTGATAAACTATCATCTCAGCTTTTAGCTGTAACATTTTCCAGATTTAATCCAGATTATACCCCCCTCACTCCCTAACTAAATTCCTATGCGGGTGAATCCAAGATGACTCCCCTTGTTCAGTGATGCTTCAACATTTTCACTGAGGAAAACCACGACGGGAAATAACACTAAAATATTGGATCTTCGCTCTTACCCATGTCACATGCAGACATTCCCAGTATTAAAACACATCTTTCTCATTACTGGTACACAGCTGACAGTTCACAGTTGAGCTTGTTGCAGGAATATCGTCTTATTTCCCTGCATCTTTGTCATAATTACCAACATTCAGAATCAAGACTGTCAGACTTTACAAAACCAGGCATTTCCTGTCATTTATCTTCTCTCTCAGAATTTGTATAGAAACTATTTTTTGCTGTCATTGTTTCTGTAATACAATGAGAGCTGTTGTTTCAGGATTCCTGATTGTTTGTTACCTTAAACTAAAGAGGCTGCTTTTTCTTCTGGATCTCCTCACCCTGTCTTTCAAGGATTTCCTAAGATAAACAAGGACAATTTTTTTCCTACTTTACCTGTGGTCTACTGCTCTGAAATAGTCCCCGAGAAACTGAGCAAGTTTGGTATAGAGGATATTATCTTCCTTGCCCTTCCTTACCTACTTTTCCTTCCAAGGGGAAGGAAATAATGTATGCACTTTAGAAGCCTCAGTGTTATTTCTAAACATAATAAAAGAGTTTCTCTTTACTTTTGTGTCTGTTTTTTTCTCTGGAGAGACGGAATCTGTCTCTTCTAGTGTCACATGCAGGTAGGAGGCAATGTCCCTTTTACTTCTCTTTCTTCTTTGCTGGGTGCTTATCACATCTTCCACCCTTCTCTAGCTTTTCTCTGGTCTTTCTGCTTATTCAGTCCTTTTCTGTTTACCCTATTTACCGTAAAATGGAACTAGATAAACAGGGTGGCTATCCTTTGTTTGTATACAACCTTATGCTCCTTTGCCATTCCTTCCCTTCCCATTTGTTTTGACAGTTCAGATTGCAATAATTTGAACCACAGCTGTCTCCTCCTCTACTATAATGGAAATCTGCTCTTGAATGATCATTGTTGGTACTGTATAATAATGAGGATGCTTATGTGTGCATATGCACAGACATACACAACCACAGGGAAATAAGTTAGACTTTGTATAACCAGATACAGCTCTTACCATTAAAAAAATTCTTGCACCTATTTATTTCAGATTATTTTAATTCTCATTTACACTATGGATAGTTCATATCACTCTGTCACTGTGAACATAAATTATTTTCAGGTACCAATTGCTGCACTGCAATTGTTGAACAATAATAGAAATTGCCCAACTATGCTTCCAGCATGGGATGAAGTGAGTATAGTGTAAATGGCAAGCATGGCCATTTATTTTTCTTTATAGCCAAGCTGGCTCACTCATCCTTAGTTTAAGTGATAGTTCAAGCTGTGAAAGAGTTGTTATCACACTCATCATTTTTATTACATAGGAAATGGTCCCTTTGGTTAATTGGATTTGGAAAATTTGCTGATCATTCAGGTGAACCTCCATGAATCCTAGTAATATTGTAATAACCCACAAATCTCTGTCAGCTGTCCACATTCTAACTAAACCTTCCATTTTCTGGAGTTTTGAGCCCAGAATTGCAAAAAAAACCCCAACCCTCCATGAAGTCCATTTGGACTTGGTTACTGTAATATATTTCACAGAGAGAATGCTGAGATACTGTGGGCCATGTCACCAATGTGTGTTTATAAAATACATAAAGAGATTGATTTACTGTTCAGATCAACAGACTAAAAGTCCTTTCCTTAATGCTCTGTAGCTGAATGGAAGACTTGTATATGTCTCAGCCATACACCTAATAATCAGCTTTCGGGAGTCTTATTCACGACCTGCCACACTCACTGTGGGAGAGTGTTTCTGAATCTGTCCCTTTGAATCCTCTTTGCCATTTAGAAACAAAACCACGGGGAGAGTGTGTGTGCGTGCGTGTGTGTGTGTGTGTGTGTGCGCGGCGTAATAAAAAAAAAAGAAAAGGAGGAACCACTCAGGAACTCGATTTTCCAGTTTGTCCTTCTAAGGTTTGATCTGAAAGCCTTCAGAAGTATTAGGATCCTTCCAATTGACTTCAGTGGGTTTTGGACGAAGTCTTTAGGGAACAGTGTCTCACAAAACAGCAGACAGGAGTCTGTCTTTCCCTCTCTCTCACAATAATGAAAAATAACCCTAGCAAACTATAAAAACCTTCTATGACTTCCCAACTATTCTCACTGGGGAAAAGAAGCTGTAGTCTCCTAATGAGGCAAATAAAAACAAAAGAAGCAAGTTAAATTCTTTTCTACATTTTAAGATACCTAATTGCTAGTGCATGATTGAGATCTACAGCCTATAAAAATGACATCCTCCACAATACAACAGGGATAGTTTAAGCTACCTTAAATCACTCAACCTGCAATACATCTGAAATGTTAATTAAGCAAGTTTTTTATCCTCACCTCTGCTCTGCTGGCTTTAGTGAAAGCTTCTCTGCCAGGGAAAACTCTCTACAGGTACCACCAATTCTGTTTGAAGTTGGTGATCTGGGTTTGGCTCATAACATTCACAGTAGATTTACCTGAAAGATCAATAAAAGCATGTTCAAAGCGAGAATGGCTTCATAGAGCCTAGGATTTTATTAATTTATATAAACTTCCTAAAACTTCTGCTATAAAGAAAAAGGGAAAAGCTTGAAAATATTCACATTGTACAGCAGGGTAATGAAAATGGTACAGCAAAGTTCAGGAATCACTTTCTCTTTTTCCAAAAAACCCCCTCAAAATAGTGCACGTATCATAATGACAGGATCCTGCAGACACAGATGAGATTTTTCAAATACAGATGGAGCTTTCAGATGCTTCCAATTATGACATCTCAACAGGTCCTCATTTTCAGGGGATTGTAAGCACCCTATCTTGGAAACATGTCTTTAAAGAGTCTCATACAAAGCACCCCAAAATACCCTTCAGAATGTCTCCCCTTGAAAATTTTTATTGTGGCAAGTCCTTGATTCAAAACTGTGTTTTCTGTCATTGATGTCACGAGACAGATCATTGTAACAGAAGAAATCTCAAGGCAATGCTCATTCCCTACTGCTAAATGAAATAGTATCCCTCAGTGTGGCACATGCTGATTTCTTCTTTTATTTTTTTTTTTTTCATGGTGTATAGTTTAGTAGAATATAAAATCAGAATTTAAAAACCAATCAAGCAGCCAGCAAGACTTTGATCTTTAAAATGCTGGAATTATCTTTAATCAGAGGAGATTTATAAGTAGTAGTTGAATTAAAGGTGGAATTACTGTCTGGCTTTGTTCGTTTAAGTTTGTCTGCTCTTCCTGCTAACAAAAATTTTGTCTCAAATATCTCCTATATTCTTTGAGAGGGATTTGTAATAGGCAGTCTTCAACTTCAGAATTGGGTTAATCTTACAGATCTTTAGTGGCAGCACTATAAGTAGATCTGTGAGCTTGGAGACCCTTATCAGTGAAAGAGTATTTGAGGCTCTGGGAATGTGTGTTCCCAAGCCCACAGTGAACTGCCTCAAAGAGCAGGAGAAAATAGAGTAAGTCGGGATGGAGAAATCCTTGTTTTTCATGTATGCTCCTGGGGAAAAGCAGGCTATTTTCCTTTGAAATCCTGCTTCTTTGGGTTTACTTATTTGTTCTCACACACTTAATGATTCTTATAACGGAGGAGGCGTTGATTTTTTTCCTTGGAATAAATGGGAAAATATGTTGAAATGCCCAAATTGGGTTAAAAGTTTCATAGAAAATGATACTTCCTCTACAGACCTGGTAAGCAATATGAAATTTGTGACAGAGAGGTCCCATTCAGGAGAGGAAACTGTGAGTGCCAAAGCCCATGGACTCATGCAACACCAGACCCTTCAGCTACAGCTGAGCATGCTGTCACCTTCCTTCACTTCCTACTTAGTTTAGGTTTGACACTTCAGAAAGGAGATATTTGGTCAGAAAGGAGGTCCTTCTGTCAACAAAACAAGAAACGCTTCTTTTTTGTGTGGTCAGCTTCACTACCCAGCCATCCCCACGCAAAAAGCATGGTCAGAAATGTTTTGAAGCCCCTTTTGAAATAATAACATTTCCTACTCCCCCCAATCTGAGAAATGTAAGATAGTTTAACCAAAAAGACCAAAAAAAAATGTCAAAATGATGGAGTGACACATGTAAATAGAGCCTCCCTGCCCCTGCTCCTTCTCAAGGTTTTTCACCGAGTGATACCGATACACTGTGCCTCCTTCATTCCCCACAACCTTATTGGTTTAATATTTTTTATTGTGGTATTTGCTGGCATTGTTGACGTACCATTCTCTAGTCTGTGAGTTCAAACCTAACAGAACAAAGGTTGGAAGTCATTTTTCCTCATTTTTATTGATACCACCATGACGTGAAAGGCCAATAAAGACAAAGTGAGGTTGCCTGCCTGGCTGAGTAGCTGGAGGACTCTCTCCCATGCCCTTCATTGTCTTTATAGTTTCTGCATCATGTCACCTTCCTCCCATTCCATCCCGAAAGAAAAAGAAGAGAGTGACTGTGTGGGGTGACACTATACAAAGGGGAACTGCTTTAATGGAGTTTTCAGGAAAAACAAATAGTCTGTGGAGGGGAAGGTGTGATGTGGAGAAAGGAACATTTAGAGAGGAGGTCACTTTTTCTTTTCCCTTTTTTTTTTTTTTTTTTCGTTTTTGAGTTTCCAAACTAAGTGCCAGGTGTCGAACCTCATCCACTGAACCCTTTTCTAACTGAACCCTGCTGGATTTATCCTGCCTTACTTAGAGTTTACTATTTGGATACTTTGACTGCTTTAGATCATTATGGCTCTAATTCTTTGGGGGGTTTTACTGCATGACACCAGGGCATAACAAGACCTTAAATACAAATTTAAAAAAAAGAAAAAAAAAGGAAAAAAGAAAGGAAAAAAAGAAGAAAAAAAAAGAAAAAAAAAACACACCAAAACCCCTCATCTGTGAATAAAGTCTTTTACAAGTAGCATAGCATTGCATTCTGCCTGAGTGTTCCTTCTGACAGTGTAACACTAGAAAAATAAGTATTCCCATTGCCCCTTTGCAAGGAAAGGTCTAGCTGAGGCACAGTGAACAGCAGTTTAACATTTCTTGTTTTTCCTTTTATTTATGGGTAACTGGGATTGCTGCTCTTGTAGCTGCGAAGTAGGGCAAAGCAACCCACAGATGCAATTTCCACAAAGAGAGACCCAGGAAGAACACTCTTAATAGACATCCAAAGAGAAGGGATAGCTAGATCTCCCTTAAGAAAACACAGAGACACATTATGACTGAGTTCTGATAAAGGTGTAAGTCAGTCAAACTCCTCCTTCTTTACAAGAAAAGAAGCAAAATCACTATGAGGTTCTCATGCCCGCTCCTTGGGATGAGAAGGAATCTTTATAACTTACTTAAATACACTGTTTGACTCTTAATATACCTATTCTTTGTACGGCATGCTGAAAGATGGGGCTGAGAATACAAGAATGTCAATATAGGAAAAGATAGATGAAGACAGAAAAGTGACACTTTTCATTTCACTGGTTTTTGGGGTCAGGAAAAGGGAACAGGCTGGAGGGAACATTTACCAACCACCAACCACGTGATGTGACAGCGTTTACTTGAGAGGATGTATTCTCTACACTGAGTTTTGTGGTTTGGAGTAAGGGTTACTGCCATGGTTCATCTCTAATTCTCGTGCCATGATGTTGGCATATATATGATGTATATTTCTCTGCATGCTGGCTTGAGGAAGGTGACAAGGAAAAATTACATATCCCACTTCTAAAATTTTGTACACAACAGAGTATTGAAGAAGGCATTTGTGGGCTAGAATCTTTTTCAGGGCTCTATTGGCCACTCTGGGATGTCTGGTGACCCTATCTTCTCTCTCAAACATGCCTTTTCTGCGTACTTCTTAGCTGAGATTCATGTTTCCACAGTGACTTCCTCAGTTCCCTGTACATACGAACAACTCTTTCTGAACTGATCCTTCCATCCAGTTCTTTCTTCCCAAGCCCTATTTATCTACCAGCCTTTCTCACCGGAAGGAACAAAGAAAGAGGCTTGGGTATCATCCTCCAGTCATCCCGACTTGTCTAAATGCACCCAGCCATGGTTTTGGTCCTGGTTAGCTAGCACCCAACACAGACAGTGTCTGAACACTGTTCAGGGCTTAACACAATATAGAAGACCTTTCCAAGCAGCAGGTGGGATGCAGCCACTCTATTTTCAGGAGGAAGAGTGTCTAAGCATATGGATGCAAGCTGTCTCCTCCCAGCTGGTCTCAAGGACAGACAACGAGCCCTGGCCTTTTTTGTTTAGGAATATACAGGAGGGGAGAATTCTAGCAGCAAACAATAACTTGGGGAGCAGCTGTGATTTCTTAATGTTTAACTCATTGTTGCAGTTTCTAATTATGTGTTTACAATTACAATTATGTATGCTTATAGTTGACTGTATTCCTTTCTTAAAATGAAAATAAATGACTCATTTTACGTAGAAAATATTCACAGGGGCATTTTCAGATGCTTCATTATCTGTGATTATGTTTCTGTGGCTGTGCATCACTGTCTTCTCAAATGTATCTTTCTTACAAGCATGTTAGACTTTAATATATTTGTATCTTTTTATCGTACCTGTATGTATTACAAAATATTGAATAAATATCTGATAGTCTTTTAACCTTTTCTAGTAAATTAACTTATTTTCCTCATTTTCACACTTCTGTATGATCTTCCCATCCTTCTATAAACCTTCCTGTGCGACACAACAGTTAACAGAAGTAAAACTGCTATGTATAATTGATGTGTTCTCTGTTTAATAAATAAGGTATCTGTCATACAGGGGACAAGATTTCTGGTTGTTAAACTGGCTGGATGAGTGGTCAGAGTATTTTTAGCTTCTGTCCAAAAGAGCAGAGAAGGTAAATCTCTTCTTGATAAGAAATTATTTCTTTGGAACATAAATTCTGATTGAAGATACATCTGAATGATACCTTCAAAAAAAATATTTACAAATCTGCGATTCATCAAATTTTCAGAACTGTGAGACTTGATCCACCGTTCGTTTCACAGTAGCAAAAAATGCCAGTGAGAAAAAAAATAAAAAGAGAAAGTTTTCCTGCTGTTAATGAGACAGAGGTGACTGTAAACAATAGATGCCTTATAGCTATTCTCAAACAGGAATCAAAGCTGTAATTAAATATAAAACACTGTCAGTGATAGGCTCTTTAATGTAACATATCTCAGTTGCTTTTCTCTCTCTATCAAATATCTTCACTTAGACAAAAGCAGAGAGTGAGTGAAAAGAACCACGAGAAGAAAGACTTGTGCTGAACACTGATTTCTTGTTGCTTATGACGCACCAGTCCTGTAGCTTCAGTAGCAAATATTCTTGGTTAAGAGTCAGAACAGAGCTAATTACCCAATTTGGTTGGCATCTGTCCAACTAAATGGTGCCGTGTGAAGACAGTTTGTTTATAGATGAACATAGGGTTCAGCTGAACCCCTGGAAAAGGTAGATCCAAGCAATCTTTGCAACTGCTACCTGCTCTGTTCAGACCTTGGGTTGTCTTCTCCCTGAGCTCAAGTAGGCAAGGAAAAGAGAAAATAGCTTGGGGAAAACTAGTGAAAAGCTGAAGCTTCTTTACCTTTGTATTTTCAAGTTTTATAACACAAATTTGTAGGTGCTGGATGGATGGCAGCAATCTCACAAAGCCACAGGTCCAAAGTGTGTTGCTTCATGAATACACACGAATGAGAACAATGTAAAGGGAGTGCTGGAAGTCAGAGGCAACTCTCATGCAACACCTGCCTGAGCTAATCAAAAGGATAGACGACTTCTGCACAGTCCTTGATCAGCTGTATGATGCCTCCAGCCAGAATCCAGCCTACATATGTAAACAAAGAGGAAGCCCTGAGCAAGTACTAGGAAATAGGCCAGAGGATTTTGTATAAAGAACCACAGTTCTTGCATGGTACAGGTTAATTCTCTTCTCGCATAATTTTCTACTTGCAAATCAAAAGAAAGTTCTTCAGAATCTGAGGCATTACCCTGTTAAAAGGCTATAAAATAAAGTCAAAATCTACACCACTGAAGGAAGTGTAGGTATATAAACACAGTATAACGAATCCATCAGTTTTGGGGTAGCATAGCAGCTAAACCCAAGGTATTTCAATATATAACAGAAACAATCTTTCATCTATATTACAAGAGGAAACAGAAGGAAAAAAATTCTGTTCCCAGTTAACTCAGAACAACTCTACAACAGAGTGTGACCCTGGAGAAGCTCCTCCACAGGAGAAGATATTTGCCAACTATTTCTACTTTCAAGAACAGCGGAAATAATGAAACTTGGTTTCTTACTGTTTGAAGTGATGAGATTGGACTTTCTGATGTCTAATAACCTGCACCTTCTGCTGGGGTGCTGAGTGCCCCTTCTCTGCAGATTTGCTAATATCACGTTAAGTTTGTACTGCAGCTGTCTCTCAATGGAATAAAAAAAAAAGGTTTTTCTCCTTTACTGAGTTAGTCAGTGATATTTCTGGGAATTTGATGTCATTGAAAAAGTTGTCAATCTCCCAAATTATGTTGACAATGAAAAATATGTTAAAAAGTCATTAGAGAGAAACTGATAGACGTGTGACAGTGCACACACAGGCACAGTCTCAGCTAAACTCCATAAGACACAGACCCTTATAAGAACCAGACGTGGAGTACTGGTGACTTAAGGCCCTGGAAATGCCTCAGGGCAGAAAGAACAGCACACAAATCTCTTGTTTTATTGCACCCAGGGCAGAAACATCCCTGAGGGATGGTGGTCTATGAAGGACCCACACTGGAGCAGAGGCAAATGAACAAGAAACAAAGATCTAGACTCTGCTGCAAGCATTACCCCAATCTCCTGCATCACCCAGCCCAGGACCAGAAAAATGGACAGGCTTAGGGTAACACATGTTAAAAAAAAGGAAGGTATGAAATCAGAAAGATTAAGTTCGGGCTGAGTAATGGAGAAAGCAGACGTTTCCCTAAGTTTTTCTTCAGTAATAAATGTTTGTGTTAATTGACAGTAAGTTAAGTAAAATTCCCCGTGCCAAGACTGTTTGAACTGTGATACCTTTCCCTGCTATCTACCTCCTAAGTGGGAGTGTTGCAATTTCACAAAGCCATCCCTCTCTTGACCCAGGTGTTAAAAATGGCCAGATGTTTTCTAGCTGGAAACTAGCAATGCCTGACTGGATACTTTTCTTTCAAAGCAATGGGCAGCTTTTCATAGTTACTACTGATGCTAAATAAAACAGGACAGGGAGTGATCCCACATACCCAGCTGCTTTGGGCCCCTCACTACAAGACAGACATTGGAGTGCTGGAACGTGTCCAAAGAAGGCAACAAAGCTGGGGAGAGGTCTGGAGCACAAGTCTTATGAGGAGCAGCTGAGGGAACAACTGGTGGTGTTTAGCCTGGAGAAAAGGAGGCTGGGGGGAGACCTTCTTGCTCTCTACAACTGCCTGAAAGGAAGTTGTAGCGAGGTGGTGTTTGATCTCATCTTCCGAGTATCAAGCGACAGGACAAGAGGAAATGTCCTCAAGTCGTGCCAGGGGAGGTTTAGATTGGATATCGGGAGAAATTTCCTCACTGAAAAGGCAGTCAAGCATTGGAACAGGCTGCCCAGGGAAGTGGTGGAGTCACCATCCCTGGAGGTATTTAAAAGACATGTAGATGTGGTGCTGAGGGATGTGATTTAGTGGTGGACTCGGCAGTGCTAGATTAATGGTTGGACCCAATAATCTTAAAGGTCTTTTCCAACCTAAACGATTCTATGATCCTGTGATTCTATGATCATTCCTCCTGCTTTACTGCTGGCATGTTCTCTGTCATAGCTGTGGTCAGCAACAATAAATCTTCCAGACAGAGCCTAAGTATGGCTTGGGGACAGGACATGGCATTTCATACCTTGTGGGGCACGTGGACCAAAATGCTTCAGGATTGACTTCCATCCTTACATGGTACTCCAATACATCATGGTAGGCTTTGCAACATCAGATTGCTGCATGCCTTTCTCTTGCACACACAAAGCTTTTCACAGTTTCATGCCCAGAAAACACCATTCTGTTGGTGAACACTTTTGACTGAAAAAAGAAAAATTAATACTGAAGATAACTCTATGCCTTGGAGCCATAGGTGCTCCACATGGATCCCCACAGAGGTACAGAGGCAAGTGCAAGTTAGAGTGAACATTGCCAACCTTGGTTTAAGCGCCAAGGAAAAGAGGGACTCTAGAGAGGAACAGAATTGCCATCCCAGATAATATTTTTTTCCCTAATTCCTTGGGGTAGTTACGCATGCAGTCCCTCTCATCGCTACCTGGGAGGTATCTCACAAGCATTTACGTATGTAACCTTACAGCTCTGCTCATGTTAACAATTCAGGTAAGGATTTGGCACTTAGAGCTTTGTCTTGAACTCACGTCAAATCAGTTCTTTCTTCTACTTGATCATTTTGATGGCCAGAGATTATATTAATGTCTTATTCCTTGGCATGTTATTGTCTATGGAATTCAGTATGTCTCAGTAATCTTGGTTTGACAGGCTGCTTATAGTCCACTGACTTGCAACCTCTTAACCAATATGTAAGGTGAATGGCTATTCTAAAAATTGTTTGGGGAATTTGACTTCTAGACAGCATAGAAAATATATCCAAGTTATGTTACATACAGTTTAGTGGAGAAGAAGTTGGATATTATGATATCATTTCAATTCCTTTGGCACAGGAATTTAGAGTAACTTGTGGTGCTGTACAGTGTCTTACCCAACCTTTAGATGTTCCTTTGGAATGGAGCACATTTTATACATCCCCTGTGTCATACCTGGCAGCTCCAAACAAAAGCCTTCGATATTCCAATGCAACTCAAAAGGTACAATTTGCCTTTCTTTAGACAACCAATATGAGCCAGAGTCTATTATAATAATGAGAGTTTTGACCCTCAGTGCACTTTCAGACAGTTAAGTTTGCAGCTGAGTCTCACTTAGTGCTCTTGAACCTTAGATTAATAATCTGCTGGGGCCATTTTCAAGTCTAGCAACTAATTTTAATTGTATAATGATAAAAATAATATTTGGCATAGTGTTTTGCGTACTAAATTCCCTCCACAGAGTTATACTCTAACTTTTTTAACTCTACATTTCTTTCTTCTTCTCAAAGCTGAAGGACTGACTTGAACAGTCAAGGCCTTCAGATTCCTCAAGGACTCTTCAATCTCCAAACTTCACAAAAGCAAATCAACTGCTTCAGCTAACAAAAAAGCTGCTCCACAGACGGAATCTACCTGGTAATATTTTCCCAGTGCACAATGGCACCGGTCACCTTCTTCCTAATTACCACCCCAGTAGACCTGTACCGACGTGTTTTGAAAAGTTCTCAACAACAACAGTCTCTTCTGTGAAGTAGCTTAAAACATGCACGCTCCATTCTGGTTTGATTGATTAATGAACCTCATTGCAGTGTATACAATAATGTGCTAAATGTTACATATGCCCTTAGTGGGTAATTTCAGGAAATTATTAAAATGTGCTTCTTTTAAAAGGTTTGGAATGTAAGTCAAAGAGACACTTAACAGACCCAATGCTGATTAGTGTGGGTGACCACAGTATACTGGCGTCTTTGATATTTCTTGGCTTTTTCTTGGTTTCCCGGAGGCCCTTTGGACAAAGCAAGAAAGATGGCTGAGACACCCTTGGCCTTCTGGGAAACTCAGTGACATTTAAAGACTGCTGGGGCCTATTCTGCTAATATCTAAACTAATTAAAATCAAATCATAATTGTAGAAGCTTGTTCACCAGAATTCTAATAAGCCTCGGAGCAGTACATGCTGCATGCTGCTGTGCTAAAGGCTGTCTCAGCTATGTGAGAAGTGTTTTACTATACAGCGAATTGTTCTCAGTGATTTTTCTCGATCTTACAACCAGCTCCTTATATCAGAAATGTCACTTCAAATGTAGGCTGAAGGCTTGTTTCAACATGTCTCCTTCCATATGCACTGAACACATTTTGCTGTATCATGTAATGGGGTATTTGTCAGGGTGTGTCAGGCTTGTATATACCAACTGTGTTCTTATTTGGACTGAGCGTGATACCCTGCACTGAATTTCCACCTTTTACAGCCCCAAAATGATTTCTGGAATTATATTTGACACCTGAGGAGACAGAGCAGTTGAGGAATAAGAGCCCTTGCCAAACAGCCATGACTTAGGTTCCCTTTTTCTTACTTCACTCCCTGCATGGTCGTGGTCAGTTCCTTCGAAAATGTAGGAATTATTTGGGAAATCAAAATTAAAGACGGCATATTATTGTATAAATCCCTACTTAGTTTTCTCTCAATTAAAATCCGTCACCCGCAGAAATGATACAAAGAAAGGTGCTCAAAGATGATCAGAGGTAGAGAAAACCTTCAGTTTTCCTTGGTTAGGACTCCTCAAAGTGGAAGAAGTTACTGAGGGGGGATGCAATAAATAAGGTGAACAGAGAAGGTCTATTCATTGCTATAATAAATGAAGGAAGGGATGTACAAGGAGATAATCGGGCAGCTAGTTTAAAACAAAAAAATAATGCCTTTTTCGCACTGCACAGTTAAACTGAGGAGCTTACAACCATAGGCTCTTGTAAACAGGTTCAAAGAGGAATGAGGCAAATTAATGGTACTTCAGTTGAAGACCTGAGTTAAAAATTCCTCCACACCAATAACAGCTGGAGGCTGCAAGAATGTATCATGGGAAGGATCACTCTTGTCTTCTTTCTCATATTCCTTGGTAAACATCTCCAATTGGACACTGCTGAAGACTGATTGGTGGATATTTTCTCTGATCTGAGATAGTCAGATTAATTTCTTAGGAAATCAGTGACACATTAGGGTATGTAAGTCTTACTCATTTCCACAAAATAACTAAATATATTAAGTGTTTAATCAGCTAAATTTTTTGAGTACAAGACAAAGGAAATTACAAAAAGAAAGAAAACTTGCACCACACCCCAAAGTATGCAAATACTGCAGAGCAAAGAGTAATAAACACTGAGGATCTCACCAAGTAAAAATTTCATCCCTCGTTACACACTTATTGTTGAAGGCAATGAGGACTTCATTACAGACTTTACCGAAAGCAGAGGAAGGTCTACAACAAAGTTTTGTTTAATAAGTCTCTAGTTCCATTAAAATTATTATCTCTGCCATCTGCACTCATATCAGACTGTGAGAAGGCTGGTAAGGGTATAAGTGTCACAATTAAACGTAATTAACCCACCAGGAAATGTGTTCCCAGGTAATTATTGGCATGATGGGGGGTTGTGGAGATAAAGGACAAGAGAGGATAGGCTTCATGTATTCCAGCAGAGCTTTCAAACGAGTGCAGCAAGGGCCTAATTCTGCTCCCTCGGAGTCAATATACAGGCAGCATCTTCAGTCACATTGAGACTGGAGAAGATCATGGACAATACGTTAGCACATCTCAGTGCAATATTGTAAATGATAAGGTCCTATGGCTGAGCTGAATGAGAGCTATGTCTGATGGAGTACACGCTGCTGATGAAGCATATGTCTGTCAACTTAGCTCTGAGTCTTATTTTTAACATCTGTGTGTTCAGTGTCAGTATGACTGTAGAGTGAAATACCTGTGTCAGATCAATAAGACACTAACTGCTAAGGAAAACAGCATGAGAATATAACAAGTATTAAAGCATATAGAAAAGGCTTATTAATATTTAGCAAAACTAATCTGTTTCTCACTAGCCAAAACATGCACATCCAGCTCTTTTGGGAAGACAGCTTTGAAGATTCACTAAGTTGAAATGAGTTTTTCTTCACTATATGTAACCATTCGTATTCTCTGTGGGCTAAATCCTGTTCCATAATTTTGAAATCAACCTTTGAGATTTGGGAGATCATTAGAGGGTTTGTGTATGTTTTCTTCATTCTGTTTTTCCAGATAGACCAAATGTAGTCACTTTATAGATGGGAATGTGATTTAAATAATATGACTTTGCTAACATTACGTTTTGAATTTATCTTTATTAAGGCTGCATTTTAATTTCATTCCATGTATCCTCATTAAGCAACTGTTTGCTCCCTCAGGCATTTTTTCAAGCTAACTTTTAATCTACCTATTGGTACTCAAAGCTGTAAAAGTTAAAGCCTATTTGAATTTTTATTTGGAAATCTGCTAGATTTTTTCCCCTTTATAGAACTGCAGGCATTCCGCTTTTGCTGGAGATGGTCTATTTTCCCTGTATAATCTGATAAATATTAAATTAAATAACACATATTCATATCAATGTTTTGTATGAAAAGCCCTGAGCTCCAGAAAAGTATATGCTAAGTACAATAGCATTTTATTTTACATTACTACTGCAGAAGCTCTGTCTCATTAGCTGTCTGAAATCCTGTCACTGTAGCATTCAGATGCTGGACAGCCATTGAAATTATCAGCAAGTTGGCCTAAAGGACATATATTTTCCTTGTTTCTATTGATTCTGACTTGTTAATGTTGCACACACTACTTTAAGATGACAGGTGGTGAGAAGTGGAGAGGGACTGTAGTCAGGGGATGTAGTGATAGGACGAGGGGTAACGGTTTTAAACTGAAAGAGGGGAGATTTAGATTAGATATTAGGAAGAAATTCTTTCCTGTGAGGGTGGTGAGACACTGGCCCAGGTTTCCCAGAGAATCTGTGGATGCCCCACCCCTGGGGGTGTTCAAAGCCAGGTTGGACAGGGCTTTGAGCAAGCTGGTCTCGTGGGAGGTGTCCCTGCCCAGGGCAGGGGGGTTGGAACAGAATGATTTTTAAAGTTCCTTCCAACCCAAACCATTCTATGATTCCATGTAAGAAATAAAAACTTTAGACATCATTATTTGACTAAACAGCATGGGAAAGACAGACACATCTCAGGAAGGTAATAAAAGCACCCAGCTTTAGTTAAGATTGCAAAGCAAGTTAATGGTATTTTGGGACATGGATTTCGATTTCATGCTCTCTCTTCTTCTGCTCTCATCATCCACCCTTTGTCTTTGATTAGCTGCAGTGGCCATTATGGAAATGGAGTCCTGTGGCTGTGTTGGCACCACACAAGCCAGGACATACATATGGCAATGTGCGGTAACAGTGGGTGAGCTACTGCTCTCCTCATATCATCCTTTCCTTCCTCCTCCTTTGTCTGCATTTCTCCTTGTACAATCCAGTTCCAGCCACAATATATTTACCTGGAGGGACAAAATTGTTGGTCCTTGATTTGATATAACCCTTCATTCCCAGAACTTACATAGTCTACAGTTACTGACTGCTCTCAAACTAAGTTATTGTATAGAAATATTTTTCCAGCTCAGCATTTCTTGTTTTGAAAAACTGGGTGCTACCTTCAGCAAAAAAAATAAATAAAACCTCCAAAGTAGGTCAGGAATCAGAACCAAAAAAGGCTGCTCAAGGCAGGCTCAGATCTGTAGGTATTTGCAATTTTAACTCAGCGGTTGTTCAAAAAATAAGTAAAGCTCATGAGCACACAGCACAAACAGCAAGCAAAACTTGTTTGTATTATACGTATCTGCATGTGTCTTAATTGCTACCTGCTGGGCGACATATACATAAAAATATGTAAAACTACAATTAGATATAAACAGATACAAATTGCACAAACATTGCTAGAATTTTTTTTCCTTTGTGGTACTTACTGATTTAATTGATTAAGTTTTAATTTCATATACCCTTTAATTATGACTGGATTTCCTTCTTAGTGACTCTCAAAGTTCACCGCTGCAAATGATTGTTCTGAATAAAAATAATTCTGCTGAGAGCAGTGGGATAACCTGTGCATTTGTGGACTCCTGCACTGAGACACACTGCCGGCATTTAGCAGGAGGAACAATAGAGAAGGAAAACTTTCAGAAAAGGAAAATGCCTGTTTTGGTGCTATCCCAAAGGGTAGCGGCCGTATTAATTTACTGCGCCATCTTTAACAGTAAATATTACTCCTTCGCTGCTGGGTGTTTCCAAACTAGATTCCTCAGCCTCGTAATAAACAAGGCAATCTCAACAGTAAAAATAGTTTAAGTACTACTGGTTGGAAATCACTGGTGGAAGATGTAGCAAGGTGAAAATTTGCCTTTGTGCAAAAGATTTCTCCTTGGGCTAGGTGGCAACATGTTTCCTCAGAGGTCATCTCAGACTCCATTTTGTAGTTTGTTGAACGTCCACAATTTGCAGGTGGAAGAAAAAAACCTCAGTACAGCAAAGACAGCACTTCAAGTATGATCCAACAAGGGGTTTATCTTCCCAGTTGGGCCAGTGAGTCCTCATGTTTTGGGCCAAGTTGAGCTCTTTCAAGGGTGAAGACATTGTATCGCCCCTATGAACATGCTCAAAAAGGTGACCATTTTCTTAGACTGACTTCTCACCGGTCTCAGTAAAGAGTGGAAAACACCAGAATGAGTGTGGCCAAGACAGCAAAAACACAAGCAGGAAAAAACACATGCACATTTACAACCTTCCTTCCAGTATCACACAAGGTATGATTTGTATCAGATATATACTGAGCACAGGAACCACAAGTGATCCAAAAAATGTGATTGATATACCTAATAAATACAACCAAGCAGCAGAAGCAGATTCAGAGAAATGTCCCCATCTGACCTTGAAGTCACATGGTTTTAAACCAAATGTAGCTAGCAAATTACTCCAACTGACCCGTACTCTGCAGGAAGGTAAGCGTTTGCCCTGACTCCCTGTTGGGCTGGCAGTTTACATATCCAGCATAATTACTTCTATTCGAAGTAATTGACTTCTAATGGAAAATTTCTACAGACTTCTGCTAGACAAGGTCCCTGAGACCCTGTGCCATGCTGCCAAAGTGCTTCCTGCAATACCCAGGCTGAAGGCAAGACCTTATGGGCTACCAGTGGGAACCTAATGAGGGACCTCTTCATTCATCCCATTTTGGCTTCCTGACAGATCTCAACAAATGCATGTAATTGCTGGAACGAGAGTCAGAAACTTCCACTATATTCAGGCTTGAATCTTGAACTGGAATTCATGTTTTTTTTCCAATTCCTTCTAAAAGCACATATATTGTTATTTTATAAGTACATGTAATTTTTGTGGGCAATTATTATTTTTTCTCTGCATAATTCTGATCCTGCTTCTAAGACGCTGAGGTGAAAAATAAAAAGAAAACCTGATCTCCGATTTAAGAGTTCAAGCTTATGGATCTGGCCTTGCCAAATGAAGACCAGATGCAGAAACATTGCTGACCTCACAATTTATCCCAAATTGCTACCAAATTAAAACTGGATTTTTCATTGTCTGAGCTAAAAGATTCTTTAGCTATAGGTAGTTGCAAGTTTATATGCCTCTGAGTCAGCCAGTGGATATGGAAAAGTGGATTATAAATTGCACCTTGAGCCACATTCAACCTCATTCGGTGATACATATTTTAGCTCAGATGGGACAAGGAGGAAAATAGGAGTTGGGTCAGATGCTTTTGACTAACTTCCCTTCAACATCTGCTCTTGATTAAAAATCCAAGTCATGCCATGAAAAAGTGATCTCAATTTGTGGGTAAATTTCCAAAAACACAGGGCTGTTTTTATAAACTGAGAATAATTTTCACACAAAATTTTTCTTCCTTCTTTTTTCCTTCCTTCCAGAAACACAAAATTAATTAATGCTATCCTGATTTATACCGTATGAGGACTCAACCCTGTTTCTTCATAACATCTATGTGGATTTCTTACATGCAAATGGTAAGGGACTTCAGTCTCTTTTGGTGTGTTTATGTTTTTAACACATTAAATATTTATTCCTATATAGACCTTGTTCAGAAGATTATCCAGTTGATTACTCCCCAGTATTCTTAGCACTGCACTGACTTGAATTCTGCTTTCAGAGGTCTCAGTCATTTTATCTTACCAAAAATGTGAGGAAAGTCATGTCCTTTCAATGCTGTAAGCATTAGAAAGTTTTTGTTGGAGGAGGAAATTCAGGTGTTTCTTTGAGGGCTTACATTCTACTGGTGTAACACACTGTTAAGTGAGCTAATGCTGAGGTGGGTTGTCACTGCTGACTGTTCCCTGCAACACTTTCATCAATTCCTGAAATAAAGGTGCCAGTAATTTCACCAGCTTGATGTTCCTTGACAGTTACCAGGGAAGTCTCTAAATGTGCTCCTAATTGCATAAAACACACGTAGGATCAGGAATATGCGATATCATTGTATGAAATCCAACATGGAGAGCTACAATTTGGTTTTTAATAGAAGGTCATATTTGGAACTCAGTAGTGAAGAACACTGCTGCAAAAATATAGAAAAGAAATAAAATAGGTGAAAAATTGCTTCTAGAATGATGTTTTCAATTTTACTATATTGGAAGAAACCTTAATCAGGGCAAGCTTGTAGAATTTAACGGAAAAATTATTCAAACTGTAACTCTGCAGTTTCTGCCATGTTGAATAATGTCATTCGTTTATGTGGCAAATTTGCTTGTATATCTCACATGAATTTGGCAGCACTATCATTTTTCCAATCATATACAATTACTTAAATCAGAAATGTTGAATTAGTGTATAGAAGTTAGCTCCAAAGCTCAAATTATCCCTTGGAACATGGTTTCTGATATTTTAAGTTTCCTGCTGTAAATATTTCTGAATATCATATATTACAGTGAAGTTGTGAGAACTGCAGTTAGTATTACCAGAAGGTCTTATGAATTTAATCCATTTTCACAGATTTATTTTGTGCAGATATAGAAAAAAAAAGTGTTTGCAAAACCAATGATACATTTCAAGTCATCAACTCCAAAAGGAAACTTCCATATTTTTCACTTGGGATGACTTTGTTTTGAACAAAAACTGCTTAACATTTTAATTTTGTTATGGTGCATTTTTAAGGTATCAGGTAGCTAAAATATCAATGATTTTGTTGGAGGAGGAGGATGCTTCTAATTTCCTTTCCTTCCAATTATGGCTGAAAATGTAATAAGAACAGACTTAAAAAATTTCAAGACCTTCTTGTATAGAATCAGGCTAGAAACTTACTTGCAACATTGAGGTGTGCCCTTTGGGGACGTTGTTGACATCAGAAGGTGTGAAGACACATAATAATAAGCAAGAAAAATAAGTTTCCAGGTCATTAAATATTTTTTTCCTGGAACTGAAAAACAAAACTGGGCTAAGTGTCACAGTCTGAGGTCAGGTTTTGCTTTACCTTGATGTTTCATTTCTCTTCAGATAGATTGTTGCAATATCTTTGCTTCAGCCTTCCCCAAATCTGCTTTCCTGTCTTGCCCTTTCCTGTTGTTAGGAAGGCTAATACATCCAAAGTATTAGCGTTAAAGGCTAATACATCCAAACCTGCAAAGTCCTGTATACTTCCAGCTTGCTTTAACCCTTTGAATCTTAATTCTGAACTAATTCTAATCCTGAAAATGATCAAGACATGTTATGATAACATCTCTTACTGCCTGCCGTAAGCAAGGATCCAGCTGGCATAATATAAAACCACAGCTACAGGTTGCTGACTCCTCTCCCCTACTGCCAAATTTGCTTTACTACATCGAGAAGAGCAATGTTAGTAAAGGAACCAGCAGGCTGGACAAAGAAAAGAGGCTGTGTTCAAACCTCCCACTGATACTGAGTTTCACGGGTAATAAGCAGGACTGGCCTAAGGCCAAAAATAAACTTTTTATTTGGCTCTCTCAGCAAAGGAGACTCTACTACAACACAGGACATCAGCAAACTTTCCCTGAAGCTAATGAAATTTCATTCTACTCAGGACTGTAAAAAGTGATTCTAGAAGATAGTATAATTCAGGTCCCTCATATTGTTTTTCTTTCCAAAGTCCTATTAGAAGCTAAAGAGTTATTTGACCATATATCAGAAAATGTTTTGAAAGGTCTAGATGTATTTGATGTTCATATTCTGCACCATAAGAGAAAAAAAAAAGAATAATCCGGTTCTATTTTTTCTTTGCAGATTTTTCTATCACCACAGGAATAAACACGCTTATGTACCTTCTTTAATCAACAGGAACCATCTTTAAGGAGTCCCATAACGGGGCTGAACTGTGTAGCTAAAAAAAAAAAATATGAAAAAAATTAGAGAATTCTTAAAATCAAAAATATGTGCCTCCAGAAATGTGAGGGCTTTTCGCATCTGAATGAACAGCAGTCATTATCACAAGATTCTTTTCCCCTGCCAGAAAACCTTGTTGCCTCTCAGAGAAAAAAAAAAAAGAAACAAACCACAAAATTCTGGGAAGTGCAAACCAAAATTTTTATTTTATTTTTCAGGCAAAAAATGTCATTTCCTCCTACGTTTATCCTTGGTTTCTCATCCTCAGTACTATACTTGCTCTTTTGCATTCTGTGACATTAAGAAAAGAAGTACTTGTGGAATCTTCTTTTCTAACGTCACTTTTTAAAATGTGACTCTCAATAAAAAAAACCTCCCACAAACTGATTAACTATTCTAGAACCATTTGGCCATACTCCAAAGCCCAAGTGGTGCTTGAAGAACAATTTTTAAGTTCTATATTTTAAAAATAATTGAATATTTCTAATCCAGGGTGTCCCAACCCCATGTGTTAGTTGCAGAACTAAGTAAATAACCTTCTTATGTATTTGCATTTCAGTTTTCTTTTAACAATTTGCAATATAGATCATACAGAAAATGCTTTTCTTCTTTTTATAAACAGATGCCACTCTAGCTGGCATTTCAAAGATGTGTGACTGAATTTCTGAAAGTCTAAGAGAAATGTTAAAAGTGACATGAAGTAAAGCAAGTGATTTTTCAGGTGTTCTTTTTTAAAAGAAAATCAAACGCAAAAAAACCTTGAAGGTATTATTCGGTAATAATAATAACAATGATCTTTCTATAATGCTTTAAATTGTCCAGTTCCTGTGTAAACACTAATTAATTCAAATAGTACCCACAACTTTTAGATGCTAATACTAACCTTGCAGAAGTAAGTCGATTTGCGTGTGTATGTGGGCATAAGGGTTACATTCCCTCCATGTATTCACATGCACAGACTATGCAGTCATTTGTCAGTCTCTAATAAGAAACAGAAGTGACATCTGTCATGCGTTCCAGTAAACACATTAAGCAAACACAATAGGACCCCAAAATGTTTACTCAAGTACTCTAATTAATTGTGACTTGCTGTAACAGAGTTTTCTATGAATTAAACAGAAAGATCCATGCTCTCTCCTCCCCCTGCTGTAGCTTTTTGTGCAGTGGGAAAAGATATTTAAACTAAAGACTTCCCTTCTGGCCCTGCCAAGGTGCATTTTTTCCTCATAGACTTGGCTTGCAGTAGAAGTTGATGTGAGAGTTTGTCATGGCTCTTTTGACAGTCCGGTCATCCTAATCCAGGGATCTGGTCCCTGTGGTTTGTCAATTATCCTACTAACCCTACAGCGAGAGGAACACTCAAGGCACTGAACTGTCATCCAATAAGCAAGAAATAATGTCAGCAGCCAGTGAGTAGGGATTGTGAGAGATGGGGATGCTTTTGACAACAGAGAAGTGTGGATCATTTCAGCATTTATTTTATTTATAGGCATTCGTAACAAATTAATCGTATCTCACTGCAAGGCTTCGCTAAAACTTGTTGGATCCAGACCTGCATGCATGCACAGGATGATGAATGCAGTTGAGTGCAGAGATAGCAGCACGGCAGATCCAGGCGTGGAGGTTCAATTCCCAGTTTCTTTCACCCCCCTCCTGTGACCTTGAGCTTGTTACTTGACTTGGATATGTTTCAATATCCCCCTGGATAAACTGAGGATAAAAGCATCCACTCTTAAGAGAAGACCAAGCCTTAATCAATTAATTCCTGTAAAGGACATTAAGATCATTTAGCAAAAGGTAGAATTAAAGTGCAAATTATGCTAAGGTCCTACTGAAATGAAAGGCAAGTGTATTTAAAAGGGGATTTAGATGCAGAAGGCTAGACAGCAAAGAAAATCTAGGTGGAGGATCACAGGAGGTTTGATTCTGATCCAACGTGTATCAGGATAATTTGGCTTAACTCCCCACTTAATACTAACAAAGCGGGCTCTGCCCTGGATTCTCACTTGGTGTAAAGTTACCCTGATCTATGATTGCACCAATTAAACCCACCGACTGTCTAAATGTTTGGCTCTTGAAGTTCTCATAATTAGAGCTATAATTTTGTGGCTTTTTGTTTCCTGAGTCTGATTGTTTTCTCAACCACAGCTTTACTCTAACCGTGTTGAAGTGAGAAAATAATGTCAGAAGAAATGAAACAATAGAGACAAACTAAATCTCTGGGGTCATCCTTTTTCCAAGTAAGCCACAGCACGACCAGCAAGAGTGGATGGTGGCCTGGGTACCAATGAGAGTCTCTTACACCTTTAGTTTCTCCAGTTGAGATGTGGTCCAGTACCAGCAGTAATGCTTCAAGTTTTATACCACCTGACAGCTCTTCAGAAAAGCACAGGGTGTGAGATGGGTGGATTCAGTCAGCAGGCATTTGCCACCATTGAGGTAACTTCTTTTGAACTGATACACTCAGTTTCCTCATTTCCAGCAAAATGGTGTGTGAGCAGGCCAGCAAACACAGTATGGGGATGAACTCTGATAAAACAGAGCTGATATGAAATTTAAAATTTTAAGGCATTGTTTTAAAACTTCTTCTAGTAGACGGAACAATTTAGAGCACTGGTGTTTGTGGTGGTTGGGAAGGTTTATTCTGGACACCAGCCAAGAAATGAAAAGGAGAAATTTATGGTGTTCCTTAGAAGGAAAAGAACTTTCAGTTGTAGGTATTGCAAAACTGTGGGTGATACCATTAGAACAAATGAATGTAGTGGATCATAGTAGATCATGCTATTCATCAAATAATTTTGTCTCCTACATATCCCCTACATGACTGAAATATGCATGTCCACTGCTAACATTTAGGAAAAGTCTGGGAAAACAGAGATGCCTCAAAGTGTCTGTTTACAATCACCATTTTTATTCTTAGCTATATTAGTGGGGAAATGAAATCCGGAGTCTAGGACTTTTCATGGTCATGTCTGATATTAGACCCTAGCTCTTTCAATTGCAATATTGTAATCAAATCTGGAAAACAGCTGGAAGCCAGCCCATGAAAATATTGTACTTCAGCAATGTGTTGCTATGCGAATATCACTTCATTGTGCAAAATTTAAACCATCTTATTCCTGAAAACCTTGAAAGTATTTGCCCTACATGGAAAAAAACCCTCAAACCTTTGGAATATCCCAAATGGGAAACAACTGATCCAACTGAAACCAGCTGAAACAGCTGATTCTTGTCATTCTCCATAGCATTTGGGTAGTTCAGGATAACTTCTTATATACAGAAACATTATCTTGCCATCAAACACTAGAAAAGTCCGTGCTGGGGATGAATATTTTCAAAGTTTAAGACAGAAGGCATAGTCTGTTGTAGAAATATACACTGTATAACAATATAACACTCAGTTCCTCAGAGCCAAAGCCATGGAGTCAACAAGTGTCCCCAAACGAAGGCCACCAAACTTTTTTCTCCATGTACCTCACCATTTTATGATCTGGATATCAGCCCTGCTGTTGTTGAAATGTCGGTCAAGAAAATCTTTTTCTGCTAATTTATGAACTTACCTGCTTGTAAATGTAGATTCACATCAACCCTCGCCACCCCGATGGGAGTTGTTTTCATAGAATCATAGAATGGTTGTAGTTGGAAGGGACCTTAAAGATCACCTAGTTCCAATGCCCTGCCCTGGGCAGGGACACCTCCCACTAGACCAGGTTGCTCCAATCCCCATCCAGCCTGGCCTTGAACATCTCCAGGGGTGGGGCATCCACAGCTTCTCTGGGCAACCTGTTCCAGTGTCTCACCACCCTCATATCATCTAATATCTAAAAATATGCAAAGAAACTGCATCAAAATCACGACAGATCTCACACCCAAGTGCCTAAACCACGGAATATACTTATTTTCTACCAGTGACTTGGGGAGCAGCAATACCCACCTCAGGCTGCAGGCCAGCCTCTTCATCCCACCCTCAGTGGGAAAGGACATACATTTTTCAGGTCAGTTGTTCTGTTTTTTTAAAAGATGGGCATGCTGATAATACAAGCGTGTCTGAAGATATTCAGACATGTTTGGACTTGTGTCTGGGAGGTGGATATTACAGTCAGACTGCTAGTGAGGTGGTCAAGGGAAGATGGTAAACACAGCCCATTCCCTGACTCTCCCCACACCGATGAGTCTGATACCTCAGAAGGTTTATTCCATAAACATTGAATCCCTTAAAACAATTTGCAGGAAAGTTAGATTATCAATGAGAAATTTTGAACCTCTAAGACTGCTACTTGACAATTTGTCACTCAACTTCCACAAAACTATAGGGGAAAAGCACAATGAATTAATGAATAGCAACAAATCCCCATGACAACATGTTACTTCATTAAAATTTTATCAGCATTCTTCCTAAGGAAAGCATGCCTTCTGTTCTATGCTGAGTTTCTTCTACAGTGTTTTACAGACAATTCACAGCATTCTGGCGCTTCAGAATTAGTTCCTGTGGAGAGTGAGCTACACACAGACTCTAGATTGTGTCACACCGCGGTCTCCTGGGTGCCATGATGAAGTTTTGCCTACATTTTTTGTGTGTATCTTATGCCTTAAACATTAATCAAGCATTTCCCAATTGCTTTCTTTGAGAATAGGTTAATTAGCTGCAAATGCATCTCTGTGTTAATTTTCAGCAAATGCATTAAACTGCATTTCATAAATATTTTCCTAGCAACAAAATAAAAGCTTTGAAAGGAAAATGTTTTTATTGCTTTCTCTGGGGCTCTATCTTATGCTTTTTTTTTTCTTTTTTTTTTTTTTTTTTTTTTTTTTTTTGTTGTGTGTGTGTGGAGATCCATAAAACATACCCATTGCTGCTCAGTGTATATCTCAGTTCTGGATGTAAGTACAAAAAAAGAATAATAATAAAAATGTTTGCTAGATACTGTAAGCTTGCCAATATAATCTTAGGATTTGATACAAAAAATTCTCCTGCTCAGAAACACTGAAAGTATCTGCTTGGAAATTCAAATTATTTTAAAGAGGAGTGAAGCATAGATCAGGAGAAAAAAGCCAAAATTACTGTTAAAAATAAATGATAGCTTATATGCATATTAGTAACCTGCTTATTTTAATAAACATTTCTCTCAGAGAATTACAATCCATTTATTTACTGCATGCATTTGGCTCTAACAGCACCTAACAAGAGAATATCTGTTCCTGAACACTTTGTAAACCCAACAGCTTTGGGATGCAAAGGCTGCAGGGAAGGAAATTCATTCCTAGTTTTTCACATGTGAACTAAGGTGTTTGACACAGGGATTAGGGTGGTGAAATGAGCACTTAAAATCCTGTTTTTTCATTTTCTTAGTTAGGTAGGAGGAGGCAGAATTAAGTGGGCATCCAGAGATTCACTACTTATGATGTAAGATTTGACATTTCTTTAGCATTTGGTAGTTAGTTTCTACAAACCAAAAACGTCGCAAAAGGAAGAAACCAAAGCCTCCCACTTCCAGCCAAGTGCCTGAACTGCACGTCTCTGTCTTTTCTCCTTATGGATCCATGAATCTTGCAAGTCTTGAGCTGTGGTGCTGTAGAAAGCATGTAGAGATCTATCTACAGAATATCACAATGATGAAAAAAATCTGCTTGGATGAGGAAATTTGTCATAACCACCCTGCAACTCAAGGAAAGTCTAAAAACAAGGTTTTCTGCCTTCTGCATGACCAATGTAACCACTGGGCTATTATGCTAAATATTTTTACCCTGTACTTATTTTAATTGAATTCATTGCAATCTTAGTAAGTTAGGCTTGATTCTGAGCAAGCTTAGCAATGTGAGTCCCTCAAGTGACTGAGTGGAATAGATATATTCCTCTTGAACCTAAACTTTTTTCTGGAAAACTAGTCTAGGTGGTCATGGTCAGTTCAGAAAAGCCAAGGTCCTACTAGGCACTTCCAATGGCATCGCTTGATTACACGATGAAGCTTATTATGTGAAATGCAAGTGCCAACAGCACCTTTTTTTAGGTTGCAGCACTGAAGTAAGGATGTGGCTGCATCTAAATGTCACATAAGCTAGCGTGACATGTCCAGATAACATAAACAATAGGTACCGGAGATCACAATGGGTAGTAGACATCTGCATCTCAATGTGCGATATCAGTGTTCATTGGGAAATGTTTTCTCTTCACCCATTGTTTAACTTCCTATTTTTTTGACCTTTTTTTTCCCCAACCACCTGCAATCCAGCTAAACCAATGTATTTATACAGTGACCATCTTCCTACACAGAGTATTTAACGAAAGAAATACAGTGCAGTCCTGCTTCTTTTAATGGGAGGTTTACATGGACATCAGTGAGCTCTGGGACAGGTTCTGTAGAAGTCTGTTATATGATCTTGGTAAGATAAACATTGACAGAAACATTGAATCAGTTAATTAAGGAAACTGAGATATGTCTTATCTGAAATCTTATTTAAAAATAGCTTTAGTAGTAGTGTTTCCTCAACTACACCTTTGTACAGTTTTTGGTTATTACAATTCATGAGATGTCATCCCATGACTCATTTCAAAGTAACAAATCCAGGCCCAGCACCTTACAGATCCATTTATAACTGTTCTAATCTTAACAAACCCAGGACACCACTACACTTTGCAAACAGAGATTTCTTTGTCCTTTTCCTGCAATTCTATTTCCTTCTCAGTTCATCTTATTTCCCTTTCTGCTCAAGAAAAGATGAGCGTTGGACACTTTAGGAGAGCTGGTAGTTGTACACTCTTGTGACACCATCATGAAGAAGTTCTAGTGTTCCAATACCTATTTGTTACTTCCTGGACTTGTTTACTGGGACCCCCAAGTTTATTTTGTCACAGCTGGATAAAGATTCAAGTATCTCATCATTATGGATTTCAGCAGTTAGTAGACAGTATGAGGATCATCTGCAGATGTATCTTTCCGCATTAGTTATGCAACAACTTGACCTTATGAGAACTTTTATCAAAACCTCTTTACTTTGTCAGTAACTCCTGTTCTTTTCAGTTTCAGCAACCCCAGTACAGATGCACAATCCCTTTACTTCATCATTTGCATCAGGGCTAGGAACGTAAAAATAGCTACTGTTATTACGTGGCAGCAGTTTTCAGAAATACAGATAATGCCAGGTTGCAGCTGGTGGGAAACTGAATATGGAGTACTTGATGCACGTACTGCTATACATGCATTTAATGATATTTCAGGGTTCAGCAAGCTGTAGCATGAGTGTCAATGATATGTTGTGAGCAGATTTCAAGTGTCATGCAGCAGGGTCAGGAGCTGGGAGTCGTGGTGCTCTGAGAAAGGCCTCAGTGGGAGGCAGGTGATATCAGGCTGCAAGTTACCTTGTTATCTTGCTCTCTTGCAGATGACAAAATACAGGACAAGGGAAATGGTAGCTGCTGTTGTGTTGAAAGGCAGAATTTCCTGTTGTGTTTTTTTTGGCAGAAACATCTTCAAAATTGGGGAAAAATTCTAGTCAAGGACATGAACCTCTGCAAGACCGTCAGACCACTAAATACAACATATTTTTCTAGACATTTCAACCCAAGCCCCTGTTTGTGTGAAATGTCTAACAATATTTGGCCAGATGATAGAACTAAAATCACGATTCTGAAATTACAGCTATCATTACCCGTAACCAAAGCCAAATAGGCAGTGTGTTATTCTTGGAGAAAGCAGAGGGAAAACTATTTCCTTTCTTCTCTTCCTTTCTTTTTCCACTTCTGAAGACATCAGTAACTTGTGAATTAAAAAGCAAGGGGAGGTGGCTTTGAGCAGGATTCAGATAAAGCTGTCGTGGGGAGCATGCGGTGCTATTTAAGTTCCTTCTGAACTCTGCCTGCCTGTCTCTGTCCTGTAGTCTTTTTGAGGCAGCTTTTGTTAAAGGCGAGTCATGCCAATCAATCCTGGCAGGTGGTCTTTTTAGTTCCAGGTGTTGACAACAGGTATTTACTTTGGTCTCCTATATCCTGTATCACAAAGGGAGATGGTGAATTCAGCATTTGTTGGCAGAAAGATGATAGATGACATTTGCTGGCTCAACATTCTTCGTGCAACCATCCCCAACAGATATTATTCCAGTTCATGTGCCTCTTGGTAAGGAGTAGCTGCAGATTCAGAACTTGAAAATTCATTGTCCTGTGCAGAGTGGTCTCTCCAACAGGATTCATACTTCAAAGGAACACAGTGCTCCCTGGATGATAGAACTATGTTGTAACGGAGCTTTTCATTCAGGTTCTTTTAATTTACCCCTGAGTTTTAATGAGTTGCACTCTATTTTAATCTTAGTCATTTTTATAGAAATCTGATGGTGAATTAGAAACAGATGCATCCCTCCCAGACATTTCCTAAAAACTACAAGATGCTTAAAAAGAATCTGCTTGCTAGTGTGTAGGAAAGGGCCGTTGGGGATTGATATATATTTGTCTACCTTTATTAAATTACATTAATTATCTGAGAGCATGAAATTATCTCAGTGCATGTTTTTTTTTATTTTTCTGTTTGCTTTTTGTATGTCATGTCATGTTTGCCACGTGTTTCTAGCCAAACCCCAGAATTAAAATTTTAGCAATCATCGGAACAATGCTTACAACATTCCTGTTCCCATAACTGCTGGTTTGGAGGTAAGTTGTATTTATTTAGCTTATATTTATTTACTTATTTATTAATGTATTGTGGCTTTTTGTTGATGTTTTTAGTGGCGTTGTTGCTACAATCAGGTAACATGAGCAATGTGAACACAGGTCTCTGCCTTATACATTCCAAAGCAGCCTTGTTAAATAAGTGATATGGACAACTAACTTCGTAAACTACTAAAAGTAAACCCAAAAGTCCTTAAGAACTTGACTGTTCACATCCTGTCTTTCGGAAGAAGCATTTCCAAGGGAAAAGGGCAACAGAGAAAGAAAATCACTGCTAGGTGGTGAAACTAGAGAATTAGAGGAAAATGAATAAATGAGAGGACTGCTCTCAGTGATCCCATCCAACCAGGACCTATAATAAAAAGAGAAGAAATATTTTTTTAAAAAAAGACCATCTGGTCTTTTTTTAAAAAGACCAACATTGCTGAAGTTCTTTTCTGTATTCATCCTCAAAATTGCTAATACTGACCTTTGTTCACCTGAAGGAACAAACCACTTCTTCATCCTTGCCTGGATGATAGGACAACATGGAATTGCAGTGTCCCGATAAAGCCCATAGCAAGCATTGTGGCTCCAAGGACTACATCTCTAGACTTTGCTCAAGAACAGGTATAAGCAGTTGATCCACATCTGTACTAGGAACCAGCTGCTCCCCACGAGACACAGGTAATTCTCTGCCCTAAAAAGAGTGTAGTACCCAAACTGGCTGTTGGGTAGGGTGGCTGGAATAGACCCTCAATCCATGATTGGGAGCTGTTGGGTCAGTGCTAACTGGCCAGTGCTAAAACTGTGACAGAGCCCATATTACAGTTTTAACAAAACACATGCTGGTACTTGACTCTCTGCCTTACTTGTTTATTTTATTAATGTAGAGGTAGCCAAAGCCTCTGTGTTAGCTTACAAAGCTTTCAGCATAGGTGCTGGAGGAAAGAGATACAGGGTGTTTCCTGTTCCTCCACTTCCGCTCCTTGATCTTATTGGAATAGAATAGAGTAGAACAGAACAGAACAGAGTAGTACAGTTGGAAAGGACCTAGAATGATCGTCTAGCCCAACTAGATGCAATGTTGTGGCACGGTGTACCAACTGCTTGAATGTGCTCAGCCTCACTTGGAAGAAAAAATTGCAAGCCAGGTTCACATCTTTTCACTTTCTCCATGTTCAGTGACATTGCTGTCTACAGGACCCTGCCGTCTTGCCTTTGGTTTCTGCCTCTCCAAATATCTCCACATCATTGCCTCATAGACTTCATCTTAGTGTCTTTTAGCCTAACTTCGTCACGAAATTTGCAGCCTGTACACTAGCCCGAATAACATAATTTTTTTGGTTTTTATCTTTTTTGAGATATGGTTAGCGTTCCTATATTGATTATCTAGAGAGAGGAAGAACTGATTGAAATGGTGGCAAACGCTCTGAAAAGCTTCCTCTAAAGCAGAAAACTGTTTTGACTTTTTGCATTTTATTCTCAAGGAGAGGTCTTTTATCGACGCCAGCTCAGCACCTTGGAGAGAAAGATGATATCTTGAAAAAGACTTTCAAACCCCGAGGTTGGCTGTGGGTGGTGGTTTTTTTTTTTCTTTTTCCTAGACTTTATAAACACTTTTCTCTGTGAAAGTAATGCACATAATTGTGGGATCTTCTGTCTTTTTCTAAGCACTAGGGTTCAAGTATTACAAATCTCCCCCCAAAAAAGCTTCCCCCCGCCCCCCCCTCCCCGTTTTTAGGTGGAAGTTACCCAGTTAGGGAATAAAAGCAGAACACACAGATGTGATTTTCTTTCTTAAACAAAGTCAGTATTCTGGCAATGAGGGCACTTTAAAAGCTTGTCATTGTGCATGCGTTCATGGGGGAGAAGGAGCTGATCAATGTCCTTTCAGGTTTTCAGGTTTCTTTTTAGGACTTTTCCTTGGGTTCTTTTCTATTTTTTTTTTTTTCCCCTTTAAAAGTTAAATAAATATTTTTTTTTGTAAGGGGGAAATAAAGCATCAGTTACATTGATTTTCCTTGCTAAAATATGGCAATCTGGTCCAGGTCTGAGTTCAGGTTTTTATTTTTTACCTGTAATAGCTAAGAAACATCTCAGCAATATTTTAAGAAAGAAATATCTCTCTACTTGCTTTGCAGGCACAGATTGGCCTCCAGTCCTGCAAACTATGAGGCAAGGCTTCAGTTTTATCAAAGTACTACTTAGAGAAGCAATGTCATGAGCACTAATAGTCAGACTGATTTGAAGCTCCTCTTGGCAGACAAGCAACAGACGGTCCTGGTTTTGTCAATGGTGGCATCACAAGATGAAATTCATCTCTCCTAGCTTGGTCTGTAGTGTGGATGCTTCTGTGTTAGTCAGCCATCCTCATACTCCATAGGAGTCACGGGAAAGAAATTATTCCAACATCACATTTTATTTCCTACTTTTTCTGCCTCACCTTTAATCACGACAACATAGTGCTTTCTATTTGTGCTATGCTTATTACAGCAATAGAAGGTACAAATAGCCAGATTAAGACAGTTATTGCTATATCACAAGAAGTGATACTTGCCTAAAATGTATTTTATGGTACTGTTTGTAGAAATACTGACTATTCTATCAAGGACCACGAGGAGTGTGTATGCTACAAATACCAAGATACGTTGAACGGATTTGAAAGGTAAAGCTTGAGAAAATAATATGACTCATGCAAAGAGGATAATAACAATGCAGATGTTAGTGTGATTTATCTTTTCCTAGATTTTTTAAAAATACACGTATCCTATAAGCAAAGCATTATAAGATACATATATTTACATATCCTATACATAATTGCACTGTTAAGATGTGCAGGACTGTGAAATACTTTATACAGTTAAGTGGGACATTTTTGGAAGTGCCACAATTAGGAGAAAAAAAGTCAGTTAATTTCAAATGAACTTCTGCTCTTAATTCTGATTGAAAATACCCTCCTCCAGCAAAGCAATAACGGCAAGCTGTACCTGTCAGGTCTGGGTCTTATTCCTCAAAACACCTGTTTTCACACCTAGATCTAAATTGGTTCAACAAAGTGTTAAGGAGTCCTCCATGGAGCTGAATCAATGTCAAAGTCAGTTTAAAAAAGCTTAGGAGAGCTTAGCCTGGCTGACCCGCAGATGCATCCAGGTGTAATACACGATCCCATTGCAGTGGTACATGGGGCAATTCAAGGATGGAGCTGTACTTCTCCTGCTCCCATCTCTTTAAGGTAGATATAACATTACTTTAACATAATTTTGATGTTGATTTCATTACAGTGTTTAAAGGAAGATCAATGTAAATGTATGATATCAGCTACCTCTTATAAAAGTCTTTTATATAAGCAGGTGGTTTTGGACCTTGCCTCCAGCTATACCTTTTGATCATTTAGAAGGCTACTGATGTACCCCAGGCAACTTAAGTAAAACGGTTATTTGTACTCATTTAATGCTATACCTTTAAACACCCTTTTAATCTATTTGTAGTTGTAAAAGGCTCATAGTATGGAAATGTTTTAAAGGAGTAATTTAACTTCCACAATTAGGCTGGATTTTTTTTCTGGATAGAAAAGCTTTACCTCTTTTTTCGACTTGTGCAATCATGTACACATCCAAACACACACGGTCCTCTGTCCTGAAAAAATCTCTAAGCAGAAGCTCCTCGATCAAAGGTGTGTACTGCTGGATGGCAAGGGACTGGATAAGGGCTCCAGAAATTTGTATGTCTGTTCCAGTAAGTGCATTTCAGTGCTTCAGACAATTCAGGAACACTAAAAATGAAATTTGTTTGTACTTATCATTAAAAAAAAAGTCAATTTGTGCTTATTTCTTGTTACTGTGGATAAGCTCCATTGGATAAGCTCCAATAAGACTTAAGAACATGGCCAAAGATGAAAGCATCGATCCCAGATTCCTTACCATGATTGGCCTTAGTAAACTTACTTCTGGGTAAGTTTGGCCCAAGGCCTGCAAAGAAGGAAGAGTGATTTCATTCTTTATTAATTTATGTGATTGAATCAGTTTTTCCTTTTTCTCCCTGTTTTTGTTTCCCAGGTCAAGACAGCAAACAGTGAAGTCCAGGTAAATGTAAGAGCACTTCATACAGCTTAATAATGTAATTTTCATGTGTGCTGTGATCAGCAATAAATGTGCACAGCAAATCCATTTTATTAATACCTTTAATTGCTTCCAGAAGGTTCTGGTGTTTTATTCTGTCAAACCAGCCATAGAAAGACAATTAGATACCAGTTAACACATTTACTGTTCTTATTGTTTTTTGATAGCAACAATCGTAAAACAATAAAAGCATCCCTTCTCCATAATGATATTCTGGGGAGCCAGGTGTTCTGCATGTTAGAACAAAATTACTACCTTTTATAAATAAAAGCTTTGCATAACACAGCAGTAGCAGAAGGTGGAAGGGATGTAACAAAATAGCTACATGCTCATATATATTTTTCCCCCTTGGATTCGTTTGCGGAAGCTGTACTCATCTATCTATCTATGCACACGGATATGTTTATGTCGAGACACACGCACACACTTTCTTTTTTTGAACTGCAAAGTGGTGGTAGCTATCTTGTAACCCATAAGCAGACCCATTTCTCTAGTTTACGATGTGTATCTTTGGATACTAAACCAAACACAGCCACCTACATCCAAGCTAGTTGTAGAGCTTCCCTTCCTAAACAGTCAATTTCTTCTAAAATCAGATTTCTAAGAGAGAGATGACATCAGACCCCAAATTGGCCATTTGTCTCCCCATTGACTGTGAATGAAGTCTGGTATGGTTTTGTCTGCAGATGTTTGTTCTGTAGACATTTAACATGATGCAGAATTAATCTCATTCTTTCTGCTCCTTTTTGCAAAACTCAGGACAGAAAAGTCTTTCTAAATTACTACTTACTGTAAACACTGATATCAGAAAATAATTTTGATAAGCACAATAATCTCCATCCTGAGAGCTGAGAGTAATTTCTGTTCCTAATTGTCCCATTTGAAGGTTGTTTTCACTGATTTGATAACTAAAAACTTTATATTTTGCGAAATTTCTAATAGACCCTTTCTATCCACTGAACCTTCTTTGCCTAGAAGAGCAGTTAGATCTTATGTTTCATGGCATATTTCATTTAGCTCCGCCCCATTCTTGAGTATTCATCAGAATCAGAGACAAGATCAGAAATAGAAATTGATTTAAAAGACGTTGACCAATGTAAAAGAATGCCTCACAGAAAATAAAATCAGTTGCCAAAATCAAACCAAGTGAGAACTAGAAAAGAAATTAAAGCAATGTAAAAAGATTCATATGAAGAAAAGAAAGAAGTGGAGTAAGATGTGAAGATGGCATGGACATAAAGGTAAGAAGGTGAACATATTGTTTACCTCGACCACCACCCAGGTTCAGTCAGTCCTCCTCGCTCAGATGCACCTGTCTTTCCTAATGGATCTGCTTTCTATAGCAACCCCATTATTTTGCAAAACCTAATCCAAACTTGATCTGCTACATGTTTGCTCATTGAATTTGTCAGAGAAATGTGCCAGCTCTAGGAGGAGTAACTGAATCTTATTGGTGAGGTTTTGTTGTACTTCAGCTTTCATCTGGGAGCTAGAACCTCTTCATAATGATTTAGTTCATAATAACATTTTAATCTTGGAAATGTACATATTGCATAATTTATAACCATTTTGTAACCATACTGCAATGTAAAATAAATATATATTTATTTATGTCTGTAAGTATGCGCACATGTATGTTTATAGAAAACACTACGTGTATGAAATAATTCAGAAAAATCTCTCTGTATTCACATAGCTCCTCTTGACAATCTATAAGGGACTTCAAGAATTATTGTGCCGGTAACTCTTTCGTCTTTCTTCCCCTGTGTGATTTTGACCCAGACAGTTTCCTTTTTACCCAAGGTACTCTTTCTTGTTTCTTTACTGTTGCATTAAATAAATCAGTACCCCATCACCTTTAACTATATTCTTTTTGATTTTGAACACCTCACTCCTGTCAGTTTCCATCTTCCGGTCTTGACTGCTGTTTCACCACCTTCCTGTCACCTTGCAGTACTCAGATTCACAACCTGCACCAGAAATTGCTGCTCCTTCCCTGGACATGAAGGTTGTTTTTATGGTTCACCCATGAAACTCTTTGTCCAGCTTTCCATGCATTTTCTAAATGATCTTTCATGGCTCAAACTCTCTGCTTCCGGGATTAAGGAGAAACAGGAGTGACTACATGTCATCTATTAGTATTTCCAGCTGTCCAGAGTACAGCCTGTCCTCTTAAGCTGTGCAAGTAGATCTTGCCTGTGGTCTATAAAAACTATAGCAAACAGCCTTTGATGATTGAAGCCAGAAAGTTCCAAGCATCTGAATCCTGACAATTAGCAATGCACATGATACAACTCCTCCAAAACTATTTAAAATGTAGGTCTTGCCAGCCTTTGCACTATGAACCCAACAGGCTACACCGAGAGCAAGTTTCCTCAGTAAGTTTGTGGACAACACCAAGCTGAGTGGTGCATTTGACACGCCTGAGGGACAGGATGCCATCCAGAGGGACCTGGACTTGAGAAGTGGGCTCATGTGTTGTTCAAAATGGCCAAGTGCAGGGTTCTGCACCTGGGTTGGGGCAACCCCCAGTATTAATACAGGTGGTGGGATGAAGGGATTAAGAGCAGCCCTGCTGAGAAGGACTCAGGGGTACTGGTGGGTGAAAAGCTGGTCATAAACTAGCAATGAGTCTTTACAGCTCAGAAAGCCACCCATATACTGGGCTGCATCCAAAGCAGTGTGGGCAGCAGGTCGAGGGAGGTGATTCTGCCCCTTTACTCTGCTCTGGTAAGACCCCACCTGGAGTACTGTGTCCAGCTCTGGAGCCCCCAACATAAGAAGGACATGGACCTGTAAGAGTGAGTCCAGAGGAGGGCCACGAAGATGATCAGAGGGCTGGAGCCCCTCTGCTATGAGGATAGACTGAGAGAGTTGAGTCTGTTCAGCCTGGAGAAAAGAAGGCTTTGGAGAGACCTTATTGTGACCTTTCAGTACTTAAAGGGGGCCTACAGGAAAGATGGGGACAAACATTTTTACAGGCCTGTTGCAATAGAGCAAGGGGTAATGTTTTTAAATTAAAAGAGGGTAGATTTAGATTAGACATAAGGAACAAATTTTTCACAGTAAGGGTGGTGAAAGACTGGCCCACGTTTCCCAGAGAGGTGGTAGATGCCCCACCCCTGGAAACATCCAAGGTCAGGTTGAATGGGGCTCTGAGGAATCTCATCTAGTTGAGGAATCCAAGCCTCATTGCAAGTGGGTTGGACTAGATAACCTTTAAAGGTCCCTTCCAACTCAAACTATCCTATGATTCTATGATTCTATTCTATGAGAGCTCTCTTCACACCTCTGTCCAGCTTTTTCTCATAAGGAAAGCCAACAGTTTATATTTTTGCTCTCACAAAGATCCCCTCTCAGATATTACGATTATCACGTATGAGAACTATCTTCTACTCAGTACAAAGGATATTGAACTAGACAGTTTTGGGGTTAAAAGCATGACCTGTCTGGTTAAAAAGATCCAAACGTTTACAGGTTGATGGAAACATCTAATTTGTCGATCAGCTACACTGGGGACAGAGAATGCTTACTCATCTTCATCAAAATGAATGGAATCCCAAATATTAATTGCTCACTGAGGTCTGAACATACAAACTAATGTCAGACACTTGAGGAAGTGGCACAGAGGAGTCTACAAATTGCATGATTTTATAAAATAGGCTACTTGGTTTGACTGACCTTATAGCTGATGGTCCATGAATGAGAGCAAGGAAATCTAACTATTCCATGTTTGTCACAACATTGCTGTCTGTCTCTGAAGGTGGCCTTTGGATCTCTTTTGCCTTCATTTTCCAGTGTGGAGAATGGGAATACTAATGTCAAGCTCCTAGATTGTGTTGCTGAACCTATCAACAAATGCACAGTGAGTTCAGATCCTTAAAACAAAACAGTTCAATACAAGGTTAAATATTACAATCATAAATGGAACTGATTAACAATAATATATATAAGTGTACGTGTTTGACTGAAGAACATAGACAGCTGGGCATTTTTTTGTTTGTGTTCCTGTGGACAGATATGTAAAGAAAAGACATCTCTAAAGTTGGCCGATGCAGTGAAGTTAGAAGACATGCAAATTTACAAGCCAGTAATCAGATGCCACCTTCTGGTTTATGGAGAGAAGGAGAAACTCAATAGCCCTATATAAATAAATCAGCCAGACTGTATAACGCCTGTCTGCATTTTCCATACATGCCGAGTATGGTATGGACTTTGTTATTTTCTGTTTACAATCACTTAGTCACAGAAACCCACCATACTGGCAATTGGAAAGGAAAGTCTCTAAAATGGAAAAAAAAGGAGGGAGGGAAAAATAGAGAGAGAAAGAAGGAGAAGGAATAGTGGAGAAGGGATGACTTTGTTCTGGAAAGGGGACAAAAGTCATCGATAGCCCATAAGGGATTCCACAGCACATCAGGTCTCGCCCGAGTCCCAGGAGCCACTGGACAAGGCTCAGAGTTTCTCCAGAGCACTCCTTGCTCCCACTCCCAGCTGGGATCCTGGTCCAGCATCAGAAAAGAAGGTATGTACTAGAATATTTCAGCCCCTCAAAATCAAGTGGAGTCCTAAAAGTAGCTAAACAATAAAAGAACCCCACACAAAACAAAACCCAAAAGGAGCTTTTCTAATGCCTTCACTGTAAGGTCCCATCCTATGACAGAAATTAGAAATGCTTTGAACAAACATCTGTGCTGTGGTGTTTTAAAAATTAAGAATGATAATTTGACTTTTAACACGTTATTTATAAAAACTGATCTAACTCCCGTTTAAGAGGATACTGAGATTAAGAAAAACGTATTTTAGAGGAACCATTTGTCATTATATAATAGTATAATTTCATTAGATTAAAAATAATATGCAGAATCAAATTAATCTCACAAATTGGAGTTAACAAGTCAGTCTTCTTACATGGTCATGAACAGAATGGGGAATTGTTAAAACATTTTTAAAGTGAAGTTTATTTTAAATTACACCTTATAAAGTATAGCTCTGTAGATTTTCTAGCATATTCACATTGCCAGTGACTCTGATAGAGAAAATAAGAAAAAACACCTTTGTTTTTACTATGTAAATTAACTAAAGCTGAACTAAATATTTATCTGATCAGAGTTTAAATAAATTTCAGACTTTAAAATGACGTGTAGAATTACTTATTAACTTGCCAAAAGTATATGTTCTCCCTTTCTGTGGTTTGGAAAGCTTTTTGCTTAATTACCTCTTTCAGCTTACAAGAAATATTTTTCACTTTAATTCTGCAGCTTGTTCATCAGAGTCATCTGGCATTGTTCCAAGTGCAGTTTTCAGTGTTGATTTAAACAGCTGTAAGCAGGCAGAGGAGAGGGGGATATTTAACTAACCAGAACAATTGTGTATTTTCATCTAAATCCCAATACCCGCACAAACACCCTTGATACAAATCGGGAGTAAAACGTCAGTCACTAGTAAGTAAGTAAAACTTCTTTCACCCTTTCCCAACATAACGAAAAGGCTGAATATATGTATGTGAAGCCATATATTTATTTAAATAAATGAATAATATTTTAGTGTATCCCCTGGGTAACCAGAAAGTACCAAGGACTACATTGACTTGAATTCTGTGTTCTAATAGCTAAGCCTAACCATTAAATTCAGAATACTTCTATTTGGAAAATAAGAGTAATTGGGGAAGAGCATGCAAAATGACAATTGAAATCAAGGAGTTTTGCTTGCATTTTTAAATTACAATGAAAATAGAAATTTTAAAGCACAGAGATAGAGTTTCAAAGCACTACAGTTCTGATCTACTAAAACACATGGTTCGTTCCCATTTGAGTACAACAGAATTGTCCACAGTATAAGACCAGAAATGTCCTGCATTTTTCCTCCAAGAGGACAATTCCTGTGGACATTAAGAGGTGTCTGTGCTTAAAATCCTGTGCAAAATTGTGAGTATTTGCTGAAGAGTTGAGTAGCAGTCTATGGTCTGTTTGGTTTTGTTTTTTGTTTTTTTTTCTCTTCCAGATTACGAGTATTTTGTCCTGAGTCAATAACCTCATCTTGTTCGCCAGACTGCCCAGCCTAACTGCAGTTTAGGAATATAGGTACAGGTTTTCTCAAACTGAGTTTTCAGCAGAAATGCTACTTTATTTTAACTGAAATGAAGGAATACCTATTTCAAATCTCAGAGTTCCTGAATCAAACCAGTCTAGGGAAAATTCCTTAAAGGAGCTTGTTTGATATTAGTAGACAGATCACTAATAGGTTGCAAAGGGAACCCATAAAGCCTGAAAACCTATAAGATTACCAAGATGTGCCTTAGTATTTATCCATCTGTATCCTTCCACTAACTGTTACATGTTCAAACTGTTACATGTTTGTGTTATTTTCAAACTCAGACAATATGCAGATGGTGGTGTATGGTCATATGTGTTCCCCTCTCTGTTAGAAATACAACTCTGGGAAAGTCTTTAAGGCTTCTTTGTTTTATCCTTCCTAAGCGAAGGTTAAATGCTTCATTAGTGTCTCTGAAATCAGTTGAAATTTGCTTAATTGGGTGGCTCTGAAACTCAGAAGAGCAACAATGTGAATTGTTTTGCTCATATTTTAGTATCACATTTCAGTGGTTCTTTCTAAATCTTGGACTGATAGCCACAGTGCATCTTAGGAAACTTCACAGCCAAAATATTAAGCTCAGCAATTAAGCCTATCAAAGTGAAGAGCCTAAGATCCTTATGTAATTAAATACCCGTAAGCTTGTAGGAAAAGACTACTTCAATCTTAAAATCTACAGAGATGGAAGTTGAGCAAATTACTAAATCTGGCTCCTGGTTTGGGTTTGTACTTCATACACCTTCATCCTCCCTGAGATCCCTGTGGTAGTCTTCCTATTTTGGACACACACAAAGGACCAGAGGAGCTGATATCTCTCATTTATTCATAATAACTTGTCAGTCAGAGAAACCTGTGGTCCTCTTTGAGTAGAAGACTGGTTTAAAACAATGGTTTAA
The DNA here is from genome assembly GCA_013396915.1 of Stercorarius parasiticus. Taxonomy (NCBI): domain Eukaryota; kingdom Metazoa; phylum Chordata; class Aves; order Charadriiformes; family Stercorariidae; genus Stercorarius; species Stercorarius parasiticus. The sequence continues at coordinate 279,651 of VWZL01001406.1, read as the reverse complement.
TCACTAGGCTGTTAAGCAAAATATGATCATCCAGGAAATCAGGGTAACAAAGGTACTAGCAAACTTAGCTGTGTCAGGAGACAAGCACGTCAAATTAAATTACCCATGTTCTTGGAGCAATGCACTTTATTGGTCAACATTGCACCGTGATGCTGAGTTTTTAAGATGAAATTTGATCGATTTATGCTCTCGCACATCATGGTGTAGTGTGGTTGTCCAAAAAAGCAAAACACTGTGCTTGATGATTGAGATGGTCAATTCTGAGAACATCTTTCTAAGTGATGGCATTACATTTTTTCCCATAATATTTTCGCTCATTCCTTGTGCTTCCTGGCTTTTGTACATTGCAGGTTTGCATCATTTTTTATCCTGCAGTGTACAGATGTGTTCCCTTCACAACCGACTTAGTAGCTAATATGTTATATGAATATTTCAATAATTTCTTCTAAGTCTGCTTGTGTCAAGAAGTAATGCCACCTGCCCATATCATAAACCTTCTTGAAGTTCAGTATTATTGCTTGCCTTAAATAACCAAACAAATTTCAGCTGACAGTTTTATTTATTGCTTGTCAGTCTTCTTGTAGTGCTAATGAGCTTCTATGCATCCCACCAGGTTTGAGATGTTTTCATACGTATCAAGTTTCATTCCTGGAATGTATTCCTTGAATAAGAAGATCCCATCTGAAGGTTGGTTGACCTGAAGCAGTCTCCATGTGTTGAAAAATAAAAAAAAAAAAGAAATGAGGGCTGCAGCGTCACCCTTTCATTCTACTTGAAACTACATTCTACTTCTACTGGAATACTAAGTATTCCAGGTACTTATCTCACATTTTGCCGTCCTTCTCTCTCTCCTTTCATGCCCTGTTTGTGGGCAACATATTCAAATATATATGTTTATAAAACATGTTTGTGCAACATATTCAAGTAAAGTAGACAGTAAATCTGTCCTGTTAGCTGTTATTGAAGGGGGATACTTATCAATAATATGATATATTGTAATACAATAATGGCTCTAGCCTTTGATTAATAGCTTCTTGAGATACTTATGTTTTTATAAGACAGTCCTGTCACCAGTTGTTTCTGTCTGCAACTGTCTTAAGGCATTAAGTAGGGGTGAAACAAAAAAACTCCACACCTGGAAACGTTCCATCTAGGAATCTAATAGAAGTCACTCCGAAAACATAGGCACCAGCACAGAGAACAACCTCCTGTGGAAGATTATATTAAATCCTATGGAAGAAAGAAAATTCATTATTCGATGTGAAGCACTTAAGAATTTCTGAGAAAAGCTTTTTTTTTTTTTTTTTTTGTTGAAATTCTACGGGAGTTTTCCACGAGGGGCTGATATATCATGGATGAATGATGAAACAAGTGCAAACTTTGCAGCCAGCTCATATTTCCTATAGACCCTGACCTTACACACCTAGTACTAGGAGGATGTGCAGCATGTACTACAATCACCTCTGAATGGGACTAACCTCTTAATGCCAGAAAGAATAGGATTTACCTGATTTGAAATGTAGTTCCAGCAGTGGACATGCCCAATATGCTGCCCTTACTCAGAAAGAAACTTCCAGCAGAAGCCTGACAGCTCCCATTATGCAGAGTGGGCNGAAAAAGCAAAAAAGAAAAAGCATCAGTCCCATATTTTCCAGCGCTCTGATAAAGGTCCCTGAAAAATATGCTTTAAAGAAGCCAGGCAGCTTTCATCTGAACGGGTCAAGAGGGGAGAGAAACCTTTACAGCACGCACAAAGAAGGTATAATGTTCGGTTTGGATAGTGCCTTACCTGATGAATTCTGATTGCATCCTCATTTGACTCGTTTAAACTGTTACTAAATGTTCTTTAACACCCAGTGAACTAAACACATTGAGGAGAACTTAGTTTGAAAGCTATTATCGTATTCATTTCTTTTACACTTCTGAGAACATTGCTTATGGCACCTTACGAATTCCTGTGAATTCCCTTTTTAGTACCTTAGATAGAGGGTGTGAAAGAGAATATGATCAAAATTAATGCTGAAACATCTCCATAGGCAAAAAACTGCCTGGAAAATCAGGCCTTAAGGAGAATTCACTGTTCGGCTTTGGCTTTACATTCGCAGCTGAGTGTATTCTAAGTGTTTTATATGGAAAGTAACATAGATATGAGCACTTGGCTTACAAGTGAATTAAGAAATCCTGCTGTTCTACCACTTTGCACAAAGTATCGGGACAGCAGAGAGAAGATACACCATGTGTAAACAGGAGCATCTCTTTTTCTCAAAGAGCCTGTTCTCACATCAGCCACAGGCCTCAAGACCTGCAGGTGAAGCTCTAACGATGATATGCTAATGACCAGACAGTGTTTTATAAATAACTCAAATTATAACAATTGAAGTCATTTTTTTACTGGGATAAGGTGAAGTCAAGTAACGGTAAAAGTACTGCTTCTGAGAGGAAAAACCTAAATGGCTGATACCTGGAACCAGGGGTGTCTGGAATTTAGGTATTTGTGGGGTTGCTCATGTATCATTCCTGTGTTATAGCTCCTTACATTAACGTATGAACATTGTTGATGTAAGAGAGAACATTGTTCTCCCCATCCTTTGCAGAATCAAACAACAAAGGTACAGAACTGCAACCTCTGAAACGTTTTGCATAACTAAATCAGCGCTTAAATGACTAATAAAATTAACTGACACATAATCTTTTGTTAAATACATATTCCCAATGATGAGATTGATGAGAACAAATCTTCCTCTTTAATGAATCGTTTTGGACAGCCAGTAGGAGGTGGTAATGTGCAAAATGGATGATATTTCAATTACTCTACACCTAGAGTAGCCCCCACACTGGGGGCTTGCCATTTGTAATTTCCTTGCAATTAGCTTGGAAGTCTCTTCATATTACGAGATCTTCTCTGATGACTGAAAAGTCCAACCAAGAAAGTATCATGGTGTCATCTGACACAAGATGGTTCTGAGGACAATCAGTTAGGTGAAAAGTGCTGAGACTTCAAGAGGCGTATGTAGAAATGTAACCAAATTTGTATAATCTAAATTTCACCATGTACACTGCAGATACCTATCACCAAATGCTCTAAACTCCCTGTAGAAAAAAAGGAGAATAACAGAGTTAAAAAAAAGGGACTTTGAGGAATGAGTGCATCTCATTCCAAATAAATATTTCAGAGAGGTCAGATTAATTACTCACTAAAAGAGTCCATTCCTTGGTGTTGGTTTTGCTGGGTACTGTGGGAGATCGGCTCTACAGACATTTTAGGGCAGGTGAGACCTGTCCATTGTATGGTGTCTATGTCAGATGTGACCTGATGTAGACATAGAAACCCTGACAAACTAGGGGTTAATGACAGAACGGAGGAGAAACATTGTGTACTTTTACTGTCTACACAACACCCAGGTGGCATCAATCTGATATCTCCAAGAATCCCCATGATAAACTGCATCATACAAGCAGATAGAAACAGTGGGCCTGCATAAAATCTGATGTGCATTTAGAAGAATATCTTAGTTTCCTGAAAATAAGCATTATCTTCAAGCAGTTCATCACACAGTATTCATCATATGCACTTGGTTTCCATGTATATGTGTGTTTTTCTCCCCCAGTCCTGTTGATTGCACTGTATTTTAAAGTCAGATGAAAGGAAGAGCAAGCAAACAGAGTTTTTTCCATTGCTTTGATGTCACTAATGTTCTGTCAACCGGCTTATTAAACCATACACTCTTAGTACTCTAAGCAAAAGCTTGAGTGCTTTACAAGGTGTCTAAAAATATACTGTGATCCTTAAAAGTATGATCATACTTATCGGACAAGACACTAAATAAAAAATGATGCTCAAGACCTCTTTTATATTTTATTCACCTCTACATATAAGTTTAATCAGGGAGGCAGAATTTTCCATTCAGTCATAGTCGGTTAGGGAAACCTTGCTGAGTCTGGAGGTGAGGTTTTTACACTATGTATTTTAAAAACAGTTTAAACAACACCATCCAGCTAATTTCCAGTGTGGAGCAAACTGGAATGAAAATGACACTGAGAGAAGAAATTGCTTGCAGCATTATTTTGTTGTGATGGAATACAACAATCCCACAAAGGAACAAGGGGATCCGTGATAAGCGTTGAACTCACAAGTCTTATGCATAGTGCAAAGAAGCTAAAAGTCTGCGTTGAATTACAAGTCCAAACTGACCTGTTGCTGTACTGACAGTGACTCCTTCCGTGCTCTGCAAAGAAAGTTCTTTGCTGCTCCCTTTAGCTGAGACTTTCTATCCTTGTGCAATCCCTGCAGAATTCCTGAACTTGTTCCATAAATCTCAACTGAATAGAGAGAGATTGGGTGAAAAATATCACCAGGTGACCAGATTTTTAGCTGTTGAACCTCTGGCTCTGTTGACATTAGCAGTGACTCTCTTTTTGGCCTCACTGGGACTAGAATGTTATACTTGGTTTCTTTTCCAACTAAACAGAAAATTTTTCCTTAATATTTGCTCTATTACCTTATCTAAGATACTTTTTTCTTTTTGCTACTGAGTAGCTTTCCCAATAAAACTAGGTCACAGGAGTAACAAGGGGTAGCTTCAGAAGACGAGTAGCTCTTGCTCTTTCCCTGCTTTCTGTTTGGTTCTTTAAGCCTCTGTAGAGCTTTTAATCCCAGATCTCTGGGTGGGATTCAACAGGCTTAGCAACAAAACATAAAAGCTTACCAAAAGCACCCCAGAAAAGACTGCATTCTGTCTGCCTTTTTCCTATCTGGTCGCTTATTCATCCTGCTTTCATATCTATCATTTTTAATTACTTTTCCTCGGTTTTGTAAGCCGCATACTGTTGCTTTGCATTTGAAAAAAAATCATCTGGCTTGATAAACCCATGCAGTCATGCTGAATGGGGAATCTGCATTCCTACTTCCAAAGGCAGCCTCCAGGTCAGCACATGAGAACTCAGAGGTCAAAATGTTGTCAGTAATGAGATCTCAGGCATTTCAAAAGTTCACATAGCTCTTTGTACAATGCAGGAGAATCCTTGTTTCCTCTGGTGCTCTTTCATGCTAATTTGGAAGCTACAAACCGGCATGAAACATTTCAAATGAAACATCAGTTCATCTTGGATCCTAATTTATGGCTTTTGCAGCGTGCCGGCGTTGAAGCTGTTGAATTCTTAAAAATGAGAAAAAGACAGTGCATGTAGCTAGATAGCACACCAGTGAAATGAAGAGTGAGTTAATTGCAAATATTCCAGACATATCTTTTATGTGAAGTCAGAGGTATGCTATTATTTCCCGCTTCATATTTTTGATAAACACTCCCATTATAAAAGGTACAATAAACTAATTTGTTTGACCAATGACATTTTTCTCCCCTTCTTCAGAGGATACCTTACCTTAGTAGTAACAAATTAAAAGCCATGAGACTGTATCCCCTTCTTCTGAAAGTCTTAGGAGTTAAGTCAGCTGATCCTGAAAAACTCATTCTAGTTTTGCAGTACATATTGTTGCAGGAGAACGGGAATTGAATGTGCTTGTTGCTGTAAATGGAGAAAGCTTCATACCTTGTCATGCAGAAGTTCCCAACTAAGTCCTCAAGCAACATTTGATGCCAGCAGTCCAATAGACCTCTAGATCAAGACTCCATAAAATAGTAAATCTTGATCATCTGGAACTCTTGATATTTTTATAACAGAACACCACACATTTTCAACCTTATTTTCCCACTTACACTCCAAAGCTGTGGTCAGATCAAGGAGGAGAGAGAGAAGGGATCATGAGAAATTTTCTTATGTTTCTTAAGCTAAAGAAAATGTGGACACCAATGAAGTAATGCGAATTTAAGTAGCAACATTTTACTACAGACATTGAGGTCTACAGTTTGCAAGAGGCCAAGTGCTAGGTAAAGGTTAACAAATGCTAGTGAAAACAGGGAAACTGATTGCCATTTTTTCTTTTCAACATCAGAGAAGTTTTCTTGTAAGCCAAATAATTAGAGGCTGGCCTATGCTCGAAAGTATGAGAACCATTTTTGTCTCAAAACTTTTCTGAATGTTGCTAGAATACTAGAATTCTGACACTAGATATTTGCCTCTTTCATATGATCACAAAACCTGTTAATGCAGCATCTGTAGTCCAAGGCCCAAGAGATTAAGAGAAAAAGAAGCTTGGATCCTTTCTCAGCTGAACCCAAGCTCTGAACCTTTTGAGTTTTGTCTGTCATTGATGTTTGTATCCTGCTGTAAATGCAGACGAACTGGACTTCCAATCTTTCAGGAAACAACCACGAGAAAACAGAAATGTTGTTTTCCCTGCTTTGCACTCCTTTAAACAAACCCAGTGGGGTATATCAGATGAAGATTGAGGATTAAGTTATAATTACAATCAATATCTTTGCCGTGCCTGCTTTGCCAAATAATATATATTTCAGTCAGTGCACTTTGGGGATTTATCTCTGCAAGGCCTGTTTCTGCCCAAATCAGTGTGTCTATCCCTTTGATATTCCCACAGTGTTCACATATACCCTCAAACATACACAGCCCTGGGTAATATGTCTCCAATGCGATGAAATCAATGGGAACACAGCCTTTTTTGCCTGACAGTATTGTCAGGGTGTATTATCTGGTTTAGGCTGTGGCTTCAGTTCATAGCAGTCGTCAGTTAAATTTCCCTTTCTGAAGCTGAGCAAAGTGTGGTAATGTCACAGCCACAGGCGACTGCCGCTCACAGGACGGTTTACCGGTGGAGCTTAGCCTCCTGGCTTGTCACAGTGTATATATCTCAGGGTCTTCTTTTCCTTCCTACTCAGAGGTTTCCAAGAATGTTGCCTGGAGCAGTCATGGGATGCAAAAAAAGAGAGATTTTTGTTCTGCACTTAGCAACATTACCACACTTCACACTCAGTTTCTGATAAGGGGAAATTTAACTGACTGCTCTGAACTAGATATACCAGATAATACACTCTGACAGTGCTGTGGATAAAGGCTGGCAAACCTACTAATTTATATTTCATTATCTCTGCACTTGGCTTAATCTGTTATCTCTTACTAAACGTTAGAAAGCTCACAAAGAGAGCTGCACTGAACAGCAGAAAGTGGAACCACAAACACCTCTTGAACACAGGGTGGCTTCTGTGCCAGAGGGTAGATGGGGCATTTTGGCTACCCAACCTCCTCAAAAGTTAATGTGCAGCACTGATGCACTGCCTGTTGTTTTAAACCAAGGTTTGTATCCCCGTACAACCACCTCTCTGTCAATGCAGGGTGTTTTTTTTCCTTCCCTGGGTCTCTGAAGGGGCGTTCATTCCATCTGTAGGTGTTCAAGATAGAGGTTCATCAGGATAGCTGTGGTTGTCAACACAGCCCACAACTCCAGCTATTTCAGACGTGGGTGATATACACAGATCAAAATGCACCCTTATTTTCCAGTCTCCAAGGAATGGCAATATGAGTCGTTGCAGATGATGATCAAGTTTAATATCCTCAAGGCTGGAATACAAACTTTAACATCTATCACAATCTAACTCATGCTTTGTCTCAATTGTCCATTTTTTACCAGGGCCTTAGTCTTGTTAGTACAGTGAGCAAGAATAACTCAAGAGCCATCTCCAAATTAATACTCACAGAAGAATATTGAGTATTTGTTATAGTTGATTATCTGCAGGCAATAACTTTTTCCACCTGTGAGTGAAGGTAGGAGAAGGAACCATAGCAAAGAGTATGTCAGTACAACATGCCGCTTACCTTTCTGCTATAAAGACAACTGCACCTTCAGAGGGAAGTTCAATGACTGCTGTATAGGTCCAGCGACATGGTTGTCCCTGATCTGCAGTGCAACTATGGTCATGAAACAGAAAAATCAGGAGAGCTAAATTCTCTCTGTAACTGACATAAAACAAAGCTTCCAATCATCTGGCACCAAGAGAGATCATGAAATCAAGATGCTTCTTTCTGCCATGGGAGAAGCGTGTTTGATTACTCCACAATCAAGAATTCCCACTATCTCTTGCCCACTGATAAAAGCATTGCAGAGGTCAAGTCCTACTCTTGATCTAGGTCCATATCTTTAGGCAGAGAAAGGATTTGAACAGTGTGCTGCCCTGTGACCTCACCAATGAGATACTGGCTGAAAGGAAACGTTATCCTCCTGACTGACAATAACTCACAGTTTTAGGTCATTTTTCTCTCAGTTCTATTAATGTTACCCTAAGAAAAACATCTCCCCAAACTGGTTGCTGTTTAAGAAAAGTCATGGTGGATTTAGAGGTAATGGATTGCAGTCTTGAGGTCCTTCTCAATAAGCCATGAGAAAGACAGGGAAACTGGGGGTCATTTCAGGACCCTAGAAATCATTCTTAGCTTAAATATTATAAGACACTTGGGAGGTTTGCAAAGGCTTTTTCATCTAGTTACAGTTTTTAAATACCTGTAGGTCATCAAATTAATACTGCTTTATAATAAAGTGTTGATTTTGACTAATTTCCCATTCCTAAGCTTTGAAAGACATTTCTGAAATGTCAAAATGGTCCATTCTAACATGTATAAGAGGACGAACTTAATTATTTCTTTTTTGTTGTTTGAAGCAGGTCTTCGCGTTGAAATGTAGAAAAAAAAATTGAAAGCTAAAATCAAAATGAGAGCTCAAAAATATTAAAATGAAGCAGTTTGCTTAATGTTTTGGTCAGAAGTCTCATTTGGAATAGGTTTTCTCTTGGCCTCGGATGGAAAGAACTCAATGACTAAAAATTTCTTGTGAGACTCAACTAATATTTCTTTTATTTGTAATAGAAGCTATGAAATAAGACAAGTAGACAGATAAATGGATGGAAATTCATATAGATGAGTCTAATCTGCCTTTCTGCCTTACAGCTGTGTAGACCATGATATATTTCTGCCTGTTTGTTACCTGTCTGTATAAGAATCATTGCATCTATATTTATTTCCAGTTCTCCTTCATTATGTTAATTCTTTTTCATAAAACTTACAAGAATAGCATGTATGCCCTTATTTGTACAGCACATTTGTTTTACAAAAGACTCAATATTTATTTTATTTCTTTACTGCTTTTTCCATCAGAGGCTGTTTGTTGTCTGTACCTATTTCATCAGTTGTAATATCCCTGTGATCTCCTTTATAGATTGCCGAATATTTTTACCTGTATTTAAGGTAGCTTTGCATTTTTAAACTTAAGGAAACCACAATGAACTTTCAGATCTTAATTATTCTTTTCCTTTGCATGTTTTGATTTCTAACATTGATGGCCTTCACCACTCAGCTTTTTAAATCCATCCAGATACTTAAACTGATTTGGCTTTACATCATCTTAAACTACAGAAGTGCCTTTGTTTTGATTTTTTCATGGCTTCTTGACTGCCAAATTTGAAAGAATGAATTTAGGTTAGTATTTTGTTTCCTTTCACTTTTAATATACACAAACACAGATTTTCTCTTACTAAGCTATCTTTTTTTGGCCGGATCAGCACTCAATAAGCACGTTGTGAGCTACTGATAGAAAAAGGCTAGATGAGATTTGGCTTTTTCTTTTATATAAAAACCTCTCTGAGGTACAGCAGTGAGTGTTTAAAAAAAACCTGTGGAAAACATGAAGCAACAATGAATTTTTTTTTTTTTTTAAGTTCGTCTTTGACAGTGGTTTAGATCCCGTTAAAAGAGGAAATGAGTGGTGTATACCCTACACACTGGCTAGCTGTGACTCTTTTGCAGGGTGGTAAGAGTCTTTTCCCCTTCCTGACTAATATTTTTAACTTTATAATTTTTGTTGATCGTTCCATCTGAAATCTGGGACATCTCTAGAAAGAAGACAACTTAGTCTGCATATGAAATCAGTAATTTCTGTTTAAGAAACAGAACCTACTAATGTTAAGCAAGAAAGAGAGAAAGGAGGGTAGATTTTGCATGTCTATGTTTAGGATGCAAGATGAATTCTTTTTATGTTCAGAGACGATCATCAAAGCACTTATTTAAGTAGGCTCAATGTGAATGTGAAGACTCCAGGATTGCTTTTTGATTTTTTTTTTAGCATTCTGTTAATCTGTTGGTAACCCATGTAATATTAATTTGCTTAATATTTCTAAAACATGTCTAATACATGGAGAATATGGTCTTGAGTGTAAATATGCTAGTCTAAAAAATGGGTGAACTGGATTCAGTTGCTGGCTTGGATGTAGATGTCCTGTATGTCATAAGTCAAATGGTTTGCTATTTCTATACCTGTTTTTAAAATGGGGTAGCCAGTCCCTTTCTCACAGGGGTATATCAAGAGAGATAAATTTTATAATGATGCTGAACACCACTGGACAGGGACTAAAGGTAGCTTTGAGCTCAACGCTGTCAATTACGGTAGCCCCAGGGCTTGTCTAAATAACGTATTGCTTCTCATAGTTGCTGTGACGTTAATGAGCTCTGACGGTGCCCCATTTCTGGCCTTGGCCTGACTCTCTCTCTCCCTTCCACACTCCTGGCCCAGCTCCTCTCCTGTCAGCTGAGGATGGACATAGTGATGCAACCGGGCTCTTTCTCATTTGTCATGGTGTTTTCTCCGTGTTTGGCATGATCCCTTGCTGGAGGGATTAGATGGGTGATCTTTAAACTTAGCCTGATGCAAACTGGGTCCCTTATATGGCTGTAAGAACGTAGATTTGGAAAATAATACCCACAAACCCATCTCCCAAAAGTCCACAGAACCTCCTCTCCTTAGGGAAAAACACATCACAAATCACAGAAGATGTTCTCACACCTTATAGCAAACTTAAGAGGTGTGGTAGAATACCCAGAGCAATAACATGCTTCTGGAAAATAGAAGACCAAGGCTCTGTCCCATACCTCTCTGGCAACAGGGAATTTGTTTAGACAATATAGTCCTCAAAATTAGAACAATTTCACAGAGCACAGAGGAAGGTTAACAAAAGAAAATTCCTCTTTCACCCTAAATCAAGAGGTGAGTTTAATTCTGAGTGTATAAAAAAGGGAAAAAAGAAATCACAGCAACAGTAGATCTTTCAGTCTTACAGTACATAGACAACCTAAGTATTAATAAGAGAATGGTGATATCTGGGATGAGAAGTATGCCTGGAATATTATTATTTTGGCTAAATACTTAAAACTACATACTTAAATACCCAAATACTTTAAAAAGTGAAAGAATTTTGCCTATTCCAAAGAGTTGTGGCTAAAAGAATGCCAGATTCAAAACAGTAGCACGTCTTCGCAATGTCTTTTATGTAATACAGCAACAGTTAGGACCCAGTTCATTTGTTGACAATACCTGCGTGGATACAAACCTGCAGCCATCACAATATTCTGGGGTAACTACCTCCTATACTCTCTTATTGGAGTGATTGCACTTTGTTTAAAATATTTAAATTTTCAGGACTCTCTGTCTTGGTGTTTGGACAATCACATGGGAGGTGGGACAGCTGCGTTTCAGTCTATGCTCCAGTGCATGTTTCATTATTTATGCAAAGAGAAATAGCACCAACAGGAATGACTGAAAGCATTCCACCCCAGGGTATGTTCCACACTGACGATGAAGGCACTCTCTTACCAAGTGAAAGATGAGGGTTCAAACCCTTGTGTGTGAAAGAGGGGAACTGAAATGATGTTTCACATCTAAAGTGAATGTCCTACCTTCCCACTTGTTCAGTAAAAGAGGATGGACTACTTCTATGGCAATGTTGTGAATCAAGCTTGTTTATTACTTTTTTTTTTTAACAAGTACCTAAAATTGTATTTTGCATCATATGGAATAGCTTATATAATTGTACACATTTTTTACTTAAAATAAATTGAGGTCATCAATGAAATTGAACCTCCTCTTCTTCTCCTCTTTCCTGGTTCTGTTACTAAACCACAAATCAATCAGCCAAACTTGAAGCAGTAAATAAACTCCTCTTTCCAAATGAAAGAATACAAACAGACAAAAAAAACCAAAACCAAACCCAAACCCACGATGTGTAAAAGAAAAGCGAGAGTCAGTAAAAGAATGTGAAAGCTGACATGACATAATCCAATGGAAAGCTGGCAAAATGATCTTTGCAGGCTGTTTCTGGTTAGATTTTGGCAGCGCAAGGTTATTTGTGAGGAGGAGAAAAAATCCTGCAGCAATTGAGAAATGCGATGATAGGTTTCCAGTGGAGACTTACAGCTGTGTAAGTGGATGGGACTGACCATGTCCTCCACATGCTCTATAGAAAGATGTCTACCCTATAGACATGTCCTTGTCAAGCATGACACCTAAGCCCTGAGCTCAGTGACAGTAATACTCTGCATGCTGTAGAAGATGAAAGGTGGCAGGGAGGCTGCCAAAACCATGGCAGAGGTCCTGCAGGCAAAGGCGAAGAGTTCTCTTTTAAGCAGTCCCATTGCTATTCCTGCCCAGCCAATTCAGGCACTATCGTTCATAGACTCAGACTCTGCATATAAGTCCAAGATAAGATCCACACAATAGTGAGTTCCCAAGACTTATGTTGTCCAAAGGTTTTTTTCAGATCCTTTTCCTTGAGACAAATTTCTCCCGCTCAGTCATGCTGACTAGGATTAATTCACCTAACTTTAAAGTCATTAACAAAATAGACACTTGGTGGTGGTGGTGGTGGGTGATCATCTGACCCATTTTAGGTGTCTACATCAGACCAATTGCCTTAGGGAAATGCTTATTTCTTCACATTGGTTACAAAGACAGCCTAGGACTACTAAGTTGCATCTGAGCATTTACAGATGAAGAAAAGAGTTGCATCCATAAATGCTTTTCTGCACATACTGCCATTCCATAACACTAAATCCCATACTACTAAAGCTACTCCGAGTTCGCTGTTGGCATCAATAGGCAGCAAAATATGGTAAACTTTAAGTCATGGATAAGATCTCCACTGCAAAGCAGCAAAATTTTAAGCTCAGCTTTTGGATTTCTTTTACTGTGAGTCTGTTCTCCCCTGTAACTTCTGATAGATGGTCACTCAGCTTCAGCTTGCAGTATGCAGGGCTCCTCGGGGCATTATTCAGGGCCCATTACCTTTTTAGCTCTAATGATATCCTGCCAACAGCAATCCTCTATGCATGCCGTTTATTCCATTACACTAAACAGGGATAATTTGGTAAATTGAGTGTTTAACTAGCCTTAAGGTAAATATTTTTTTTTCTTTTGCAAAACGGTGATGTTCTCTTTGGCCTCAGTAGATTCTTCTATTTTTGGAAGGGCTTATTTTCATTTGCCTTTAATTGTTCATAAAAGTGAAAGGTTAAATAATGCTAGATAGGGAAAGGTTAAATCAAGCCCTCAAACAAATGTTAAATAAATCCAAAATCAAGCAGTCTTTAATTTTTTTTTTTTTTCAGCTGTAACTTTGGGTAACTTCATATACTCCCCTTTTTTTTTACCCAGCAGCTAATCTGTCAGTGTTAAAGCATCAGGGATAGTTATAAGATATTATCTTAATTACTAATTAAGGCCAAGAGATTATGACTTTTACAGAATAAAAACTAGAAGAGATTCTTTTGATTAATGTCTCTAAATAAAAATAAGACACTTTGGTCATTCCAGTCATTCCAGTCAATTACCTTTTGAATTCAGGGTACAGCAAATTAGTTGAATGAACAAACACAAACTTTCATGGTGCTCCCCGCACTAATGAACTGCAAATGTTTTGAGTATGTTGGAGACAATGCTGACCTTCTTGTGTTCTTTATAGCTCATAATGTGAGAAAATTAAGAGGACAACTTTAACATCATAAGCAATATCATGGACTGTTGAAAAGAGGTTACCAAGACTGTTCCGTCTTCAGCTGACCTGAGCAATGAAATGTATCCTGGAATTTGAATTAATTTTTTAACTTTTTTGGGTGGTACAAAAGTAATCTCATTTTAAAAAGCAAATCAACTACATGCCCTGACTTTGTCCTGGTATTCAACTCTTCCTACTTTTAGAAAACTGCATCCAGTTTAGGGGCCGAATTTATTACAAAATCCAAACATTCCCACTTTTCCAGTGAGTTTCTGTAAACTGCAGAACTAAGAGGAAGCTTGGAGTGGAAATTTCCCTGTACAAACAGAAACTGGTTGCTGAGCTTAAGTCAGACAACTAACTTTCAGAGGGCTAAAATTTAGTAAGATGAATGTCACATCAAGCCTCCAATGCAGATGCAGACAAGAGGTGAGAGCTGAGGCAGCATAAGGACATTGCTCTTTGTCTTTTGATCCAGGCAAAGATAAAAAAGGCCTTAAAATACCTAAAGGAAAAATTTCCTTTTCCTCACGTCCCTTCCCTGGAGTATTAGTTTTATCCAATGACTAAATGCCACAGAAAGCTTATGTCATTTATCTTCATACAGCCTCTCCTTTCCCACCAATAAGTTATTTGTTTAGGAAAGCCTTAGAGCCACAGAGCATAATTAGATGTTGGATCAGGCCCATAGGAAAGCTGTGACCCACAAACAAACCACATCAAAAAACACTTTACATTTCTCCAAGTCTCTGAGGAGGCAGAGATTTTATTTTTTGTATAGTCTACTGTGACATGTTTGTCGATGCCAAAAAGGACAGAGTTTTTTGATTTTATATCATGAGAACAGATAACCAAGAACTCAGAGGTGACTAGAGCTTCAGGCTAACAAGAATGTACTCCAGCATAAACACTGGTCTGTTAGCTGCTGGGGCTTATTGCCCTCTCTAAGGATCACTGAGCCTTGGACTAAAGGAAAACACAAAGGTCAGATTCATCCCATTTAATTGCAACTATACAGAAATTAGTATTCAGCCAATTGTCTGTCGAGGTCTTAGTCAACTGAGAGACAAAGGTACCTTCAGAAGATCATAGAATCATAGAAAGGTTAGACTTGGAAGGGATCTTAAAGATCACCCAGTTCCAGCCCACCTGCCATGGGCAGAGATATCTTCCACTAGACCATGTTACTTCAAAGACCATCCCACCTGGCCTTGAACACCCCCAGGGGTGGGGCAGCCACAGCTTCTCTGGGCAACCTGGGCCAGTGTCTCACCACCCTGAGAGTAAAAAATTCCTTCCTAATGTCTAATCTAAATCTACACTTTTTTAGTTTAAAACCATTTCCCCTCATCCTATCACTACACTTCCTCATAAAGAGTCCCTTTCCATCTCTCCTACAGACCACCTTTAGGTACTAAAAGGCTGCTATGAGGTCTCCCCGGAGCCTTCTCTTCTCCAGGCTGAACAACCCCAACTCTCTCAGTCTGTCCTTGTAGAAGAGGTGCTCCAGCCCTCTGACCATCTTCGTGGCCCTCCTCTGGACTCACTGCAACAGGTCCATGTCTGTCTTTTATGTTGAGGGCTCCAAAGCTAGACACTGTACTTCAGGTGGGTTCTCACTGGAGTGGAGGGGCAGAATCATCTCTCTTGCCCCGCTGGCCACACTCCTTTTGATGCAGCCCAGGATACAGTTGCCTTTCTGGGCTCTAAGCATACATTGCCAGCTCATGTTGAGCTTCTCATCAACCAACACCCCCAAGTCTTTCTCCTTAGGGCTGCTCTCAATCAATTCTCCGCCCAGTCTGTATATGTGCTTGGGATTGTCCTAACCTACGCACCGCACCTTGCACTTGGAAGATCACTCGCTCCATCTTAGGACAAAATCTGCAACCCTTTAGAGAGTCTTACGCCACTCCAATTTCTAGCCAGGGAGCCTATAGCAGTTGTGTAGACTAGATGGGTAACTTTGTACTGGCTAAGCTCAAGCACAACCTTTATCTAAGTGGCAAAAAGCAGTCTGACTTGTCTGCTATTCAGCCATTCAAGAATATGGCGGTGTCCCTAAGCACAGGACAAACTGGCCCAAAAGGATGTGGGTAGGAGCACCTGAGGCACGTGTACACTGGCAGGGCCATACGGGTGCTCTTCTCTGTCCCAGGCTGTGAATAACACATGCCCAACTCATGCTACAACAGCTAGTGCCTTATTTTCTTGTATGCTAAATTCACTTCGTTTTAAATGCAGACACTCAGATTTAAAGAGCTTGCTATGATTAATATTTTAATTCATGGCAGAGAGGGAAGCTAAGGTTGAGATGCTGGAAAAGCATCTGTTAAGCTTGTCTTCTCCTAGCCATTTTGAACTTTTTGTCCTTTCAGGAGCTGAAACGTGTGACGTGAGTACATTTATGTACAAAGAGGGTGAGATAGGGGAAAGATGTAATCAGTCGTACAACATGTAGTGTACTCTCTACATTAAAAGTGTGTTTTCCTCTTTGCACAAAAAAAGAAAAAATCATTCACATGGAAATGGAAAAGATCCCCGTGGTGATTAAAAACTCCAGTAGAAAGATACATATTTAATGAATAGATAACACAGATAAAAAGGAAGAATGCATTTACAGTAGAAAGCAGCTAGAACAGCTTGAATGTATAGCCTTTATCGCAGTGCAGAATCAACTGAAAACACAGACTTATTAATGTTGTTTAAGTACAAGAGCAAGGCATTTAGGGAGGAGAACGGAAAAGCTGGGGGCACGTGAGTATAATAGGGATGTGATATTATGGATGTAACTACCGTTTGGCTGGAAAATGACACTGGGTGTATTCACATTCAGCTATTATTCTAGGAGAGAAACTCAGGATATAAAAGGAGGTGGATTATGGTTTGTCTGTCCTATTTTATCAAGTAATTGGATGGTCTGTTCTACACTAACCAAAATAAAAGAGTGTGTTGTTTTCTGGTTCTTTTTGAATAAATTAGGTGTAACCCAGGGGTCAGACAAAATGACCCCATTTTTCAAGGCACGATCATATGGATACACGCATAAATACAGTAGTATAGTCTTAAACTTCTTATGAAGGGTGTAAGATCAACTTTTCCATAGCAAGACTTAAGTAGTGTTGAGTACAAATTACAAAGCCCACTGGCCCAAAACATGACTTAACTCCTCAATGAGTTAGTAAGAAAATTTACCTCTGGAAAAGGTTATTGTCTAATTTGTGCACTGGAATGGCATGATACAGGCTTCTGGACCACCCAGTCCTCCAGCAGTATGTGATGCAGCAGTTCTGGCAGATCAGAAAGCGGACTGTGCCAGCCTCACCACCTCGAAGGCAAGAAGGCAAGGCTTTGTCTCCACCATGAAGCAACAGTATATCTCATGACTGACCTTGATAGATGCTGCACTGGTGATGTACAATCTCTTATTTCCAACTGCTGGATATTCTGGAAGAAGCAGCTGAATATGAGGTCCCACACTGTCTGATTGAGAGAAGCTGAGAACAAGCCAGCACCTATGTTTAGCTACCTCAATAGACCTATAGATGCAAGTTAACTACTCTCGCCTCTCTTCACCATCAGTAGAGAAGCCAACTTTAATTGCACAACACATCTGATCTGTTTTAGAGTTTAGCACCAATAAATTACTCCTTGGAAATGCTTATTTCCCTCTGTTATCTTTAAAAGGGATAGCAGGCACCAGATGACTCTTGGTGAAATGAGCCCCACACCATGTCTTTCGCCAGCCTAGATCCTGCTGCATGCCTTCAGTGTCAGGCAGATAGCCACACACCCTGGGAGGTATGGCTGAGAAACAGAAACTGGTAGAGAGCCAGAAAATGTAGAGTGGAAAATGAGTTGATTAGGAAAGGAGAAGCACAGTTGTAGATGGGCCTTTTTCTTGTTGTTTTTTTTTACAGGGATAAAAAACAATGTCTTCCATAAATAACTGCTCCCTTTTTCTCCTAAACCATTGCTCTGAAAAAACTCAAACTCAACGTGCTACATTAACAAGTTCAGGAGTTTAGGATATTTTATTTAAAAAAAAAATAAATCCATGAAACTAAGAAAAATAAGAAACAGTTTTGTCCAAAAATTTTGAAATAAGCACTAGTAGGAATTTTTTCCAGTCTGCCCTAGAGCCAGTGGGACTTTTCTTCTGGGATGTTCCTCCTGTCTTCTTACACCCTCACCCCTTACTTTTGCAGACATTTTTACAGTGAGTAGGAAAACTAAAATTATAATCTGAGGAAGAGTTCCTAAATAATAAATGTGCTCACATTTGGGGATTGTTTCAGGTGTGCTATAAACCTTTGTGAAACAGTATGGGTAAATAGAAAGTTGGTATTAGTTGTTTATAATTAATCCCAATAGCTTTAAGGCAGAACTTTCCTGCTCCAGGGGTGCAGAGAAGGAGATAGCTAGAAAAGCAATAGAGGGATTCTCCGGGTAGGAAACTGCACAGATGTAGCAAATAAGTTTATTCAAACCTTAGCAACATCTGATGATTTGCAGAGCTCTTGCTTCTTTCTTACTGAGACCTCTGAGCTGCACTCTGCTGAGGAAATTAGCATTTGTCAGGCTTTGCTTTCTCCCTAAAAATGCACAAAATACAAGTCTGAAACACCTTAAAGGAGAGACTGCTCAATAAAAATAGAATAAAAAAATATGTTGTTTTGTATTAGTTTTCCTGCATTTATTAAAATTATTTGCCAAAGAGAATAGTCAGAAATCATGTTTCCTAGACTAAAAGAAACTACTGTAATCCATTAATATGATCTAATTTTTGCAGGTCATGGAAGTGAAGCAACCGATTCTTGCCTGAAGTCATATGTACTGTTTAGAAACCTCATAGGTGATCTGAGGACCTGGTCATTCAGTCTGTCCATATGTCTATTTATTGGTCCATATAACTAGCTTCCAATGAGACGCAAGTGGGAATTAAGAGAATATGGAAGAAAAAATATTAAAAGATGCACTGCATTACCCAAGTTAACTCAAGCTAACTCAAATTTACATTCACATTTTCAAAACGTTATTAGTGGTTTGTGGAGTTATTTCGAATGATTTTGGCAATACCCAACTTGCCGCAGATAGGCATTCTGGACTTTTCATCTGAAAAGTGGCCTTTGCTATGTTTTGCATGGAGTATGTTTACTGCTCCCCTTGCCTGATACTGATATGTCTGCCAAGAAAGGTCATGATGCAATGGAGAATTAGCTTGGTCGCAATGAAGTAATTCAGAATAATAATTTAAAATATGCTTAATCAGTAAACAAAGTCTTCTTTGCATCAGACTGGTGAAAGGGACCTAACTAATTGAGAATAAATATCAAGTGACACATAAAATAAAGTCAACACATGAAAAGAAATCCAAAGTCCCTTGTAGTTGAAGTGTATTTCAGAAATGCTCCAAAGGTGCAGTTCCCAAGCACATTCATACCTTTATTTTCCAATCATTCTTACAGCCCATTGTCTGCAGAGCAGATAAAAGGAGTAAAGCATATGAGATTCAGCTCACCTAAACCAGCTAAAACCTAGATGTGTAAAAGAATTCTCTAGGTTCCATCTACAGTCCATGGGAAAAGAAACTTCCAGAGGCAATTCATCATATCCTGAAGTGGATGTGTAAGATGATATTT
Organism: Stercorarius parasiticus; assembly: GCA_013396915.1. NCBI lineage: Eukaryota > Metazoa > Chordata > Aves > Charadriiformes > Stercorariidae > Stercorarius > Stercorarius parasiticus. Next base: position 260,288 of record VWZL01001406.1, on the reverse strand, counting down.
CTGCTCTGCATGTGTCTCTGTAAGGGCTTAGATTTCCTCCCAGGTGAGATGGAAGTCAGATGCACGGTTGGTTCTAGACAAGGACAAGAAGAAGGGGAAAAAATTCTCATCACGGCTTAATCTTCAGCACCATTGGATTTTCCCAAAAGAATTCCAACAATCCAGAAAAAAAAAAAACCCACAACAAAAACTAGACAAAATTAATGTTGGATGTGACACAGTCTAAGAACTGGTCTTTGTGAGGAAAGAGGGAGATGGAGGCATTCAGAATAATATAAAAATGAACTGGGTGAATTTTAAATGTAATGGTAAATATTTAGTAAGGCAGTGGATCAATTAAAAAAATAGGAGAGGAATAGAGAGAATGTCACAGGATCATGATCAGCTGCAGTCATAAATCTGCGAAAGAGTGGATTTTTTTCTCTGTGAACAGGAAGGAGAAGCATTAGATCAAAATAATAAAAAAAAACAAGTTTATATAATGAAAATAATTAAACTGTTGAAGTTTTGAAAAAGCAGACTAGTATGAAACTATTTCTTAAAACAAACAAAATCATTGGAAAACTATCAAAACACCATGGAACAAAAAACAGATCAGTGTAAAATGGCATTCTGAAATCATTATTTTTTCTTCTGGATCTCTCTTATCTATATGAAAGACTTTTATAGGATATGTTGTGTCACCTTCCAAAAATACGTAACTTCTCTGTTTAAGTATGGAGGTAACCTTACTGATGAACTTGAAACAGATGTTGAAATTTCTGTACTTTAAAGTTAGAACAGCAGATTCACACTCCCACAATGTTTCTGCACTGCAGTTCAGAGGACTGAGAAGGGAGATGTTCGTGAATACAGTTTAAAGCACCAGATGTGAGTACCAGCACAGGTCTGGACACACTAGCACGGACCTGTGTCCTGTAAGCCATAGCTGGTACCTTCTGTGCCTCATCTACAGAGACAATGAGAATCACAGAATCACAAAATGACAGGGGTTGGAAGGGACCTCTGGAGATCATCTAGTCCAACCCCCTTGCCAAAGCAGGTTCACCTAGAGCAGGTTGCATAGGAACACGTCCAGGTGGGTTTTGAATGTCCCCAGATCAGGAGACTCCACCCTCTCTCTGGGCAGCCTGTTCCAGTGCTCTGCCACCCTCAAAGGAAAGAACTCCTTCTCTTTACTTTTCTCCCCATAAATTCCCTGTCAGATTCCAGTGGAGGCACAGTCTTGATCTTCCCATGCCTTGCCTCACAGTTTGAAAAATTGATTATTTAGGTGGAAAATCCTACAGGAAAGTAGGCATTTCTTCCAGCACATTTCCTCAAGGCACTGCCGCAATAGACTGTACTGCAGGACAGATGAAGAAAGGTATTTTTAATTAGGTCATGGCAAGGCTTTAATTTTATTTTTTAAATTAATATCGGTCATTTAACAATAACTTGTCTGTGTTGCTTGTACATTAAAGCATGAGATGTAAAGCTGGGAAATACATAGGGCAATTTAAAAGCTGGTCCTTCCAATAATACAACTACAAGCTAAACAAGATATGTCAGTTCTGGATACGCATAGGTCTACATGTGTCAATGCCCATCTACTGTACATGAAAAAACTGCTGCTCTACACACTAAGTCTTGTTAAACATGAGACTTGTTCAAAAGAACTATGGCATTAAAGCAAGACTATCATGAAACCCACTGTGAAGTAAGCCTGCCATCCTTTCCTAGGTCATTTTGCCAGTGGCTCTCAACCTAGGACGTATCTTTCCAATTTATTAGAGAGGATATTGAATCTGTCAGTGCATATGCGGTTATTTTAGGGTAACTAGTTGCAGACAGTTCATCCAGCTGGACAGCCAAAGCAATAATATTAAAGATTAATGCCCCAGTTCAACAAATAACCTGGGCATGTGCATAATCCCTGTGGCTTCACTGAGACACACCTACAGGCAGGCTTGTTGAGCTAAATATATTGCTGAAATAGGGCCTTAAAAATGATCAATTCACATCACAGATGCCATGCAAACAATTCCACAAAATTTGCAAAGATTACTGGCTTTGACAACTCAAAGATTAAAGGTCTAAATATTGGTAGAGAATATCATAATGTTAAAACATTAGCAGAAGAATCCATAGTTCCTATTGCTGGAGCTCTTTTTCTCTGAAACAATTGATGCTGGTGATAAACTGATTTGGCTGATGATAAACTAGGTTGCCTTGTACCCAATCAGTATGGGGGTCCCTCCGTTTTTCCACTGGGATTCTTCTCACATGATTTCGGCTATATGAAAGTGGGGTAACTGATCTCAGCTAGAGGTCAAAGATCTCTCCATAGCCAAAGGACATCAGTAGTACCTCAAGGGGGCAACCCATTCCATTTACTTTAGGATGTATTCAATTGCCCTCTGGAGGTACCTGGCTCTTTACTTCATTTGCAAGGGGCAAGACTAATTGCCCACTTTTGGACTTCAAACGTTAGGTGCACTGAATGCTATCTTACGTGCTCACTCCCTTCTAGTGGATTTTTTTTTTCTAGCACTTTAGTATTTCTGATATATATGTGCAGCAGAACAGCATAGAAATAGAAATAAGTATGCTAAATAAGTCTTTCCATCAACACCATTCCACTCCACTCACGCCAAGATGGGTGGAAATATAAATGACAGCAATGTTTGGCCTGTCACTGACACCTATCCACACATAAACAGTCACAGTTAGATGAGAAGTTTCACAGTTTCTCTGAATATTTAATTAGTACAAACTTGGTTTCTTTGAACTCCATCAAAAATAAAATTAAAAAGCCCAGCTCCATTTACCTCGTGTTGACTGTAATGAAGATTAGAACTTCCCCCTCCGCCGCAGGTTTAGCTCTGTGGCTAACGCTGAGATGTTGGCAATCAGCAAAGACTTGGGGCAAATCACACTTCTTTATCACCACAGGGATAAACTTAAGTGACAGACATGCATGGGCTAATTACTTTTAATAGTTTCCCATTGTCCTGGCTGATGACGCAGTGCTAAAAAACCATTGCCCCCCCCTCAACAAGCCAGAATTTCACTTACATGGCACTACGTCTTTATTACTGCTTCGTTACTTCAGGGGAGCTGCGTTCTCTAAAATGCCTTTCCCTGTGGCTTAAAGTAAAGATTTTTTAAATAAATAAATACAGTTTACGTTGGGCATCTACCACTTGAAGGGCTAATGATTATTGACTACCCTCCAGCAGACATCAGGGAGTCTAGCCTCAGGCCCTTCCCGCTCGCCCCCAAACATGCCGAATGTTAACACATGTTTCGAGATCCTGGCTGGGATTGGACACAAACAAGGCAGTCAGAATGGACCATTTAGTGTACAAGTCAAGATGACAGATCTCTGCTTAATACAAGGAAGACAAAAATTCGTATCTTATTGAAAAAGGCAGAAGAGCCCCGGGTGCTTTCGCTTTGTGATTCTGCAGCAAAAAGTGGGTTGTGTCAATATAAGTCTATGTCACCCGCTCGCAGCTGCCACACTGAATTGACCCTGCTAGCTGCAGACAGAAAGGCCTTCCACTTCCAAATTCTCTCTAATGCTCATCTGCGAGAGCGAGCATGAGGTGGAAAAAAGCCAACAAGCTACTCCTAAGTATGGGAGCGAAAACCAAACCAAAACAAAAAAGCCTTAATGCCGTGAGACTCTCTCCGCTGCCTGTTTCTAATGAAATGCTAGAAAAACTTTCTCATCTGAAAACATTTCAGAGGATGCTTTGACAACGTGAGCTTTATGTTTTGTAAATCATGTTCTTGTAATTCCTTGTAAGTCTCCAGATCCTCCTCAGATAGAGCAGCAGAGCATTAAATATTCTTGCAACGCTCACCAGAGCTTAATTACTAAAAGTTGAAACATCTTTTAAACTCTGCGATTTTTTTTCCCCGGGTATTCCCCAAAGAAAAGATACAAAAAAGTTGAAGAGTGTGCACAATAACCATTAGCTAAGATCACGTTTCCAAAGGGTGGAAAAGAAGATAAACATATTTGAAACTAAAAATAGAATATTTCTTGATGCCATTATAGTTTAACATGACAGTATTCAATGATGAGTCTGTTTCTCATGTGTATATTTTACTAAGCTCAGATGTTCACACTGGCGAAAAGATGTAACTGAAAACAAAAAAATAATATTAAAATTAAAAAGAGAAAAGCTCCCAAGTTCCCTAAAATGGAAAAAATAAAGAGCTAGATCTTCAATTAGTTGAAATACAGAATTCTATTGATTTCTGGAAAAGTATGATAATTTAGGGAAGCTGAAGATATGGCTAAAATTATAGACTTATTTAAAATACATTGTGGACGATTCTGGTTTTGGACCCACTCAAAGTCCATGAAAATGTAAAAAAAAAAAAGATTTTCTTTAACTCAGAGCAACCTATATTCAGGCAAGTGGTTAATATAGCTAAAGAGCGGCAGTAAGAAGTCAGAATATTTTCTCAGCAGAAGATAGAGATTTTTTTCTTTTTTTGTGCTTCGGTGGGGGGCCAGGGAAACTTTCATCAGCTCTTTATCTAAATTTATTATAAATCACTGTATACTTCAACCCAGTAATCTGACTTGTAAATATACCTCAACTAACTGAGAAATCTTCAGAGGTGGCTGGGTGCTGTATGGATATCACAGAGAGGAAACATTAATCTCCCTCAAATGTAACCACCTGAAGGTAGCAGTCTAATCTAACCAGTTGTTGGTGGTTTTTGTGTGAGTGAGAGAAGAATCAGGAGGTGGCCATTTGTCACACTGGTCTTGCAATGGCTTTCCACAACCCTGTGAAACATTTCTTTCTCCACTGAAAATCAACATGTGCATGGTTAGCTCAAACAAAATGCCTATCTTCCATACAACTGATATTGGGTAAGGTGAATGCTGGTGTACCGAAGAAGAATCAGTTTTCAATTCTATCTAACAGTGGCAGGGATTTAAGAGTTGTCTCTAAATTAGGGTCAAAGAAAAGTATAAGTTAAGGGGCAGGAAAGACTTAGGCATATCAGTTTTCTCCATTGTCTTTAAAAGGTAGTGTAGATGATTAGCTCAAACAGAGATGTCCGTGATGTAGTTAGCCATATTTGACCACTTCAATCTACCTGTGAAGATATTCTTCATTTACAGCCGTATCAAATCTGTTCTTTTGCTCTGCAGCCTGATGGCAAGCTCTGGTCATATCTATACTGTGAAATTTAGTTACACCTCTCCCTAATCCCAACCTAAATCAGAGTTTCTAAATAAAAATTGTCTCTTGGGATTGTTTCTGCTTTACCCTCTGTTTACGAATTTTTTGGAAGAGTACTAACTGACTGGATGCAAAACTGAAGTTTTCAGTTGCTTGGTAATTTGGACAATATGAAATGAACAAAAGGTCCCATTAATTCTCTTCAGCTCCAAGCAGATCCTTTAGGAAAAAAAAAGTTTTGATTTAATTTCAGTTATACATACATAGCTTCAGCCAAGCCTACTATCAAAAAAGTGTGCTAATTAAAATTAATGTAATTTATTAACAACTAAATACAAAACTTCCAATCTATTCTAGTATGATGGCTTTCATGAAACATTAACTTTTTTGTCTTTTATGGAAGAGTTTGAAGAATTACATGATTGCATGAAAAATGTTTAATAGCTGCAGACTTATAAAAGAGCATAACAGGGCCAAAAGAAAGGTAGCTATGTTATTTCTGGATGTGGCCTGGGACATCATTCTTACAGTGTCCACCTACTCCAATGCTATTGGGAAAAGAGACTGATTTGGAAGAACACACAATCTGGGCTGACACAGTTGGGTTTCTTGTAATACTGAGCAGAGAGGAATGTGAAAAAGATGTATATTACTTTCTTTTGATTACATAATGTTAAGATGTTCTTTAAAAGTGGATGATTTAACTGGAAGTTACCAAGAGTTATACTGTGTAACTGTATATACCACCTGTAATTTAGTGATTGCCAGATGTCTCCTAATGTCAATGAAATCTGCTGTTTAAGGTCAATTCCTTGCTCATAAATATATATGTGAGCCTTAAAAACACTGAAGACAACACTGTGATATGGCTTATGAGGCCTTACCTCATAGTTGTCCTTTCTGACATGCAGAAGAATTGGATGATAAATCAGACTTTGTATGCCAAAAGTCAAAGACATATTCTGGAGTCATAGACAATACACAGACAAGTGTATTGTTTGCTGAAATCCCTAAAAAGCTATGCATCAGGCACTTTTCCTTTTCACTTTTTCCCTTTTGCAAAGGCAGTTATGTTTGACTGAAGACTGCAAGCTTTTGCTTGAGCACCAGTTGAAGATGTTTAACGCAGCCCATTTTCTTTGAGGAATACTGACAGCAACTCTCCACTGAGATCAGATCAAGTCAACAATAGGGAAATGACTGTGTATAAAAGTTAATGTTGCTCGGTCGTGTCTCAATAGAATGGGCTGACAATGCAGAGAATTAACAGCCCGAAGCCAGCAAATGTTGCTTTACAACATTGTGCAGTCTTGAAAGTGTGGTCAGCTGAAAGACTATCACTCACGAGATCTTGGCTCTTACCTTACATGTGTTACTAATTTGGCAAGCAATGTAAAGGCAAAGAGTTTATTTCTTTGTGCCTTGTCCCCATCCATCTACAAAAGTGGGATGATCATCATTCCGGAGTTTGTTATTTAAGATACATGGATGGAAAGTGGCTAAACCACATAATTAATTTAATTCTACCTACAGCTCTTATTCAGTTCTTGGGGATTTCAGCTGTGTTGCTTGAGCTGTTGCCAACCTGGAGGTCCTCTTCATTTCACTACTGAAGGTTTTTGCTCCCATAGCAGGCAGGGCAAAACATGCCCAGAAGATCACAGAGACTGGTATTAGCTTGTATTGGGTCTGGCTGAAACAGAGTTAATTTTCCCCATAGCAGCCCTCATAGTGCTGTGCTTCGTATTGGTAGCTGGAAAGGCATTGATAACACACTAGTGTTTTAGGTACTGCTGAGCAATGCTCGCATAGCATTAAGGCTGTCTCTCTGACATTTCCCGTCTCATCCAGTAGGCCGGGGGTGGGCAAGAGAATAAACCTTTTGTGTTCCTTTGCTTCCATGCACAGCCTTTCCTTTTGCTATTAAACTGCCTTTATCTTGATCCATTTTTTTTCCATTTTATTTTCCCCTACTCTGTCCTGCTGAGGAGAAGAGAGAGAGAGCATCTTGGTGAGCACCTGGTCTCCAGCCAAGGTCAACCCACCACATAGCTTCAGCCACAGATGAGTTATGGCTGTGAGATATCACAGCCAAAACGCTGGGCTTTCATTGCTGTTGTTCCTGGTGAAGAGCATGGTGGTGGGCCAGCAGTTTGCTGTACTCACCAGAGATGACGCGTTTGAGTCCTGAAACATGTGACGGTCCACAGCCAGTCACACACAAGGGGTTGGGGTGGTTGAGGATGGAGTGCCTCCAAATTACTATATCCTGATTTTAATATACCTTAGAGAATCTGGAGATAAATTCCCACAGAACAGAAATGCTTTACCCAAACATTTCCCCAGTTGTAATGTCTGTCAGTAAAGCAATTGAATCTATTGTAACTTCTTTAAGAACACAATTAATTAGTTTGGAGTTCTTCAGGACTTCCATTTTACATAAGAGGAAACAATCTTATGCCATATTATGCTTCCTTAAGTCTCTTTCAAGATTTTTAGACTGTACATCAATGAAAAAAAAATAAAAATCACAGCCAAGCATACAGGAGAAAAGCATGGCAAATATGTATTTTTTTTTTGTCAATCTTTCAGCTTCTTGACAAGTTCACTCTCCCTTTGTGGACTCACTCAGCATGCTTTGAGAGCACTGGTATTTCTTCCACCAGCTTCCTCCAGCCTCAGAACAGACCTTCGAGGCATGTCCACACCATGCAGTGCCGAGTGCTCACTGAAGACGTGCTTACTACAGAATAAGGAGCCAGGCAACTCTCCCGCTAAGCTTCTTGCTTCAGCGCCCGATGATTTTGTGCTAGACTGCAACCTACATAACAGTTCATTTGGAGCTCAGTCAGGTATCCACAGAAAGATGCCAGATTGTATGGTTTCAATTCAGTAAGAAGAATTTAGTTTCCTGAATGCAATGATCTGGTGTCATTGGAGATGCTTTTGGGTATCAAAGGATTTACTGGAGCCCTGAACCCATCTGGATTGGCAGGACAGCCCATAGTGCTAAAATGGCACTAGACATCTGTGATTGAGGAGCTCAGTCGTGCTCATTTTATCCTCTGTAAGCACTGAAATTTAAGGTGGGATTGAGTTCCCCGAATATAGATGTCTAGTGTCATTTTGAGCACTGAATAGGTGCCTTGGATACCCTGCGGTGTCTCAGGTGACACTATACTACTGTGTTTAGGAACTGAATCCCACTCTAACAATGCAGAGCCAGCTGATGAAGTAATTATTCTCTTATATAATAGCTTTCCCTGTCTCTCCAGCAACATTATAAGTAAAGTCTGTCTGGTTTAGTTGCAGAGTCATACATGTCCTTGTACTAAGACACTCTCTTAGGTCACAGCATGACGCAACGTGTACTTAAGGGAGAAAGAAAGAATGCAAGTGCTTGCAATGGTTAAATGCCAATGAGATCTGGTCCAACAAAGCTTCAGACTGACTCAGCTACTAAATAAGATTGTGTTAAGCATGTAGCAAGCATACTTATACTATAAGACTTGAAAGGATAATCTCCACTCTTAAGTTGGCAAGTGACTCTGAATCAGACAAATACGATACAAGCAGAAGAAAGAAAATCTAGATATTTTCCTCTGCGTTGTGGAATATATTGATAAACGTATGTTAGCATTTAACTATTCATTCTTTTGGAGAAAACTGGTTAACCCCTTAAGTGTTTTGGCCTGAAGGCAGACATTAAAAGTTAATTATAACCACATGGGACAAGCCCCTGGAGGACCGTGACAGCATTAAGCTGCTACCAACCAAGCATGCAGGATGCGCAGCACTCTCAGAGAACACCATGTACAAAAATGATGCTGTCTCCTTGAATGAGTTTTCAGAAGTTAAAAACATGCTACTTTTTGCATGCACAGTAAAAAGGCAGATTGCAAATGTTCTACTCAGAGCAAAAAAGGCTTCCAACTGAAGAAGAATTAGAGCAAATGAAAACACTGAGTAAATTGATTAAGCAACGTGGCAAAGCGAGAGAGAACTACCACTAAGTACTGTTTTACTTAGTGCTGGAAGAAGAATATAGTAAAACCTCTTCTAAAGACCTTGGATTGCTGCCTCACGATAAACCTTTCCAGTACTATATATGGCCTATGAGGTATTTTGATTTTACCACTGTAAAAAGGAGAAGAGATGACACTTGTCCTTGGAGAGGATCATTTAGACCATATGGAAAAAAAAAAAAGAAAATGAAAAAGGAAAAGGTTAGTTCTAAGGGATAGACACTGACTGTTCCTATGCAAGTGAAATAAGTGTGGCTGGAACGTTAAGTAACATGGAATGGCCTCCACCTGCACAATTAAATTTTCTTCCCCTTAAATTAAAATACCTGTATCTAGGTTAACTATTGGGAATGGTCCCTGTGCTATTTACCAAATCATGCTGGTTTACGAGAAGCCCTATTGTTCTGGATCCAAAAGCATGTGGTGGGTTTTTCTAACCAAATACTGGTAGAGAAAGATGATTTCCAGCAATGGGGAATATCTCTGACTGTTGCTTTTTAATACAGAAATAGTCACCATGTCCTGAAGGTAAGTCGGAAGACATTCAGGAGACCTAATTTTGTTTTTCTCTCTCATTGAGTAACTGGATTTATATTACAAGCACCAGAATGAGAGTGGCCCAGTATGGGTCTGCCCAGCTCCTGCTAATATTTAGGAGAAACATACCTCTCACTTAATTTAGCCCTCAAAAAGCTGGGCTACATCTATATACCTAATTTGAAAATTAACTTGCTTTAAGCAGGGGGTTAAACCAGACTCCCAACCTTTGCTTCCATCCTAATTTACTCTGTGATTCTTATTGCTAAATAAAATAGGGATAGGGACAACTCTATGGCCTCTCAGCCAAGTGTTATACACAAGCTATGTTCACGGTGCATGGTACCTGGGTTTAGTCTAAACTAATCATGTAACTTTAATACCTAAAGAAATGGGACAACTCCAGAGGGTGTTAATCCCTCTATCCTAGAAAAATATGTTGAGTCGATCTCTTGCTGTGTGGAGGTATCTCTCCCTACTTGTTTCTCCCAGAGGAAGTCCAAACAGTTTTATGAAATGTCTGATTTTGAAATGACTACATTGGCTACTTCTGGGTAAAATGGCATGTACTTTTGAGGATCAGCACTTAGGTTATCTGAGGGAGTATGTCTCTCATAATCCTATCAATCCTGGCTTAGTTTTCAGCTCCAGGTACAACTGTAAAAACAACAACAAAAAAGCAATGTTACTAAAATGAGGTTTAATTCTCATTCTCAATCTTTACGCTTTTTTCATAGAGAGGAAAACCATATTTTCTGATTTCCTTCCCACAAAGACTTCCACATGGGAGATGACATACAGCCATAGCAGAAAGCAGGGAATCTCAAAGCGGGACAGAACTGTCTGGGGGGGTTTACACAGCGCTGGGCCAAGACAACAGCTTTTAAAAGCTATATAGCTGCCTTGGCAAACTATGGCACCTAATTAAAGGGGTTTTGGCTATTACATGCTTCCAGTTTCGTGCTAGCACAAAAATATCTTCACTGTACCACATACGACAAAATAGTCTCTTGTATTTCCATCCATAAGGACAAAATGTAAGATCATACTTTTGGGGAAAAGTAATGACAGGAAGGAGGAAAAGGACCTGTGAATTACATTTATTTACAGCATACCCAGGATCCAGTAACATAATGCAACTGTGAACAAAGGACAGATGTAACACCCAGGTATCACAGGAGGAAAGTTTCCAGCAGAGACTGAGAAATATCGGTGATTTTGTAAATGCAGATGAGACCCAATCGTAAGTATTTGTAAAATGTTGTTGCTTAGCTTCCAACAAAGATTATTTAAATGGTAATTAATCAAGGGAGGGTAGACCACAAAGGCATGAGAATGAGGAGTCTCTAATGTAAAGCAGACTGGAAAAGGCTCATTTAGCCTCCTGGAACAAAGGGCTTGTTTCTACCAATACTTTGGGAGATCAAGGGTAAATACTACATAGTGGAGGGGCAAAAGCATCCCAGTGTTTACAAGTTGGACCTCAAAAAGTTTGAGAAAATTGTTGATGAAACTAAACAGTGACAACTGATTGCACACAATGATGTAATGGAATAAAGATGGGATGATGCCTCAGATAAAATTTAGTTGACTTAATGACCCAGCCCTATATTCCCACATTCTTGCAGGACAAAGAGACATCCCAGAATTTCTTATATGGTTGATACTTCATCAGGTTGTGGGATTGTATCTAGAAGAAAACAGCCATGTGAGCCAGCTCCCACTATGAAAACTCAAACTGATCAAGGTCACCCTGAGAGAGCAAAAAGAGGAGTGTTTGCTTCATCGGCAAAACAAGATAGCTAGGAGCCGGAATTATTGCTTAACTAGCATGATTTAGTAAAATCTTGTGTTAACCAAGCAGCTTGGAGCCAGATTTGCCTGTAGCGCAGATTTAACCAATCAGGTAATAGCGAGTCGCATGTACGGTAGTAAAAAATGTATAAAAAGCCGACATTCGGACTTAATAAACGGCTTCTCTCGATTCACATTGAATTGTGTGGAGTCCAGTTTCGTCTCCTCATCAGGTTATGTAATACGAACAGGAAAGCATTCAATGTGCCTGGTCACATTGTGGATAAGGTGTAAAGTGCTAGGGCTGAGGATGAGTGTCCGTCACTAGTTCATATGATGGAGGATAACCCCACTCCCAGTGCTCATCACTGGGTTACATGGCTCAAAACACAGGCTCCCAATACCCAGATCCATGGTACTGGGAACAGTAAGTTGACAGGGCCAGAATTTAAGTGAAAAAAAGGAAGTCTATGTCCCAGACCAATGTCTGAGATAATACAGACCTCTAAATGTTTTTGTTGGGACCTGGGATAATGTCTATATTTTATAATCACCTCAGGCAAATTGGGATATGCAGTAATTGTGTTAAATATGCCTTCTCTGGGCCTCCTTCAAGTGTGGGCACCAGCTGGTCATCTTTGCCCCAGCTGCTTATTCACACTATGTACTTTCTCCTACTCCATAACTCCTGACTCCATGAGTCAGGCATGGCTCATTGATGGACCCCAAATGGGGACACTCATCTGTACCTCATTCCCTGGCCTACAGAGCATAGAAAGACCATGGCTCTGTGATAGAAAATTTCTGAGGTAGGGAGAGGCAAGACCTGTAGGATGAAAAAGCCACTTGTGAGAAGCCATGCCTTAACAGTGAAACCAACACGACGTCTGTAGCTTCTGCCTCACTGAGAAGTGAGGTTCGGAGAAAGGAAGACTTTATTTCCAGAGAAGAGACTTTGTGGCTCTTAAGACACGCTGCCTTTAACCACTACCGAAGTGCTGGCCTTGTTGGGTTTGGAGCCTGTACAAACCAGAGTGCAGGGTATGAGGACAGACACAGCTCAGATGGCAGAAGTAACCTACAGTGGGGAACTGAAAAGTTCAGAGCAGTGAGGGGAAAGAATGTACAAGGAAACTTTGCAAAGGCTTGACATTTTTTTAAACTTCCTGGTGGTAACTTTTAGAGGTACTTATTTAGCTCTAGTGCTAATTCTTATGCAGGTATAACCTTTGGAAAGTAACATATTTATCCCCTCTTTAACCCTCCAAGGTAAGGGAAGGTGCTATTTCCATTTTAATGCTGTGGAAGTGAGGTAGGAAGTGGTTCATTCTCAGATCCGTGCAGGGAGGGACTCAGGCACCCTAAAGAGTGGTGCAGGACTGAGGTACGGGATTCTCCCCACCGAGATTTACACATCTAACAATTTTGCCCCTCACTATGCTAAGTGTCTAGATTCCACCTCTAGCCTCCACTTGGAAAATGCTTGATTAATCCCATTAAACTTAGATATAAGTCTTAACACTGCACCAGCAGCTGCCTGAATCCTGAAAAGGCTTCAGCAGTGTGACTTAAATTTCTGACAGCAAGATCTAGACTCTTAAATACTAAAGGGGAGAATGATTTTTTTAAAAAAGACACTTTTCTGAGCTTTTGGGAGGTATCTTAGTTCCATTCTTTAAACCCCTAAGAAAGCAGACAATTGTTTGCTGTTCCCTCTGCAGGTATCTCTCTCTCCCTCTTTTTTTTTTTGTTTTGTTTAAGTTTTTCCCTGTTTAATCTAGTTTATTTTTCTTTAAAACACACACACACACACGCAAGCGCGCAGATTCTTTGCCTTTCTTTCTTTTAACTTTTTGCTTTACAAACAATAGAGTGTGAATTCAACTACCATGCAGGGGAATAAACTCTTCTGATGCTCCTGAAGGGGCTGCTTGCACTTTGAATCCAGTCAGGTAAGAGAAGTGATTTGTTTGCTTATGCTGTGCCTCTAGCAAAGGAACAAGAGGCAAAGGAACAAGAGGAATGGGAGATGGATAGAAACTTGACTCCCTACTTCCCTCAATTTCTGGACAGAGTAGAATATTAAATTGGGAACAAGCATTATGGAAACGTGCAAGGACCATGAACTAATAGATACTGTTGTAGCTCCAGAAAAGCAAGCAAAAATCCCATGGTAACCAGACCCAAATCTGCTACCACACTGTTTTGAGGGCAAAGAGCCTCCTGTGACAAAGTGATGTGTGGACTTTGAAGGCCTGAGTCACCACAGATTTTAGCTTCTCCGCTCTTTGTGTCATTATGTGGGGAAGATGCCCTCAGAGGAGCATTGCAAAGGCTGAACACCTCCTTCATCTACTGCTATGCTGTGTACCCACATGCCTACCACAGACTGTGGCCATTTTTTCCCACTTTGCCCAGTAAAACTGCCTCTGTACCACTCCTGTACATGGTCTGGATTGTGCCAGATCAACTCTGCTGTTCACAGACCCTATTTGGATTATCCCCTGCTACAGATGCTGTAGTGTCAGCCGAACCCAACTTTAAAGACTGCGCAGTTACCCAGGCTGACACATTAAGGGTCATGGGGACGTTGCCGGCACATAAACATCATCTATTATACATCTGAAAAACTGCTGAAGCCCAGTGTCAGAAGTCCCAGCAACACGTGAACCTGTGAAGTGGCAAACCCATCAGCTATGTGACAGCTTCATGCCCAAGGCTAGCAAGGCTGGACGTAGCAGGAAGGGAAGACCCCTGCATTGCCTGGGGAATTGGCTAAATGGACCTAATAGGCCTTTTCCATTGCTGGTGTCTGTGGGCTACATTGCGCCCTTAGGCTGAGTCCTGAGTAAGGGGTGGCATGTAATTATACTTCTCTGGGAGCAGCCCAAGGAAGGGACAGTGACAGAGAGAGGTATGATCCTTTCCCTGAATCCCTTTGGCTACAGGATGGGAGGCAGTAAATCATAGTGACCTGAAAGCAGGAGATTTTACTGCTCTGGCAGGTCTCCACCAGCTCTACCTGCTCCTCTGCTCTCTCTTTCTTCCTACCAACTTCCCTGTTCCCTCTTTCTTCCTGTCTCACCTTGTGAGAGGACATGGCCATTGGATGGTGCTCGTACTCAACACTGAACCTTAATCCCATTTGCCTAGGTGTTCACTTGAAACCAGTAGGGTGCCAGCCGACAAGTCCAGCATGTGAGATTGTACAGTAAAGTACAGTGGCTCTGCTGCTGCTTGACAGGGGGGCAGTGTCCCGAAGAGCCAGGAAAGGTACCTTCTTGTCACAGTGTGGGTGACTTTGTTCAGAGAAGGGCAATGAAGCTGTTGAGGGGTCTGGAGCACAAGTCTTATGAGGAGTGGCTGAGGGAGCTGGGCTTGTTCAGCCTGGAGAAAAGGAGGCTGAGGGGATATCTTATCAGTCTCTACAACTACCAGAAAGGAGGGTGTAACAAGGTGGGGGGGTCAATCTCTTCTCCCAAATAACAAGCAATAGGACAAGAGGAAATGGCCTCAAGTTGCACTAGGGGAGGTTTAGATTGGATATTAGGAAAAATTGCTTTGCTGAAAGGGCTGTCAAGCATTGGAACAGGCTGCCCAGGGAAGTGGTTGAGTCACCATCCCTGGAGGTACTTAGAAGACGTGTAGATGTGGTGCTGAGGGACATGGTTTAGTGATGGACTCGGCAGTGCTAGGTTAATGGTTGGACTTGTTAATCTTAAAAGTCTCTTCCAACCAAAACAATCCTATGATTCTATGATTCTATGACTGTGACAGTGACTTCGTACATGCAGAAGGCCTTCCGTTACCTATAGAGTAGTGCATATGAGCTTCAAAGCGATTGTACTCAGTCTCAGAAACTAAACACATCTGCAAACTTATGGTCTTCGTAGGTGCAGCAGTGAGTTGGAAAAGCATTTATTTCCTGTTAAAGATGTAATTACAATCTCTTGCAGTGTTTTGGGGGCACATTATTCCAGCCTTTCCCCACAAACAGTCATACCTTTCAAGAGGTAAAGTGCCATTTGGAGCCGTACAGCCGAATTCAGCCTGTACAAACAGTGAAGTACATGGAGTCCATACAGACACATCTCTTCACTGGAAGAACATAACCTGCAGAGGGTCAGTGATTTTAAGAGCTGGAGGAAATAAGCAATAATACTACTGAATCACAGTCTATTGCCTCTTTCTATCCATCATCGTGTATCATTCCTTGAGACAAAAGAGATTAAGGAAGTTACTACCCATTTATATTTCCGTATAGGAACTAAGCTACCTAGGGACTCTGCGTAAATATATATATACACACCTCATACATGCATCTATTTTAAAGTAAAAGTCATAATATTTTCTGTGTGAGCAGAATATTTAAATGAATTATCACCAAGCATTTTGCAAATAAGCAGAAGTAGCTGAGACACAGGAACTGCAAGCTGGGATTCTTTAAGAAGACTGACAAAATGAATAAAACAAGGCAGGTAAACATAAATACAGGTAAAGATAAACAAGAATAAATGCTCATATAAATAGATTCAGCCCGATGGGACTGATGGACTTGGGAAAGGACATCAGCTGACGCTTCTTGGTGTTTGGATTTCCATTCACTGGTGATACTTTCCTTCTCCTGTCTTTATTATCTGAGGCAGTGAACAAGCTGTTAAGATAGCACAAAGCCTTTTAAAACCAAGCACCCCCTTCAACAGCTCTCTTCAGTGACAATAATATTCTGTGGTTTTACAAACAGAGACACTAAAGCAAAAGGTACTAACCGGTTACTGGAAAAATCACCCAATAGGTGCCATTCTGGATTTGCTCTCACGTGCTGCTTTGAAAATAAGTGTTCTTAACGCAACTGATTAAAATTTGCAGTGCCTTGTAGTGTGACACAGGGAGACAACAGCTTCTGTTGCTCTTTTCAGAATTGGCAAAGGGTATGCTATAGGTAACTCCAGTACAGAGGGACAGGATCGTCTTGATGTTAATGCCTGATCTTTGCCCTTTATTTCCAAAAAAGGAGAAAATTTCCCCTACCAGTGTGTTGTGGTGGAAAATTTCTCACCCTGAATTTAACCCTGGTAATGTAAGTCAGAATCACCACAATTAAGTGTTTAATCTTGTTGGTGCCCTCTTACGTGCAGGGTTTATCCATTTTATCCCCGTATAGATTAAACCTAGTATAGCAACTAATTATTTTGCCTTCTGCCTTGCGTAGATCTTCTCTATTGTACTGATCTTCTTTTCTCTTTCTATTTCTTATTATTTGAAAACAAATAAACTTATAATAGAATTCAATTACCTAATAAAAACCTATTATTCAATGTGTACGAATATGTTACATAAAATCATTTAAGTGTAATGACAAAAAGAAACAAAGAAGAGGGAAAACATACAAAAAGCCTAACAAATAAGAGCTCATTAGAAAGAAATCCAAACAAAGCATTGTTCTAAGCCAGGTTTTTCTGTTCTGTATGTGTGCCATGCTAAAAGTGGGATTCATATCACTTCAACTGAGCTGCCTAAAGATGGTGCTTAAGTTAAGCTAGCTGTGATCCTTCTCCTTCATATTATTAGAAACAAAGAGGCATCTTCAGAAGATTTCTCTGTTCTCACACATCTACCTTAGGAAGGAATAAATTATCTCAGGAACTTCGTGTTTCTGTCCGTTAGGTATAGAGGGATCTTAGACAACTGCTTTACATCACACATCTGAAGTCCACATTTGAGTGACGTTATGGATACAGTCAGCTTGTCCTGTGCCAGTGTAACCAACGAATCTCACCCTTAACTTACTACCTTAGGAAGCCAGAGGATGGCTCTGATGTGAAAGGTGATGCTAACATAAATAAGTAACCAGGCAGAGGTTTTTAGTCATAGTGGTTTTGAAATTATTAGGTGTGGGTGAGACGAAGTGAGCTTCTTCCTGAAAATATTTAATTCAGTGAAAAATGCATCTTTGCAACCTCAATCTATTTTTCAGCTTAGACTGAATTTAGCACGTGATTTCAGCATCGGAAAGATATTTGAAAAAGTCCTAAAATGTTTAAAAAAAAAAAAAAAGTGAAAACCTGAATACTGTGGTTTTATCATTTAGAGTTAATTTATTATAGAAAAATAACTAAAGGTTGTGTACAGTTGAAAGTTCCATCAGAAAATCTTAATTTTTGTCAACTGAGGTTTTTCCCAAAGCAGGTTTTTAAAAATTTGAACACTAAACTCAGAAATCAATTATTCATGAAGTTTATTTATGAATAGACATGGCTGATGAATGTTTTTCTGCATCAGAAATCAACTTTTCTTAAAAAGGAAACTTTTCTTGAAAAATTGGCTGTGTGAAAGACATTTTCTGTAATCCAATAAAACCTTTTCACATTCTTTAACTTTTTATATCACGGATTGTGTTTACACTAAACCACAGTACTGTCAGTAGTTTTTTTATAAGGTGTGTTTATTTTTAAATGATATGACACAGGAAATATGACAGAAATTTTCAAGAAAATCAAATGTGAGTCTGTTTGCTCTTTATAAACAATAAAAAGCCTCAGCATTTCTAGAGTGGCATATGAAGCAAATTCATGAATTTCTGATGTCTGAGTCCTTAGACATATTTTTTTCCTTTCCATATTGAGTTTTTCTTTTTTTTCTTGTGTCAGGGCACCTCAAATTCCAGTTAGCACAGGGAAGACAGCATGGTGGAGGTCATTTTACTCAATGCTGCATATCTAAAAGTTAATCTGTACAAGCTGTCTAAGCAACCTCCATAGTCAGTGAAGAGAGACAAACATTTCCAGAGCAATTCATTCCACCGCTTGTAAACACACACTTTACAATAGGATGAATCACCGTTTCCATGAGGTGACCTCCTCCTGGTGGCTGCAGAATAGACAGAGACCCAGTTTAGTGTTTAACTTTAGCTTCAGATGGCTTAACAGAAGTGAAAAGGATACCACCTCAGATAAGAAATAACATTGTTAGTGACCATAAATCAGGTGTCAGCTGCAATACTTGTCTCATCCAATGCAGTCTGAAAGAGCTGAGCCTTGTTGAAGCTTGATCTAATCCTAGAGGCAAGATGAGTTAACAATAACACCAGAACACCAAACAGCTAATTGAAAGAGACTTACGATCTAACCGAGAGCATTTGGACCAGTTTTGCCTTTACTTCCCTCCCATACCCTGAAACTCAGCAGAAGTAGGTCTGGCCGTAACCTGGTTTAGCTGGGGTTGTAACATGAAATCACTGGACTTCAGACACTCATCGTTCTTTTTTTTTGCCAGCCTGCTATAGGTTCTTCAACTCTTTCGTTTGTCCTGAGCACAGGCGGTGAAAATATGTCAAATTTTAAGATAATCAAAACAGTATTCAAAGACGTTTAGGGTGGTATAAGTCTTCCTTGGAAGTGCTTCTCTCTCTTTGTTTCCTGTAAACCATATGCTGGGATTCATTCAGCAGCCTCTATTATTAGCTCATCCAAATCAGCATGCTACTGATATTATTTTATAACTGACACTTTCCGATGGCTGCTTTTAAAACTTGCTGAATCGCAGCCCTGAGCCCTACATTCATCTGCCAAGATCGTGAATGAGCATATTCAATAAATATTATGACTTGGTTCATGGAGACTAAATCAGGTTTTCAAATTCAGTTTGACTTGAGTGTGTATTTTTTGACAAAATCAAACACACAGATAAATAAGGATTCCCTCTAGCCCCTCAAACTGAGATAAATTCTGAATATAAGAAGAACATTCACTGTACTTTTTAATGGTATGTTTCATTTTGGAAAAGCAGAAAGTTGTTTCAGTATTTTCAAAATAAAATTGGAGCAATATTTCATTGAAAACATTCATCTACATAAGAAAATTAAGTCTAAAACAAAAGATAAAAACAAAACCAACTAACCAAAATAGACTTGGTTTAGATCATCATTTTAAATCCAACAAGAAATTTCTTTTTCACTTCAGCACAGCCTAATACTTTTCCTCAGGCTTGTTATTTCAGCAGCGAACTGAAAAGCATTCCTTTACCCAACCCTTGTTGCTACTAGAAATATTGAGTTATGGCCAAAGAGGCATCAAAAGGGAATGTTTTCACTGCCGAGTATTGGAGCTGGCGCTTGGCAGAGATGACAGACAACTCTGGCTGTTCTAATCAGGAAGAAATGTGCCCCATCTGTGTGCGAAGAATACACAAGCAGCTGAATATTCCATTGTTTTTATTTACTTACTTTCCAGGTAGTTCAGGTATCTCTAACTACCCTTAAAAATGAGGAGGAAAAAGACATTACATTATTTGTATTGCCACTAGCTAGAAAATGATGGATTCCCACAGCATGGCTGGAGGGGTTTTATGGGATTTGCTTTTATTTTTTTAATCTTTCTCTCCTTCATTAATATTTAAGTCTAAATTCAGGGAAGTGAAAATGAATACATAACAAACAACAACCCAAGTTACTCTTTTCAGGTCTAGTTGGAAATTCAGAGCACTAGTAGCTGGTGAAAATATCAAATGGTAAATACCTATTCTGTGGGACACGTTTTTACTGCACCTTAACAAGAATCGTGTAACATTTCTCAATGCAATGCCATACTGTCTCATTCACTAATTACTATAAATTGTCACAGCTTCACACTGCTAATAGAGTACTGCCAGATTATGCAAGTGGATAACCTGGATCTCTGTTCAGTAATTTATTTTGCAGAACTTTGTAGATAAACACTGTTTCCCTCTTGAAGAGAAAAATAAATCTCTCTTGATGTAAACTGAAATTGGCTTTGCTTTTTCTGGAGAGTTTACTCTAAAACTGTTCCACCGGCTTCGTGTATGCTAGCATCATAAAAAAAAGAGAGAGAGAAAATTTTTCATGTAATTAAAAAAACCACCCAAAACCTGCAACCTTGCAATGCTTAATTAAACAGTTCTAGAGAGAAGTGGCTAGAGGCTGAATCTGGCATGGAAAATACATTGAAGGAACCTTTCTAAAGGACCAAATGAAAATGTGTTTTGATTTGATTAAGTTATGAGTTTTCGGGGAAAAAAAAAAACATCCTTCAAAGCAGTCAACTTGATAAGTTCCTGCAGGACTATTAATGCCAGGAAAAAAATGAAAATCTTTTTAAGAGGAGCATAATTTGCCCTGGGAAAAGGAAGGGCCAATTTTGAATTTTACAAGCAACGGTTTCACGGGAAAGGGCTTACCTAGTGCTAAAACCAGCTTTCATTCTACGACCAAAAGTCTTTTCAGTGGGGACAATTTCCAGATGAGCTTCAGCCTTTCAGCCCCCAGCCATCTCCACTGTAGAGCTTTTCAATTAAACTTTGCAGATTTAACTGTTAATACTGACCTAATAACTTATTTTTTTCACGGTCCCTTGGTTTAAAACTGTTTCAAATGCTTGGGAACAAACTTTTACATGTTATTGCTCTAGAAATATACATAGTAACTTAAGGTAGGAACTTTCGATCCTGTTAGTAATAAAGACCTTTCTCTTCAGAAAGTACCTCCATAGTCAAATGAAATATTCCTCAAATGTGCCTAAAGTCACTATGTCGGTGAGAAAAAACAGGGTATTTCTCTTGTACCCTTTTCACAGTACAGAAAAAGTACCTACTGCATCGCTGCACGCAAATACCGACCTACAACTTCTGCAGTGTCCCCATAGCTTTTCTCATGGGATCAAGCTAGAGGCTCTTCCTGTTTAAAAGGTGGCCATGCAACATATTACCAATGACTTTTAAAGAGTTATTCAGGGTCTTCAGTCCGATCTAAAAGCCATGAATGTTTGCAGTAAATCTCTTGTCTTCACTGGGTTCTGCAGTAGGTCTTTAACCCACTGAAGCTGAGTCAGGGGAACAGAGTGAGGCAAAGGGTTAGCTGTGGGCCCCACTCTGGCTAGGTGGTGGGGATGAAGGCTTTTTTTTCCAAGGTCAAAGTCTTTTATCTAAAACCAGTTTCCAAATGAAAATACTTGTAATAGCAGTCCTAGGGGAAGCTGCCCACAATGTGCTCCAGCTTTGTAAAATATCAGGTTGATTCACCACACGAGCAGCGCAGGAATTCAGGTTCTGAAGGTTGATATGGCTTGAGGAGCAGGTGCCATTTGTGCCAACAGCATTTTGGGATTCCCTTTCTGTTCTGAGCATTAGTCAAAAAAAGCTGCAGTCCCAAACTAAGCTAAAACCTCATATCAGGATTGATTCTCTCTCCTAGCATATTCATCCATCTCCATCATTTCCAGCTGCTCTTCCTGCCATGACATGTGATGAGAAAAAGGCTTGAAACGACACAGAGCCATGGAGACCAAGCAATGTAGGATGCCAAAGCAGAGATGAGGGTAATTTCTCATTTGCCCTGAGGGCCCAGTGTCCCAGAGGTGTTATCTGTGCTAGCTTTGCTCTTTTTTTATTGATGCCACTTGAAGAATTAATACAGAAGCCTGGTGGAGGCTATTATTATTATGCCAGCGATACTCAGATCTGTATTATCACCCCTCATGATGGAAATTCATCCCTGAACAGTGATGCCATCTGGCTAGAGCAGCAGGCTGGGGCTTGGCTCATTACAGGCAACTGCAAACACAGGAAGGACCTAGAGGCTGCCTGTGACATTGCACCACTCCAGAAACCTTTTGGAAGATGACGTAGTTCAAATCATCTTCCCTTTTTCCAGGCTTAGAATGAAGTAGCAGCAGTCTCCTCTTGCCCCATTTTGGGGCTAAAACACTGAAAAAAGTGTCTGCAAAATTGATGCTCGGCTTGACCATTATATTCACTGAAATCACAGAGGAAGGAAACAGATGAACAATCCTAGGAACAATTTACATGAAGTAACTTTCTCCAGAACAAGGGGAAACCCAGGAATGGGGTCCAGATTTATAGAGACTGATATGTGTGGTTCAGAAATTCAAGAAGAGGAGAACTACAACATTTAGGCAATACAAAGCAGACCCTTCTTCCTGGTTTGGTATCTAGGCCACGGGAGGTGCCTCTAGGTCACACAAGAAATCCGAGGTAAAGAAAATCTTGGAGATGCTATGTCTTGTAGCTACTTAGAGATAGCTCTATTTCCTCTCCTGGAAAAAAATCAGGAGAAGTGTGTCCAGCAGGTCGAGGGAGGTGATTCTCCCACTCTACTCCACTCTCGTGAGACCCCACCTGGAGTACTGCGTCCAGTTCTGGAGCCCCTACTACAAGAAAGATATGGACATGCTGGAACATGTCCAGAGAAGGGCCACGAGGATGGTCAGAGGGCTGGAGCACCTCTCCTATGAGGACAGACTGAGAGAGTTGGGGTTGTTCAGTCTGGAGAAAAGAAGGCTCCAAGGAGACCTTAGAGTGGCCTACCAGTATCTTAAGGGGGCCTGCAAGAAAGCTGGTGAGGGACTTTTTAGGATGTCGGGTAATGGTAGGACTAGAGGGAATGGATTAAAAGTAGAGATGGGTCGATTCAGAGTGGACGTTAGGAAGAAGTTCTTCACCATGAGGGTGGTGAGACACTGGAACAGGTTGCCCAGAGAAGCTGTGGGTGCCCCATCCCTGGAGGTGTTCAAGACCAGGCTGGATGGGGCTCTGAGCAACCTGATCTAGTGGGAGGTGTCCCTGCCCATGGCAGGGGGGTTCGAACGAGATGATCTTTAAGGTCCCTTCCAACCCTAACAATTCTATGATTCTATAACACAGTAACAACGTATTTCAAGGAGATTTACCCTTCCGCAACGGCTGTCAATTCTGCTTTAAGAAGGGTATAAAAGTATGTTTTCTGGGTTTCATTAAAACATAGAAAGAAAATGGTCCTTACTGTAGAAGTTACTCGTGATCTAGCACTGAACCCAGCACAGACTTGTGGGACTGGGAAGGAAAACCTGCTTTAAACATGCAGGTATTAATTATAATCCCACTGCATCCCAATTACCTTTAAATGAAAGGCAATTGGGCAGCTGAAGCAGAAGGGACAACTGGGACTTCCCACAGTCCTCATTGTGTTGCCCATCCTCACTCTTCAGAGCCTCCTGCAGCCCTGGCCACTGATTCTAGCCCTGATCATTCACTGGTACCAGCTCCTAATTTGAACTGAAATGCCATCATTTTTTTGTTAAAAAGTGGCAAAGCCCCTTTTTTTACTGTTTCTGAAGAGTCTGTCTACCTTCTGAAATCTTATATCAGGATGCCAGCATTATATATGACTAATTTGGTGTTTCTGAGACTTTGATTTTCTTCCCTTTTTCTCTCCTTTTCCTCTTGTATCACTCTCTGGAGCTGCATCTGTAAAACTGGTGGCAACTCTGCCTTTCGGAGCGTGTCTGGCACAGAGATGATGAGGTTCTCATTGATTTCGGATGCAGCAAGCCAGGGAACTGAGTATGTCCTGGGATAGAGAGAGGATGCATGAGAAAAGGAAAGCGAGCTGTCAGAAAACTGAGCATGAGACTCACAAGAAAAGGTACGTGTTGTCAGGACTCTGGCGTGTGAGAGCACTGAACCCACAGATACCCTTGTGGTTGCAAACAGAGATTCTTTTCTCCCAAAACATTCTCTACTTTGTTCTGCCTGGCTATCCGACAGCTGGTTGAGCTGTCTTAAAACTTAAGAGTTTTGTCATTTCTCCCCACTTCTTTTCCCCTTCCCCCAGTCCCACCCTTCCTGCTCCTGCTCTCTTTATCTCTCTATGCTCAAAACGTTAACAATGATTACTAAACTTTTTAATTTTTTTCTATACCTGAATAACCTCTTGTGTGCAGGATATTTTCTGCTTTAGGGCACAATCTGTTGCAGCGCAGTTATAACTGTTGCTAAGGCACCTATTGTCATTATATATGCCTCAGCAACAAGGCATTCTGTTGTGTTTCTCATCTGTGAACCCGGTGATTTATTGATAATGCTAATCTTGTTTGAAAGTTATAGAGCTTGTAAGTCAAATGTGTTTAAAGGGAGAGATGGAGATTCCTACTCCCCAACTTTTTATTGTTTGCACGTCAGAATAATCAAGTTTTTCAGCTGCTGTTAGAGGAGCTCAAGGTGTTTCACAAGCATGAAAGAAGCCTCGCAATGGTATCAAAAGGATGCTTTTTACATCCTCATTAAATGCAACAGAAAACTGAGTAGCAGAAATGACAATACGTAACTTAACCTATCTCACATCAAGTAACCATATAACTGAGCCTTGAGGGGATGTTGGGCAAGTTTTACATTATCTTTTCTACAATATATAGTAATTGATTTGTACGCCCATATCCTCTGTTGAAAACACAATTTTCTATTAAAAACAATTTGGATGGATACTTTTTTATTACCTTTCCTGTATGATATTCTTCTATGGTAAAAGATGGGCCCTGCCCTGAAGTGCTTTCCGTCTGATCAGCTCAGCCAGACAAAATAAGTTTTACAACCTCTATTTTACAAATGGGGAAACAGGATATGGAGACATTAAGGAGGCAGCTTTTGCAAGATCCCAGCAGGCAGGGGATTCTCAGATATCATAAAGGAAACTGCAAATTCTGACCACTTATGGAAATATAGCTATTAGACAGATAAACAGTTAGATATAAAAACTTTTCATTTCTTTGTCTCCCACTCCTTATTACAGAAGGATCTGGATTTTACTGTCATTGTGGTATTCAGCTCTCCTTCAGCCTGGGAAGACGCTGTTTACCTCAATTTTTCAGATAGTGAACTCTGGCACAGAAAGGCTAAAGGTTCATTCTGAAAAGGGATTTGAGCACCCAAATGCCTCTGTAATCTCTTGAATTCAATATTGTGTTGTTATTGGCATTTACATGAGCCCTGTTCAATTTTGTCCTTGCTCTAGAGATGCCTGAAGTCCCTTAAATATGTGTGTTGGCACAACATTCCCTAGGGTCTGATGCCACCAAACGATTAGAAACCCTAATTATATCTAAACCCAGTGCCTTCCCAGTGCGTTCCCT
Source organism: Stercorarius parasiticus (assembly GCA_013396915.1). Lineage (NCBI taxonomy): Eukaryota > Metazoa > Chordata > Aves > Charadriiformes > Stercorariidae > Stercorarius > Stercorarius parasiticus. The sequence continues at coordinate 234,818 of VWZL01001406.1, read as the reverse complement.
TGTCTAGCTTACCTGAAAGGCTCCTTAGAGGCAATTAAGCTTCCCCCCCCAGAAAGATGAAGCGGAATTTTCATCTTATCAGCATTTCAGTGTATAATCCCTTAGGATACAGACACAAGTCTCACTCCAAAAATAGGTTGTGCTGTATACTCGTAACTCAACTGCTTTTACAAAATATCCTGGAGGTAGACAATAAAGCTTTTTTCTTAGCAGCTTCCACTCTTCTTGTGACTTTCCATTGGTGGCAAGGGTCCAGATGTCACTTCACTTCAGGCTTTCAACTGAAGTGCTCAGTTCAACTCACTTTGTTTTAGTTTCCCAGGATTTCACCATCCTTGCTAAACAGTTAGGGTGTCTTGGAGTCAGTGAGAAAAAGAAGATCTTGCCCATCTCAGATCTGGATTACCTCTTCTGAAGGTGCTGCTGTCTCACCACAAAAAGAAAGGGAATTTTGATGACTGAGCTCCCAAATCAGGTACTTCAGAGTTTTCATGTCATAGGCAAGGAAGTTACATCAATAGTGCAAATCACATCTTCTACTTCCTTTATCTCCTGCCTCTGGCTAAATGCTTCCCTTGTGTCGTGTGTGCCACTCTCCTGATCCCTCCCTTCCCTCCATGAATCACCTCTAGAAGTTAAAGCTTAGAAAATTAACCCTAACAAAAATAAAAGAACCCCTCCCAAAACTCCAAATCCCAACAGTAAGCACTGTATCCACTCTAAATGAGCGATCAGATAAATGCCAGAAACAATGCAAAGGAATGGCACAGCTGTGTGGCTGATGGCAATGGGGGGCCGAGGGCAGATCTTCCCCTTTAGCAGGGTTAGTCATTAGATAGATTCAGCTATAACATGAAACCCTTTGTTTAGGCGGGTGGTTAGGACAGTGAGGATCTATCTGAGATACAGACACAAAAATGTAGACCAAAGCATGTCTGGTCCTGAGTTGACCAGTGTCAGAAATCAGTTACCAGAGAAGGGACTAAAACCCAGATCCAGCTGGCTATGATGTTCTTACCCCCCAAAACTCTCTTATGACAGTATAAGTACTTCTGTGCAGTGGTATTCGTGGGCCACCTGCTTGGCTTTTCTCGATCATTTAAATGGTAGGTACTAACAAAAATATCCAAAAGGAGATAAGAAGTAACTGGCAAATCCAGGAACCAATGTCGGTTTGTCTTACACAGTTAATTCCAAGAACATTGTTACTGGTTAGTTGACTTACTGTAGGTCTGTGTAGATCTCTGATACCCTGTGCAGCTTCACTAATGCTACCTCATATAAATAAGAAAAGCAGACAAAGCACTGACGTAAAGAATTACTTTTACGCTTTAAAACTATTGAGATATTTATCTGTCAAACCAGCCCCAACACTCTAAAACACACCGAAGCTCCTCTCCAGCCTTCTGGCTTTTGTTTTCATCAAGTGATGGGAGGCAGCCGGCCAGCATGAATCAAACATTCACAACTGCAAAATTCTCCCCCATCTGTTGTAAAACCAGTGCAAGCAGAAACAACTGAGAGGTGAAACAATTTTTCAACCTCCTCAGCAATCTCATAAATTATCTGCAGCTAAATAACCTAGAAAGCAGAGCAGAATCTCCCAGCCTTAGGTAACAATTACACTATGTGAACTTTGAGAAACCTCTTGCTAGCACTCCAAATTAGGAGCTTAATACACAAATGAATAGTGAGGGCATGGTGACAGCCGTGTTTAGAAAATGCTTTTGCAACCCACCCAGGTGTTGTGCTGATTTGTTTCTGAACAAGGAAGCATAGTAATTGGTTTCGCTGGAGAAAAAGAAGTGTAGACTGGTATTGCCTGTCTCTGAAGTACCGAACAGCATGCATTGATTTGCTTGCCCATGACAGTCAGGGGAATGCTCAGGTCACTTGCTTAGCACCAGGTGCTTCATTTAGACACCAGTCCAAGAGTGCAGCTGTCTGACTTCTGAGCTCTTCTAGAAGTCAGAGTGAGATTTTAGTTCTTAGTGCCACTGAAAATACAAGGAGTCCCTGACAGCATGTTTTCAAATTTTTCCCCCCCCTAATTCAAAAGGCAACATTTTTTATTAGGCCAAGAACTTTTGATTAAGTGATTCACCCATGTTGTTTAAGTTTTCTTCCATTTCCTAGTTGTCTGTTTCTCCTCTCCCTCTTAAATATTCTTTCTTCTGGTGATCTTCAAATATATATAGCTATTTTATTCATGTTTCCACCTAACACAGTTATTCAGCAGTATTTTGCACTTACGACCCTTCCACCAACACTTTTACACAGCTCAGAGTCAGAAGATCTTAATAAGATGGGAAGAGAGAGCTCACAAGCAGGAGGTGATGATGATTTCCCAAGAATCCCACAGCTCTACTGCAGAACAGGGCTGGGCTGAGCACCCTGTGACCCAATGAGGATGAGTTTTCAATAGTTCTTGTTTGATCAGCTTCTTCCACAGGGGAAGAATATGGGAGTTGGCAGCCTTTGTGCCACCATGAGCCCAGGAATGGTCAGCTGCCAGCGATGCAGTCAAATCATACCTGAGCAACAGGTTGACCTCCACTTGGTTCACACATCCAGTTGATGTATTTAGCTCACGCTATAGGAAAACAACTATGTCTATGTCTCTTTCACATAGAAGAAAAATGCAGCAGAGGAAGTAATCAGTAAGATTTTGGAACAGAATCACAACCTCTTTGTATAGACAAGGTGCCTTAGAATCATAGAATCATAGGATGGTTTGGGTTGGAAGGGGCCTTAAAGATCATCTGGTTCCAACTCCCTGCCCTGGGCAGGGACACCTCCCACTAGACCAGGCTGCTCAAAGCCCCGTCCAGCCTGGCCTGGAACACCTCCAGGGATGGGGCATCCAGAACTTCCCTGGGCAACCTGTTCCAGTGCCTCACCACCCTCACAGCCCCATGTTGCTATTTCTTTCCCTTTTCTCTAAGGGCTCATCTTCCCACGGAGGCAGCTGAGGCAATGTGCAGCCCACGTGCACACAATTGTAGACAGTATTGATAAACTCAGGAGGCTCTGACTCCCCGCAACCATAAGCACACCCACCAAGAAATAATTTTACTCAAGAAAATCACACCTTTCTCTTTAAAAATGTTCCTGACTTCCGAATTATTCCATAATTACATGATCTCCAAATAATTGCTTTTCCTCCAGTGCCTAATAATCCCTTCGACTCTCATTTTTCTTGGCATTTCTGTTTTTTTCCCAGGAGTGCAGGCCTCAAGCAGGTATCTCAGGTGTGTTCTCATGAGTATTTAATAGCAGCATACTAATCTCCCCTGGTTCTTTGATTTAATGCTTCCAAAATCACATTGGTCTGTGTTATTTATTTATTTTCTGCTATAGCACATGGCAAGCATGTAACAACATTGCTGCTTACTCTCATCCCAAATTTCTTTCAGCATTCACTTTTTCCCAAGCCTCTGCCTCTGCCTGCCGGCAAATAGTTCTATTCCTATTCCTAATTATTACACCCAGGTGAAGCAAAGGGTATTTTGGCCCTTGTTTCTTAAAAATACATCTCCTTTGGTAACCATAGAAAATTGTTTCGGATTTTTCTGTATGAATTATTCACGAGATTCCATTTAGCATTATTATTAATTCTAACCTCCGCAGTGTATAAATAAGCAATCTCATTGCCTAATATTAGTGCCTGACCATTATTCTCTACAACTAATGACCTGTCATAGATATCTGGGTCTAACAGTCACCAGGAAGATGGAAAGTACTTAATTACTATTAATTTAATAAAACAATGATTGAACTAATAGTGAAAAGCTGTCAGTGCTTTGCCCCCAGTTAATAGGAAAATAAATTAGTAATACATCTGGAGTGACACATCAGCAATCAACATAGTTTTTGATACAAGGGCAATTTTGAGTCTGCATTTCCGTGTGCCAAAGTCCTCCACTGTCACGTGTCTCCTTGGGAGAAAACACAACTCTGCCATCCTCCCTTTTGTACGGTTTGCTGGGAGAACTCTTTCACACATTTCTTATTACTTTTAACTTTTCTGTGTGGAATACCTGACAGAAAGGCAGTTTGACCTATTGCCCAAATCTCAGTCTGAAGGACACAGATGCATTGAGAAACATTATTTTGGCCCTTTGATACTCAAGAGTTTTTTAATCCATGTCCAGCAATTAATTCCTCCACTTCTTCTGCCCTAACCTTTAAATCAGTTCAAGCTGATATTTCAATTTTATCAGGTGGATATCGGTTAGTTCACTGAGCAGTCTCACAAGCATCTGGATAAGAACAACTGAATGAGTGATTACTGTACGATGCAGGTGTGCATTGGGAGAACAGGAGATCCACCATCTGGCTTTGCTGCTGAAGCCAACCTATTATCCAACTACTGCCTTTGAGGTCATTGTAACCTGCAAATCTTCCAATCAATTCAAGGCTTGGTACCCAGGAATGAAACTGGTTGCAGGAAATGACACAATTCAGAAATGAGGCAATGCTGATAATCAGGGAGCACTTTCAATGACAGTGACTTTAACTTAATTGTTTTCCAGGTTTTTGAAATTTTCCTTTTATCATCATAAATTCAGGTAACGCTCATAAATGTTCAGTCTGTCACAATAAAGACAAAAAAAAAGAAATCATTTGTTCTCCAAGGAAAATCTTTCGATAGCAGTAATATTAGCATTGGATGAAGCCACCACCAAGGTCAGGCTTTATCACTGCAGATAAATACACTGAAGTGATAGCCTTACCCTGAAGAACTGGCACACTGAGAAAGTTTACCCCCTCAGTCACAAAGAAGGGGAAACTGGCAACCAACTGCTAAAGATCCCAAACCTCCTGGTTTCCCAGACCAGCACCAATCTCAAACGTCTTGCCAGTGTTTGAGTTAAATTCAGACTGGACTTCCAGGGCCTTCAGTAGCAGACTGCAAGGCTAAGAAGTGACTCATCGCTATAAAAGTGCAGAAGAATAAGAGCAGTGACAAGCGAAGAAGGTGAATTTTCAACAACATACTGATATTATACACCCACAGATCTATACTTACATATATATGCTTATATATATACACACACACACACTTATCTTTAATGTAGTATAGCACTGAGTGTAGGTTAATGTTTGCTGTAGGTTAATGTTTGCATCCTCATCTTTTTCTGATTTTTAACCACATAGCCATAAATTACACACTTTCATGTATGATATAAATATATACGTGTATATAATATAAATTGCATAAATACAGATGAACTGCTGCAGTTGTCATATCATCTTTAGACAGTTTAGGCTTTGAAGTCATTCTTTATTACTTGGTTGCTGTGATTTTCTGACTTTGATTGCTATAATAACATCAAAACACAGTGCAGCTTTTAAACATTTTCACTTCAACCTTTGTTCTTAAAAGAGACCAGTTATTTATTTCTGTCTTCTGAAGAATCTCATAATCCAAGTAAGGAGTTAAGTGTCAGGAATGCTATGAAATGACTATGGATTCATGTCTATGCAGGTTTCTACATAATAAACATGTGTGTGTTTTCTTTTTTATATATACTTTTTTGTATGCGTTTGTGTGGAAAAAAACAAGCATTAAGGAAGTGTGTGTTGTATAAGTATATAATAAGTATATATAAAAAATATGGCAGCTGAGTGAACGCTTAAAAATCTGAAAGTTTTGTCAGCATAAAAAACCCCATGAAAATACCAACTATTATGTGTTGCATTCCTTTTGGATTTTATGGTAAATCTATACGTTTTTACTCATGTAAATGTTTGCGTCAGGTGAAATTTGCCCATTAAGTCATGAAAGCTCTACTAATGGTGGAATTTAAGACATTCATTTTTATCTAAATGGGCTGTGTGGGGCTGAAACATTCAAATACCTCTTCTTTGTATTACCATAAAACAATTTTGTTTGGTTAATCATAATTTTTGAGAATCATAATATCTTGGGGTTTTATGTGGTTTATAAAAAAGTGAATTTTATAGGACCCCACTCTCCATTTGCCTGCCTCTCCGAAACTCTCCCCCACTTACACCCCTCTCTCTGCCCAACAGTCTGCAAATTGATCGGACAATTTGGACCAAGATGGCAGAAACAAATCCTTCTCAAAGGTGTCTGGTCACTGCAAATGTCATAAAAACTTGCAGCTGGCTGAAGGAGAGACACCTAAATTAACGTCCTCATTACAGAGAATGTTTCAATGTGAGTTCAACGGCTGTCAATTCTGCTTAGCTGCATTTGTGGCTAACTAGTGCACTTTTAGCTGGAACTGGAAAATATCATTGCCTGTGCTACCTTTTGCCTAGCCCGGTAATTGTCAGCCAGGGGAGGGTGGTGAGGGTTTTGTGGGGAGGGAGCAGGAGAAGAACAAGGGCGGGCCTGAAAAAATGGAGGGGAAAAGGAGCCTAAAGAGAACCGAAATTTTTACAGCGTGTACATTTTTACAGTTTACAGTGTGCTGGAATATAGATTAAAAACATAACACAAATACAGTTTTTCTTGCTCTTATGTTGATGAAGGAATTAGAGTTGTACTCTACAACTGCCTGAAAGGAGGTTGTAGTGAGGTGAGGGTAAGTCCCTTCTCCCAAGTAACGAGCGACAAGACCAGAGGAAATGGTCTCAAGTCATGCCAGGGGAGGTTTAGGATAGATATTAGGAAAAATTTCTTCACAGAAAGGCTTGTTAAGCGTTGGAACAGGCTGCCCAGGGAAATGATTGTGTCACCATCCCTGAAGGTGCTTAAAAGACATGTAAATGTGGTGCTGAGGGACATGGTTTAGTGGTGGACTTGGCAGTGCTGGGTTAAGGGTTGGACTTGATGATCTTAAAGGTCTCTTCCAACCATAACAATCTTGTGATTCTAAGATTTCACATTAGAGCTGTCTGCTGGGATTTTGCCATTTTCACTGAAAAAACTTTTTGCTTACATTGATGTGGGTATAATCCTAAAGGCTCCAAACCTGCTTCTCCCCCAAATACAGAGCACCAAGAATGTATCTCTTTATATGAGACATTAGAAATGTTTCTCCAGTGGTTCTGGTTCACAATTCTCCACGTCCTTAGGAGACTCAGGCAAAAAAAGGATCTCTTCTGTTTCACTGGCTGTGGTCCTCTCCTTTTCTGAATTTCCGCAGTGAATGACTTCTCCCCATTATGAGGCCATAAAACCAGACTAAGTTTATTTCAGGCCCTGCAGATTGATTATGATGTAACTGGGATTGGAATCCAGATGAGCAAGGCACCACAAGGAATGGAAAAATCTCCCAGGGGAAAGCATTCAAAATAGCATCTTTGGGCCAGTGAAAAATCCCTTGTTATCACAATCTTATTTGCAAAAGGAGTCAAGAAAAATGATGGCAGATATAAAATAAATCATGAAATCTCCTATTATTTAACTTGCAGTTGAAAGTAAATTAAAATGTCATGTTTAAAATCACCACAATCTGTCAATATCAGTGCCTCAGAGTGTAGTTTTGTACACATCTCAACAGAAGGCGTAGTTTTTCCTCAAATCTCATAGGCAATTAACCCTTTTTTCTTTACAGCTGGCACGGCAGTCATGGAATAGAGGCTAATCGTATCTCACAGCATCAGGAGAAAAATGTTTGTTTGACTAAAATACTTGCTTTTTACTCAAAATGTCAAAATGCTGGTGTAGCTTTAGACTTTTATAATTGAGGAAAAAAAAAAAGGAAGGAGTACTGGTTCTCTTGAAATAAATACTGAAACTCTTACTGACATTAACAATAGGATTCCATATCTATACGATCCATGGTTCTGTTTTCCACATCTGAAAAAAAGAAGGCAATACTACTTCTTTATCCTATAGAATTTTTCAAGCGAGAAACGGAAAATATGCAGGAGATGATCATTTGACATAGGGATTGGGATACATAAATATAGAGAAAGATTATTACATCCAAGCAACTTCCTTTTCTTGTTCCAGAGGCCTCAATGATTCTGTCAAATACTGGTTTAACCTCAGAGTTCCAAATTCGTGAGGGGCAGATTTTATATATGAAATCAGTTTAACAAATGTCACAATAACATGTCTTCAATGAATGTAATTTATAATCATTTTAAAGGACTGAATTTTGACATTTCAATTGTGAGCATTTTTTTCCCTGGAATATGGATTTTTTTCATTATTATGCAAACATTAGAAATAGTTTTACTAATTATTTGACTAAGCATCCCAAGAAAGTATAAGGATGGAACTCATATTCCCAGTGATGATAATTGTGCTCATTTTGGGATCCAAGATGAATACTAATTTGACAACTTTTTCTAAATTCCATCCTTGTCTATAATAACCACCTCAGCTTAGGTCAGTGGTCTTGAAGCAATATGCAGAAGTCCTAACTGATTTCAACATTTTTTATCTTCCTCAGAATTATGCATAAAATCTATATCTCTCCTGTGAGACCATCTCGAATAAATTGCATTAATTCTTGTATTTGCTGAAACTGTCTTTCTCTTGCTAAGCCACGTGCATCCAATTATGTGAAATGGGAAATGCTTTAAAATATCACATTCTGGCATGAAGTGTTTGAAAATCTTTGGGGGATGTTAGTTTGTCTTTAATAACAAGTCCCAAATTGTGCCTAGTGGGCCTCTTCTCTGAAAACAAAGATTCCAAACTGCTATTAGAAAAAGCCCCAAAACAAAATCCAAAATTATCTCATGGCTGCTATCTGTCAAATGAAGAATAATCCTGTAACTGGGAAGAAAGGATGAAGGGTAAGAAAGCAAATTAATTCAAAAGGAAAAGCTATTTTTATTTCTTTCTAGAAACACAAGAGGAAAAGCTATTTTATTTTCAGCCCCTCCTTTCCCCACCTTTACAATTAATAGTTTCTCAGTATTTGCATGGGCTTTCTTTTTTTTTTTTCTTTTTTTTTAAAGAGCTATGATCATTTCCTAGGGGAAAAAAAAAAAGAAAAGAAAAAAAGCTTTTAAAAATTTCTGCTAGGCATATAAAATGCCCCTTTGTTCTGCATTGTGCTACATTTTGCCTCTGTCAGACACACCATGGAGAATGTCAGCGGGCATTGGTGGGTTGTTTGGTGAGTACATTTTATTTTCAAAAATTATTTTCTTCCTAAAGAACCAAACAGCACTTGAAGCATCTTGTTTTATTTTGTGTCAGACAGGCATTTGCTTCTGGGTGTATGAAAAGTGCAAATTAGCAACCAAACATCAGAAGAGAGAATGGGGGAGGTCCCTATTGGGTAGAGATGTGGTGGTTTTTTCTTTTTTTTTTTTCCTTTTTTTTTTTTTTCAAACTGGCATCTGAAAATGCAAACATATCCATGGGGGAAACAGGAGCGGAAAAAATTATTGCAAATAACATTCACAGAACTGGTCCAATCCTGTTCCTAATGGAAGTTACACTGCCTCCCTTGGAAACCACAGAGTTGTTACCTTTCTCTCCAAAGACAGATAGGTATGAACCTAGGAATATTGGATTGGAAGACATGGATTTCGAAGCTTCTTCCCCAGCTATTGCAGAAGTATGTTATGATCCCTAGAATACATGTACCAAGTTCCATCTGAAAAATAATTATGCTTTGGGTGTGTTTTTATGCTCCTGGTACTTGTACTGCAGGGCTGTTCCAAAACCTTCCTCCTCTGATGTTTTATTTGCCTACTTGCAATTTCCATGATAAATATACTCATGGGCATTTTGCACCCAATTGTTCTTGGGACAAAATTTCTCTTTGATGTGAATAGTCATTCTCTTTCTCTGGTATACGCATCCTGTTGTATTTATAGATGAGGGGAAAAGCACACAGAGTAGCTCATGTGGAGCACAGTGGGACCTTAAATGCATCCTCTAGCCGCCCCTCTTGCTTTATCCAAAAGCCAAAGCCAAAAACATGAGGATTCTTCATTCCATTGCAATTTCTTGAGCTCAAAGATCACTAGAGCCTCTGGAGTTCACACACAGCACCTCTAGACCAAAGTGAGAAGACAAATCTACCCAGTTAGGAACAAATATGATGATGTTATGTGCAAGAACCTTGATATTTTGCCTGTGCTTCCAACATTTCAAGAGCTTAATATAAATAATACAAGTAGATAAATAAATAATATAAGTAGATCGACCTTCTAACTTTAGGCATCTGCAGTGTCAATGTCCACCTTCAGGCTAAATCAAAGCCACTTTACATCCAGTGGAAAACGACATGACTGCCTGACCTGTGTAAGATCCCTACTGTAGCTTGAAATGAATCACAACAAAGGAGTCTTTTTTTGGCCTATTTTTCTTTAAAAGGAATTTATAGTGGTACCTTAAATGTAGGTACCTATGCTATCTGGGACAGTAGTCAGATAAAGCCACCCACCTTTCTCATATAAACACATTTTTAATTCTGTAATTGTGATTAGCTTTTTGTTTTGGCCTTCCCCAATCTTTTTCTGATTCTGTTCTTTCAGATTCCAGATTCTGTCCTCATGCCATCATCTCCCTTTCCTTACCTGCTTTTTCTTCCCTCCTTTTTATTTTTGTCCTTCCTTGCTCCACCTTCACTATCTTTTCATTTTAGTATCCATCAAGTCAATGCACAAAAAAGCAAAGAGATACCATTGTTTAATCCCAACTTTATCACCTTCATTGTTGCATGTTCACTTACTCATTGGAGTCACTGGGTTGTTGACTTCAACTGGCTTCACGTCAAAACCATCAACAAGGCCAATATTAAAACATCCATGCAAAAGAAGCTCTTCAGCTTGCTTACCTGACTACCGTGCTCTGCAAAATTGTGAAAAAGGTTAACTGTGAAAGATGTAGGAATACACTGAGAAGAAGTTATATAGAAACAAGTCCTTTTTCCTTGTGCTAGAAGATGGCAGGTATTAGGCTGATCTTCCATCATCTCATAACTTTTGGCTATGCCCCAGGTGTTGGAGCTGAAACTTGATCAACAGCATCACTGGCTTCCTAACTCATTGGTTTTATGACTTGAACCTTGGTGTTGACTAACTCCTTCAAAGAGATCAGTACTGTCTTCTTATGAAAAACTAACTTGAATTATTAAACTAAGAAATGAAATTCAAATAATTAGTTCCAATATTCAAACAGAAAATATCCAAATTACTATTAATTACCTGGACAAACAGGCTGAGCTTGGCTTTTTACAAGTCATGACTCCTTGATTAAAGACAGTTGGCCCACCTGTGTTTGATGAAAGAAAATTATTCATTCAAAGATAGGGAGCCATTAATACCCATATCCTTAAAATAGTCCATATTTAAGAGATGACTTGTACAATTTAACATTCTCCCTAATTGTATAATTTTTCACTTTTATACTTCAGTATTGCAGATATCTAACCATCTTCTGTATCTCTGTGGGTACACGAAGAATAGCAGGCAAGAAAACCAAGAAACTGATCAGTCTTGGAAGCTACTGTAACTGGGTGGAAAGACCATCCCAGCAATTCAGACGTTAACCCTGGATTTGGGAAATGAGAAGGGCAGTCTCTGAGCTGCCAACTATTTGTTGTGTGACATTGGGAAAATCACTTTGGTCCAGACCATACTCTCTAACTCTTCCTGAATGTCAGTTAGAGCAGATTTTATGCTGCTGGGCCTCAGAAATGTATTCAGAGTGCATGCACTTGGGGTCTCAATCCCAGGAACACTCAAAATCAACTAGTGTGTCTACATTGGGGCAAGTAATTCCCTTGGTGCTTAAATACCAGAGAACAACAAGGGAGGCATTTCTTCTTAAGGGAAGAGGAGCCAGGAGCCAGGGTGATAGCAAGGCTGGCAGAGACAGTGGCCTCACCAACAAAAGTGGCAGTCACACAGCACTTGAGTAAAGTAGGCAGAGCAGGTGTGGTAGTGATAACGAGGTTCAGTCAAGAATCCAAACAACCAGTCAAGGTCATGGTGACAAAACAGGTCCAAGATCAAGACAGGAAGCCAAACGTATGGGTCAGGTCAGTATCTGGAGCGACAGAGTACATAGCTAGGCATGGCCTGATGGAGACAGTCACCTGTTTTGTCAATATAGCTTGCCATAGCCAAGCTGGATGTTTTGAGCAGATACTCTGTGTGTGTCCCTCAGATCCCCAATTCAAAACAGGAACTGGCAATATTTAAAGAGTATCTAAAGCACCTTACATGCTTTGAGAAAAAATAAAAAAAAAATGGTGTGGTGTTTTTCAGGTACTATGGCAGATTAGTGAAGGCAGACATAGGACTAAGAAATTCATCAAATCTCATTTGCTCCTAATTAATTCAAGCATGTCACATAAAGTTATGAAACTTAATCTTATAATGGATTTAGTATTGCACCTGCTCCTTCCCTCCAGTACTTGTGGAAAATTATAGTTTGTGTTCTGTTAGGGGGATCATACCTTATTACCATTCATGAAAATGTGGAGCCACAAAAGTCATTCCTGAGCCTTTCTGTTTCCAGGGCACTGAAGCAAATAGCGTTTTTGTGCTAAAGTTGATATGAGTGAGAAAAGGGTGTGGTTCTCAGTGCAAGACGAATTTTAAGTCACTGGGTGACAAGAACTATTAGCATGCTGGAAGAATTTTCACAGAAATAATGGATGTATAAGATAGGGTACAAAGTTATGAAATCTCCCAATATAAAAAAGATGAATCTGTTAAAGGGAAAAATTTGTCTCTGGAACCTGGGATCAGAGAGCATCACACAATACATTTTTTAATAAATTAAACACTTACATAAATAAATATGCCATGGCATAAATAAAGAACACATTTATAATTTTGGCAGTAAAGATTTTAATTAGAAATAGAAGCCTGGGAAGGACATAAAGCAAAGGACCTGTTACAGGGCATAATACCACCACAGGTAATGAGATTAGGAGACAAATTATTTTTGGGAAAAGTATTCTGATCTTGCATCTTGCAACAGCCACCTTTGTAACACAGATTTCATACATCTTTTGGCTGTACTCAGAGACAGGCAGATGTACACTTGGGTTCATTGGTTGCACCATTAAGGAAAATCCTAATGGAAGAAATTGTGCATTGTGTTGGTCAAAACTGAAGTTTAAGGTGCACACTGATGATACTAGTATCATCAAACAACTTCTTATAAATGTCAAAGAGTTCAGAAAAAAAAAGAAGGCATTTTTATGGTTTCCAAACCTAATTCTCTGGAGGATGGAGAAGGAGTAGCAGTTAGTCCTTCCTACCTCCACGCACACTTCAGAGAAAAAAGGGTGATCTAATATGAAGCAGAACGGTTTCATCCTCTCCAACTGGAAAATAGACATGAATGAACATTTCCCCCTGTTAAGTAGCATCAAAGACATTGGCTACCAGGACAAGGTAAGGCTTTGAGGCACTGCTTTTCCATAGAGCAACAGGAACTGCTGACCTCATTAAGCTCTGCCCTCATAAACAAGGAACTTCTGAGAGGTTAAGGAGACAGAGCAATAAGCACAGGTCACTGTAACAGGAGGAAAAAAAAAATAGGAGCTGTATATTAGGCAGCAAAATCTTTTATAATGAGGGCATAGTTGCAGCTTAACATCTGAAGGGAATATATCTCCATGGAGAACTCCTATTCTCTGCATTCCCTTTTTCATTATCATTTTATCCATTAGTATAATTTCTCTGTTATAGAAAATGAATGTCAGAAACCAGAATGCTTTGCTTTATTTGTACCCAAGCCAGTGCCAATCAATACCAGAAGTATTCCCAGTGCCCTGTCAATGCACTTCAACCCTACCTTGTTGAGAGTCCTTCTTAATTGACTCCAGTGAAGTAAATCCAATTTCCTCATTCTCAGTCATTGTATACATATGCTAAGACAGCTAAATTTAAACTATTTCTGCTCAGTTTTGTGGTGTCTACTCTGACACACACGACAGAATGAGATCACCTGAATTTGTTTTATATCTTATTTTTAAGACCATTTAATTGGAATGATTTTCTGCCATTGTTTCTGGGTGATATTAAAGTGATATCCTAGAGGAAAAAAACAAATACATTATTCTACCCCATCATCGACTCTCTCTGAAACCACCTTCTTTACTTTTACTGCCGGATCTGATTTATATCTGAGACATAAGTGTCAATAACTTGTTTTTGATGGGCGAAATACTGCCAGAAAAAATGGATATAGTTGAACATTAGGCTATAAAGTGGGGTATGAAGTATAATTCAGATGGGCTTCATGACACTTGTCCCTCATATGACACACATTCTTTTCATTTCCAATTTCATTGGAACAAGGAGAAAAAATTGTTTCCAATCTGTCCCACCTCATAAAAATAGACCTGTGTTTAATTCTTCAGGACCTAAAATTATCCTTTAGATATTGTCAACCAATCATCCAAGGAAAACGTTCATGGACAAAGTAATAGAGAAATCTTCTAGGTACAGAGATGGCTAAAATATTGCTGTAGCTTCAGTTTTAATGACAGCACTCAAAGTATTAGGGGAAAGCTAAATGCACTGATAATAGTGGGATCATCTGGCATACGCTTTTATTTTTTTAGTAAATGGTGTAGTTTGGTCCATGTATTGCTGCAATTTATACATATAAATGATTTCACAAAAAGAAATAGCTAATAATATTCCTTCTTTATATCCAGTGGAGGAACTACATGCTCTGAAAGAGACCATCCAAGTACTACTTGGCTATACATGATTATAAAATTAAAAGAATAACCTTTTTTATGCAGGGATGCCTTGGTTTGTATTTGTGCTTGTCTGGTGAGGGGAAGCAGCAAAGCCTTGATGTACCCTGGCTTGGGTTTTATTGCTATTTCCACACCAGGGACAGAAAATCAGAAGCAGCAGTCCAAGGACCAGCTGTGGTTCAGGTCATCTTCTAGGTGAGTTCTGGACATTTTCCTAGGCAGGCTGGTAGTTATATTGAAGTAGAGTTGCTGAATTGATGAGACAAAGTATCTGGGGGCCAAAGGCTGGCAGTCTTCATTATGCTGGGGAGCAGTTGAGCCAGAATCTCCAGTGTTTCTGCTAAGTTTGCTTCCTGAATATCAGGGTCATATCACAGTTATCAAGCAGGTATAGAAACTGTAGAATCAGATAAAGGATGTCCTTCATGGACACTCAGCTACTCACAAAAATAGTTGCACTAGTTTCAAAGAAAACTACTTTGCAAGTAAGCATTCAAAATTGAGATAAAAAAACAAGACAGACAGAAGTTTTTTCTCCATGCAAATAAAGTTGAGGAAAGGAATGATTTGACTTAGGCGCACACATCACTGACTCACTTCTAAGGATTGGAGTCTGTTAATCACCTTTATGGTTACAATTTTGGCATTGCAGTCCTCTAAGATTCTGGTCTCAGTGCAACTACTGATGGTGGCATTAACTTTAGCAGGAGTTGAGCTAGATGACATTGGAATGTTTGTGAAATTCTCAGAAATTGCATTTAATGCAACACAGGGTACAGCCGTATTCAGTGGTACTTATCTTCAATGTCTACATCTGATGCTAAGGAAGGACAATTGTCATTCATTTTGGCAATCCATACCTACTGCATTAGCTATTTCAGGAAACCAATTCACTATCCATTAGCGGACCACTTTAAATCAGATTATAAAGGCAGACGAAAGAACTGCAGATGAAGAAATCTGGGTTTTCTGCAATTTCTTTTAAGTACTTTAAATTTCAAACCCTGCCATTTTCACTACTAGTAACGTGGATTCTCAGTCAGTTCTGATTTTTCAGGCTCTATTTTTGTAGTAGGCTGAATAATTCTTTTCCTACCTCATCTCTTATGATGTTGAATTTGGCATTGGTCCTTATTTCAGCTATGAAGTAGATGTTTAATAGGCGTAGAAACACATAACTGTGGGAGACTTCAGAAAAGTTCTGTTATTCACTTAAACTAATCTGGAAATACTCAGCAGCTCTACAGTGGCTAAAAAGAGGTGTGTAAATCTGTGTAGATTCACTAAGGACAGAGAAGCCATTCCATAGAAGCTGAGAATACGGTCCCTTGAGTCAATTGTATGCCTGATATAGCTTTACGGGAATGCATGGAGACACACCAGAGATTAATTTAAACACATTTCCATAGCTAAATGGAAAAAAACCCCTATGTATTGCCTGCTATAGCAGAGCTGAAAGACACTATTCATTTGAGTATCAGCTTGCAGGGTACAGAAAAGGCTGCTGATTTGACCCTGAAGGATTTAGACCCAAGATTTTTTTCTGATTTTCAAACCCTGCAGCATCACAGGATGTAAATCAGCACAAGACACAGGTCTTTTATCTTTTCTATTTTCAGAATCAAATTAAAACTGTTGGATAAAATGTAAAGAAATCTAGGTATTTTGAAAGATTGGTCATACTGTGATACTATGATTAAGCAAGATTATCTGTCCTCCAAAGATGATTTTTTTTCCCCTATTGACTGTCAGGGAAGTTCAGAAAATTGCCTCTGTGTAACTTCAGTGAAATAAAGACTTCATGTCTTTATCATCAGGAGATCAGGAAGTTCCACTGCTCTTGGTCTCTTGAAGAGAGTGGTGTCATATAATCATAGAATGGTTTGGGTTGGAAAGGATCTTTAAAGGTCATCTAGCCCAACCCACCTGCAATGAGCAGGGACATCTTCTACCAGATCAGGTTGCTCAGAGCCCCCACCAGCCTGACCATGAAAGTTTCCAGGGATGGGGCATCTACCACCTCTCTGTGCAACCTGGGCCAGTGTTTCACCACTCTCATTGTAAAAAAAAGTCTTCCTTATATCTAGTCTAAAACTACCCTCTTTCAATTTAAAAACATTACTCCATGTCTTACCGCAACAGGCCCTGCTAAAGTGTTTGTCCCCATCTTTCCTGTAGGCCCCCTTTAGGGACTGAAATGCTGCAATAAGGTCTACCTGGAGCTGTCTCTTCTCCAGGATGAAGAACCCCAACTCTCTCAGCCTGTCCTCATAGCACAGGTGGTCCAGCCCTCTGATCATCTTCATGGCCCTCCCCTGGACTTGCTCCAAGAGGTCCATGTACTTCCTGTGCTGAGGACTCCAAAGCTGGACACAGTACTCCAGGTGGGGCCTCCCCAGAGCGGAGCAGAGGGGCAGAATCCCTCCCCCTCGCCCTGCTGGCCACACTGCTGGGGGTGCAGCCCCGGCTGTGGGGGGTTTTTGGGCTGCCAGCACACATTGTCAGCTCATGTTGAGCTTCTCATTCCCCAACACCCCCAAGTTCTTCTCCTCAGGGCTGCTCTCAAGCCATTGTCTGCCCAGCCTGTATTTGTGTTTGGGATTCCCCCAACCCATGTGCAGGATGTTGCACTTGGTCTGGTTGAACTTCATGAGGTTCACACGGGCCCACCTCTCAAGCATGTCCAGGTCCCTCTGGATGGCATCCCTTCCCTCCAGTGTGTCGACCATGCCACACAGCTTGGTGTCATCGGCAAACTTGCTGAGGGTGCACTTGATCCCACTCTTCATGTTGCCAACAAAGATGCTAAACAGCACTGGTCCCAGTACTGACCCCTGAGGAACGCCATTCGTCACTGGTTTCCACTTGGACATCGAGATTTTGAGTGCAAGCCTTTGAATGTGGCCATCCAACCAGTTCCTTATCCACCGAGTGGTCCATCCATCAAATCCATGTCTTTCTAATTTAGAGACCAGGATGTTAAGTGGGACAGTGTCAAACACTTTGAATGAGTCCCGAAGAGGCAGGATCTTTCAGAACAGAATTAAAATATCTAGTTTATATCTCAGAGAAATCAGGGTTTTTTTCCATTGATCATGTTGGCTAAATCTATACTGGTAAATCAGTTCCCTCTGGATTGTGCTAAATGCTGTACTGCTCACCATGTGACTTAGCCCAAAGCAAAATCACGTCAGGGATGAGGTTAGCAATCATATTTTGATCATGCCCTGGCCCTCTTACTTTCCTCGTGTGGATGTAGCTATAGACTACAGAGGGACAGCATCCCAATTTAGTCACTTAAACTACATGGTTAATATTAGGTATAGCTTGACTTGTTTGCAATGAAGATAACGCAGGGATGACTTCTGTCTGCAAATATGTCAGGGAGGAAAAACTAGTTAAGCTAATGGCCATTTTTATTGTGGTGACTATAAACTAAACACAGGCTGGGAAATGGAAGAAGCTGTCTAACAACCAGAGTAGAAAGAATTAGCAGTAGAGAATTTTGCTGCACCCCAATTTTCAGACGTTGAATTTTATCTTTTCATGTCGTTTTATTCAAATGTTTCAGGTTTTAATGTTACCTTCTTCCTTCAATTCATCTCCAGAGCGTCAAGTTTCAATTTTCATTCAAGCTGTCCCTCCAGCTGGATCGTTGCCTTGCGATTTTACTCTTTTGGACAAATGGAAGCAAATTGCTCCCAGGACATATTCAGGAGTATCAAAATGAAGCAGGTTTGCTTTTTTTTTTCTTTTTCTCCCAGGCTAAAACATGCTTCTTGAGTGCAGGTGCTGCTGGCTTGAGCTTACTCTCAGTCTTCTGGAAGCCCTGAACGTGGTCTCCTGAAAAACATGTACTCATCAATTATCCCAGGTGATATCATAAGGGGTCCTGTGTCTCTTCTTTACAAATTAAAATGTCACAAATATTTCAGGTGTGTCTTCTTTCTATTGCCAAGCTCCTATAGCTCAGACCTGTGAGCAAATCTTTTACAACCTTTCCAGCATATGGTCCTCAAAACCACTGGCCTAAAGATATCTTTTCCAGTCCTATCCTTCAACGGGCTGTATATACTAACTCCTAAAGAATATTGTGCATTTGGTTCCTATTCAGAATAGTCTCCACTACAGCCTTTTAAGCAGCCTCCCTTAGTACGGGGCTGAGAAAATCGCTTTAGCCGAGTCTGGCTTCTTATTTCAGATGACTTCTTATTTGTTTAGAAATTTCATTTAATTTTGTGGGCTGCTCTTGGAAAAAGTTTTTCATAGGTATTTTTAAAGTATTTCTGGCTAAACAGGAAATAATTTTACTGTCTGTGTGATTCAGATATTTCTGCAGTGGGTATGATCTAAAATGCAGCAGTTGATAAAATAACTCCAGAATTTCTCTGTTCTGTCTTTGTAAGTGCTAGAAGGAAAAAGAAGACTGGTATGTTTGCTTTTAGCTTGGTCGTATTGATTATTTTTTTATGTGTTAATGTGGAAGCGTACATGAATGAATAATTCCTTTAAGCATACTTCTTAGGACAATGTGTACAGAGCAGTTCTGAAACTACAGGACTCATTTCAGATTAGCTAGTGTAAATTTTGTAAGCTGAAAGAAACAGGAGTGTAATAAAATGCATCATGTGTCATATCAGCAATTTTTTAAATATATGTACATATATATATATATAAAAATATGAAAATGGTTTTGTGGTGCAAAGTCCATGTGGCATTTTGCCTGAGATGGTCACAGAGTATAAAGATCATTGACCTTACTGTTTTTAGTAAGTGAATAAAATATAGAAATTGCTATTATGATGATGATATTATTCATATTTATGCAAGTCAGATGTTATACTAAATGGCTCTAATCATGCAGATGTCAGGCTGAAATTTTTAATTGAATTTTAAAGCAATCTTTCACAGTGACTTGGGGAAAAGAATAACGATTAGTCATTACATCTATTATTACAAAAATTCCATCTCCCATCGTTTCTATCAGAGTCTCAAAAATATCAGAGGTAACTGGAGTCTGACCTGCATGCTGTGAGTGGCAGATAGAAAAATGATAATTATGTACAGAACAGTAACAGTTCCATGAGAGACATATGGCCCTGGTATTTCTTTCTGTTAGCTGGGAGCAGCAGCACTTTATGGTTCAGTGATCTGTTGGATAATCACAAAATAAAATAAAAGATATCATTTGTTACAGAGAATAAGCCTCAATAATGCTGTTGAACTACAAAATGACTCCTCTGTAATCACTGGTTGTAACAAGATGTGAATGATCCCTGTGCCATACACTGACTCTGACATCACGCTGTCATTTACACTACTAAATGAGTAAGCTTTCACTTTCATATGAAGACACACTACTTGTGTCTCAGAAGCAGCACTGTCATAAATTTCTCTTGTTATTTTATTCATATTTCTATTTTTCCCCTTAGGAAAAGAAATTATCCAGTCGAAAACCTCAAGATTCCGGCAAAAAAAGAGCATTCCCAATGGCTCACTGTGATCTTCAGTGGTGTGTAGTGCAAATAAAATTTTCAATGGTCAGAGTTTGGCCTGTATAGAAACTTAAGCTAAGCTTTTTCAGTGGAATCACTGTAACAGAGAATAGACCTGGTCCTAAACATCTCCTTAAATGTGATGAACTGCTGAGGAGAAGGACTTGGGGATGCTGTTGGACAAGAAGCTCAAGATAAGCCGGCAATGTGTGCTTGCAGCCCAGAAAGCCAACCGCATCCTGGGCTGCATCAAAAGAAGCATGGCCAGCAGGTCAAGGGAGGTGATTCTGCCCCTCTACTCTGCTCTGGTGAGACCCCACCTGGAGTACTGTGTCCAGCTCTGGAGTCCTCAGCACAAGAAAGACATGGACCTGTTGGAGTGGGTCCAGTGGAGGGCCACGAAGATGATCAGAGGGCTGGAGCACCTCTCCTATGAGGACATGCCAAAAGAGTTGGGGTTGTTCAGCCTGGAGAAGAGAAGGCTCCAGGGACACCTTATAGCAGCCTTCCAGTACCTGAAGGGGGTCTACAGGAAAGATGAGGAAGGACTCTTGATCAGGGAGTGGAGCAATAGGATGAGGGGTAATGGTTTTAAACTGGAAGAGGGGAGATTTAGATTAGATATTAGGAAGAAATTCTTTACTGTGAGGGTGGGGAGGCACTGGAACAGGTTGCCCAGGGAATTTGTGGCTGCCCCATCCCTGGAAGTGTTCAAGACCGGGCTGGATGGGGCTTTGAGCAGCCTGGTCTAGTGGGAGGTGTCCCTGCCTATGGGAGGGGGCTTGGACCTAGATGGTCTTTAAGGTCCCTTCTAACCAAAACCATTCTATGATTCTATGATTCACTTAAATCAGTTATTTCTTTGAACATAAATTGTAGATATTATACTTCATCTTAGAAATCTCCACTTTAGTCTGCCTCTTCTTATCTGAATTTGGCCATTGGAAAAACATGTCCCACTCATATAGAAAACAACTTTTCCATTCTGCTTTAAAGCAACACCCAGATCCACTGTTTCAGTGGTGAGCTTGCCATCTAGATTATGGAAGAAATGCCTGCCATTAATCTGTATCATTAGGAAAGGAATTTAAAGTCCTTCACATTCATTCAGGGTGGAATTCCCGATGTGAAGATGGTCTAAGACTCTGACTAAAGAGCACAAGTCTGTTCTCCGGCCCTGAGATCAGAAGTTACCATTTCTCCATACTCAAACTCTTAATGAATTTTGCATCCCAAAGGAAAGTCACAACATCCAAGCTGGGACTAATCCCTGGACCATATTAGTTCCTAAACCATTTCAGGAAATGGGAGAGTGCTTGCCAAGTGTGCCATGGACCATGCTGGCAGCTGAATACTGGTTTCCAGTGCCTCTGACGATGGCCCTGTGTGGGATTGTATCTAGAAGAAAACAGCCAACCTCAAACTGATCGAGGTCATCCTGAGAGAGCAAAAAGAGGAGTGTTTGCTTCACCAGCAAAACAAGATAGTTAGGAGCCGGAATTATTGCTTAACTAGCATGATTTAGTAAAATCTTGTGTTAACTAATC
Source organism: Stercorarius parasiticus (assembly GCA_013396915.1). Taxonomy (NCBI): domain Eukaryota; kingdom Metazoa; phylum Chordata; class Aves; order Charadriiformes; family Stercorariidae; genus Stercorarius; species Stercorarius parasiticus. The sequence goes on along the minus strand of VWZL01001406.1, from coordinate 213,155 downwards.
AACTTGGAGTCAAATTTGCATGTAGCGCAGATTTAACCAATCAGGTAATAGCGAGTCGCGTGTACGGTAGTAAAAAATGTCTAAAAAGCTGACATTCGGACTTAATAAATGACTTCTCTTGATTCACATTGAATTGTGTGGAGTCCAGTTTCGTCTCCTCAGCCCTGCAATTCTCTAATGTGCTGGGATAAATGTAATGTGTCTCCTGATTATACTTCTGAAGTCTTGTGTAGAATCAAGCTGCACATTGTTTGCCTGTGAAAGAATTTTGCCCTTATTAATTAAAAAAAACAGACCAGGATTCTCAAACACAGTGGTACAAACTTTGGTTTCACTTCTATGCATTGAAAGAAGCAGCCTGATTTTCAAAGTAGTTTTCTTCAGGATCAGGTATATAGTTCTCAGATACCACTGATCTTGAGTTTGGAATCTTTGATTCTGAAGATAAAAAATCTAACAGCTGTGTAAACTAAAGGTGACAGATTTTTTTAAGATAAAATGTCATTGAATACTTCAAGAACTTTATCTAGCTTGTTACTGCTGAAAAACTCGTAACTGACTTTTTGTTCCAGAAGCTTAATTTACACGTTTACCACAAGTTATATCAGCTATGCTTGTTTTCTGGGGATTTGTTTTTTTGGTGGTTTTTTTTTTTCCTAACTGCCTTTTCAAAGTATTTGCACCAGAAACTGCTGAATTTTGAATAAAGTACCCTCCAGACTTTTAGCTAGGCTTTTGTTTTGCAACAAATAGTCAACAAGTATATTATTTTTCATATAATGCTTGCGACTGTAAAACTTATAGAAAAAATAGTGAAGGATTTTGTTTGCTTTTGTTTCGTAACTATTTATTTCAATGTAATAACATGATTTGATTTAATAGTTATATTTCAAAATAATAAAGATTGTTAATTACATAAAACCATTGAAATTGCAGAGTTGTTAATATTTGTGCATAAGAAGTGTTTGTTGCCATTGCTATTCTCTTGTGAGGTTTCCTTCTTCAAAAGCCTTCATCTGAATTTTTCTGAAATGTTGTTTTATATATTTTGGTTTGTTAAACATTCACACATAGACATATGTGGGAGATTTTCTGGTAAGGAATGGACATCCTGTGAACACTCCAAGCACTGAAGATCTGTAATTAACTTGTATGTAGGCTTCTGTACTCGAAGGTTATGAGTGGATAACGATAAGGACTGAAAGGTTACATTCGGGCAGCATGAATGCTGTGAAAAAGGGAAGAAAGCATGATAAAGACAGAACTTCACACAGACTGTAGGTGGGAGCCACGTTTGCGTGAACAGCTAGCTTTAACCAATGGTAGAATACTTAGAGTCGCGTGTTTGCTTGCTGAAACCAATCGTAAGGCCGACGGCGCGTGTAATGAGATAACAGAATGTATATTAACTGAGCTATCTGAGCAATAAAGGGGCATCAACCTGATCATATTGATAGTCGTGTTGTGTCCCAGCCTTCAGCGCCAACAGACATATAAGAATATTCCTAACTTATTGCATATGTATGACCAGGTGTTCAGTGGACTGCAACACCACCTCGCATTATTGGAAGTAATAACTCTGCTCCACCTCTGTGCCACAGCAGCCAGAATACTTAACCAAAAAATTAGGAAGATATGTCAAAGAGTTTCAAATGTTGTAAGGACATAAGAATATCCAATTACCAGAGAATTTGCAGATATGTTGGGAAAACTACTGTTCATTCCTTATTCACCTCAAAATTATTCCATGCAATAGATTTTCTAGAGCTCCATCCAAATGGAGTTGCCGATTGCTACCCAGTAGAAGTTTCATAGATATTCCCTTTTCTGTGTTTCTTAGACTCTCTATTAAGCAAGGCAATGATGACCCTGATTTTTTTTACCTTCTTGACTAGTCATTCACACTGTTCCCTGTGTTTTCTGTAACCTTCTATAGGGCAAATCTGGGTAAGAAACAGCAGAAAGACTTTGGCTTCAGTGTGGTGTTTGGATCCTGTCTGATTGCCTGCAACCCTGCGACCCTGATGTTCCCTCTATAACCAACTTAAGCTCTTATGCTCACTACCTGTGTAATCAAGGTTTCAATGGTAGTAGAGGTACCAGGTGACATTCTAGACTTTTGGCAGACATTTCAACAAAGCTGTAGTGACATTTTAATGTTTGGAGTGCCCTAGCTTCAACATCAAGTTCCCTAAGTTCTCTCATGTTTACCCACATTTATCAACTCTGGTATTAGCAATGGTGGGTTTTCTACATCCCTGTATTTACTGCTGGGTATGGTGGGAAAATCCTCTTACCAACTTCTTTTGCGAATACAGACTGAATATTAAGAACTTTCATGTATACCTGCATATTTAGATGTATGTATATAATTTGTTAACACTTACATATATATAGATACAGATTGTATATAAACATTTGAATATAAACATGCGCATCTCCACATCATCTCAAATGACAACTAGATTTGTCATTTCAGCACTCAGAAGTTTTCATAAAATGGATCCTAAGTCTACAGAAGCACCGAAATGTTCTTAAGTTGTTTAGAATTTCTTTCTTGCTTCTAAATTTAAAACTAGGCTTTTGGGGCACAGGCTGTACTTTCTCTGGGGGTGTAATTGTCATGTACATATTAATATATGCAAATAAAATTGGAGTTTCAACAGCCACTATTCCTCCAAAGGTTACATTCTCTAATTAGAGCCAAGCAATTAGTTCTGAAAAGTTTCCTTTTTTTTTTTTCTAGAAGCCTTGCTTTTCCTTAACAGTGAAATTACAGCTCAGCCATTCCTTTTTGTTTCAAGATATGAAATAATTACAACTGTACCTTCATTTCATCTTGCCCACTAATTGCCCCCTTTTAACACAGATCATTTCAAAAGGTGCCTCTCTGAGATTTTATAGCTGTCTAATATGTACATGAGTATAGGTGCAATGTTAGAACAAATTGAACTGTTCTTTGTCATTCTGACACCCTAAATCCCATGTTGCTGACTGATGTGACTAGGGAACCAGCAATAACTAAGTCTCCAGGCTTAATCTTTTTTTTTTTCCTTTTTTTTTTTTTTTAATAAAAAAAAAATCTCGTTTTGATGTAGGAACAGTGTGACCCACTGAGTGCACTCAAAGATGGATGAATAGTTGAACTTTTTTCTTCCTCTAGTATGGGATCTTAAATTCTAAAATAAACTCTATTTGACCTTAGCATGACTTTTTGATTCCTTCTTGTAAGAAGAAGAATCAACAATGATCAAATGAAAAAGGTCAGACAGTGAGAACAGCAAAGCGATTCATGTAATTTTGAATGATTCATGGTACATGATCATTTTTATCATAAAAAAGAGTAAACAAATCAATGTAACATGCCTGTCAGTTTGTTGTCTGAAATGAGTACCCACCTCCACAACATGTAACTGGAGGCAACAAGAGCCTTTTCTCCTAGCATCTCCCTACAGGGAGATACAGGCAACTCCAGAGGGTAAGTCATCACCCACAAGATACACATTTCCCTCCAGTGTGCCCGTCTCTCTTTCTCTGTGACTATTTGGGAAGCTCGGAGTCAGCAGGCTTGTGATTTAGATCCCTCAGTTAAGCGCCTAAAAGTACCAAGTGCCCCAGCAATGCAAGAGAAGTGAAGTGACTTCCCCGTGTGGCACTCAGGCAGCCAAAAATAATTGTAATCTCTTCATTAGCCAAAACCAGTGGGGAATAGATGGGGGCTTTAATCCACCGCCTCAGCTCACAGATGTCCCAGGCACAAACTGGGTGAACTGAGCCAGTAGAATCCACCCTGCAACATGTACCCCTATTCCATGGTAGTATAAAAAGAGGTACAAATACCTATACAAACAAGGTAGGGGAAAAAAGGAGTTCGAGATGCCCAAAGAGAGTTGCAACAGGGTTGAGATAATGAAGATGTGACATATATAGGCAAATATGCCAAGGACTTGTCAGGTTGCCCTTGCCCGGAAAGACAACCCATATGTCTACAGCGATCTGAAGTAGCAGCAGAAGGAAGTGACCTGAGGGAGCTAGAAATAGCTGAGGAGTCTGGGAGCCCTTGGGGACTAGAAAGGATGAGTGCCTAGGGAGAAAGAGAGTCCAGTGTTGCCAAAATGTCTCATTACTTCTGTTCAGAGATATGATGACACTCAGAAAGGGCTGGAGGAAAATTTTGCAATTAGCCTTTTTTTCCCTGTTTTTCCTTAGGGGGAGGAGGAGAAGGAGAGGAAACGAAGGGAAGGAAATAAAATCCAACCTGCTCTTTTTAGTTTATGCACCAGCCCTTGCTTAGGGCTGTGCCTTAAGGCACAATATAGCCCATACTGATTACTATAACAATTTTAAGCTTATTCCCACCTCCAGAAAATTGGTACACTTGCACATGTGCTTACATATTAGACATGATAGTGACTGTATTTTTTTTTTTTTTTTTAGAAATGCGGAGGAATAGCTACTGCAAGTACCATCAGGCACCCATCACCCCATAAGCCAACAAAGGTGGCAGTATCAACCTCAGCTAGGACCATGGATCCACCTACCTGCCCGCCTGCATAGAGACAAAGGCTTTGCCTTATGTGGAGTCTGATGTTCACAATCTAAAGCCTCACCTCCTTGAAATGTAAGTGAATCGTTCAGTAGGTAGGCAGAGAAAAGAGTAAAAGATAAAAACATCTTTGGAGGACGCTTACATTTTGCATACACAACTTTTTTTTTTTTTTTTTTAAACAGAAAGAAAATACCTAACAGATTTATTGTGTTTGCATTTTTTGTGGATCATAATTTTCTCATATATTTTCTCATGCATAGCAGCATTCATTTGCTCAGTACTGTAGAGAAAGCACCAAGAAAACAGTCCTTCAACGTATTTTATCCTGATAATTCCAGATGCACTAAGAGAGGAAAATACTTTGAGTTTAAGCACTGCATCATTGTTTGCCAACAGTTTGTACATTCCCTGGCAAAGGAAGGATCTACTTGCAGTGGACTGATTTCATCTCAACTTTGAGCTGTCATCTGTTGGCATAAATAAAGGTTCAGGGTACAAATAAGAGATTAAATCAGAATCATAGAGTCATAGAACGGTTAGAGTTGAAACGGACCTTAAAGATCATTTAGTTCCAACCCCCCTGCCATGTGCAGGGACACCCTAATTATCTCTCTCTGGCAAGATACCTCTTTAGCAAGGCTTTCCTCCAAGCAGGTGACTTCATGAGAGAGGCTACTGCTGAAGCCATTGGTCGTAAGAAGACATTCCTGTCGTTAGGAGACTGCCAGTAGCCAACAAAGCACAGAGAAGCAGCCAATCCTGCACCTGCAGGATTGATTTGGGGGCTACGGTGTATTTGACACCTCCCTATCCTCTTCAAATAAATGCTTTTCTGCACACCAAGAGGGTATGTAAGTAGAAACTATCTGAAAGTCATGCATCCAGACGCACTTCTAAGAGCCAGGAGCTGAAGCATCTTCATGAAGCAATGGCTCCTACCTCTTCAACAGCCATGAAGAGCTCCTCTCCTACAGTCATGGTACCACTTCTTGGCTGCTCGGCAATTTCTTGCCTTTTATAAGAGAGAGCAACTCCCAAACTCTAATACTGCCTACCAGAATGCCTAGTCTCTAATTTGGGAAAGCAAACTATAAACATCCAACCTTCTTACAAAGAGTCTCAATCCTTAATCCCCAGCTCACTGCACATGAAACCACACTCAGCTGACATAACCCCCAAAACTATGTTGCGTCAACCAAGAACCTGCTGACGCCGGCTGGGGGCAGGGAATGGATTATGTGGTGTCTTGAGATGTCTCCCAGCCTTGTTTTCTACACCTTTATGAAAGGAGCAGCAGGAGATGGGTTCATTCAGTTCAACCACATGGGATCTTCCCTCATCAGGTTTCTGTGGAGCCAAGGTGCAGTGTAAAGCTGTCATCCCTTCGGGTAATACACAGGGGGCAGGGACAAGGCAAACACCATCTGCTCTTTCTCCTTGGCACTGCATCTTCACAGGCTCTGGGAGGTGCATTCGTACCTCCATGTGGAGTTAAATCAAGATCTCACTCATCAAAGATATTGTAATAGTCGGCCAGAAATCTAATATAAATGTCAAGCAGTTGTTCTCTGAAATATCATAGGCGTTGTTTGCCATATTGCTGCCTTTACCTTTCTCATGTGAATTTAGTTAGAACTGGTAAAAAAGTGTTCCAAAAGAACATGGGAGAATGCTGACTGGACAAAACGAAACTTTCTTCAAGAACACAACAATTTTGTCAAAATTTTCAGGGGAAAGTATTCAAATGTTTGGTTTCATGAAAAAAGGTCAGGGTCCTTCACTTCTTCTTTGTCATGTACTATAGATAACGACATGCGAGCATACATAGAAAAAAATGCAATATAAATGCCGAAACAGCAGAATCAGCATGAAAAGCTCAGAATGTCTCTAAACAAAATATTTAAAAATGTATTTTGTTTTAAAAAGGTGAATTTCAGAATCTCAGAATTTCTCACACAATTAAAAAAAAAAAAAAAAATTGTCCAGAAAGCGATGAAACTCTGTGTGCCAGACTGAAATTCTGCAGAGTGTGTCTGCGAAGGTCATCCACATTTTTTCTTCGTATTAAGCTAGAGAAATCCTTCTATAACTTGCTAGAGTTTTTCACATCTAGACTCTGGATGCGTAAAACAGGACTTCACACCCAAGTCCTATATTCGTCTGAAGTCTTGGAAGAGGCTATGCTATTATGACATTTCTCAGATTATTTAAATATCTCTGTAGCTCCTTGAATTCCACTTTTGTGCATGCTCAGAGATGTTCCTGTCTGATTGCTTTGATACTACCCTCACAGTAACATCCCCTGAGGCGGTTGAACTGGCAGATGTTTTCAGATTACCAGTTTACCAACTCAGACACACACTTCATTAAGTAGAGATACAGACACTTTCTATTGAGGAGAGAGACAATGTCCGTCTTTCATATTATAACCCAATGGTTGGAGCACAGACATACATGGGAAAGAGGTCCATCTTCCTTCTCTAGGACACAAATTCATTGCTCTTCAGGCAGAAGAGAAACCATATCATCCAGTGGGTTCAAGCTGTTGCTGCCTGAGCTCATTTTTTTATTTCAGATGGTGACTTTTGCGATAATGTTTGATGTAAAGACAGAAACACCAAGATCCTTTTGTGAGCTCTCATCAGTGACTAGCAACCTGCATGTCTGACCTCAAGACAAGAAGGGAAGTAAACCCAAGTTTCCTACTTTGGAAAGAAGGCTACATACAGCAGGTTATGATGATGACCTGCTGGATGGTGGGTGGAAGCACCTCTACACACGTTAAAAGCAGAAAGACCACTGACTTTCCAAACACTGAACAAAGGAAACTCTCTGGAGAAGGCTGTGGATTGTAAAAGAACACGCTTGACTCCAGCTCTGCCTGGTTGCCAAACTCTGGAGACCATCAGGATGTCAGAGATACCCCTGCACAGCCAACCAGCTCCTCCCCAAGAGATAACCCTTATGTTTAGACTTTCATGCCTGAGGTGCACAATCTCCCCTAGACAATATATAGGGAACTTCAGCATATAGGACAGGGTTATGGACTGTGTTGCACACTCAGAAACGGCAGCTGTCCGTGCTATACTGGACCTAGTCATTCTCCAGGTGCCTTCAGATTCTGACTCTTCTGCTCACACTACCTGTAGTGATACAGGAAATCCGTCAGATCGGTGGCCTGATTCAAATGAAATTTAGCCTCAATGCTAGTCCAGAGTGCATTGCTTTTCATGGTGGGTACTTTTAGAGAAGTGGGGCTATTTCTCCAGCCATGCTGCTCATATTCTGTGGTACTGGAAACTTCAGTAGAGTTCCTTTCCTCATTTACATTGTATTGTAGGAGTTTAAAGCCTCTTTGAAGAAGTGAGGCTAGAGAAAGGATTTGGAAGATGAGAGAATGGACAAGAGAGTATGTCAGCCCTTTCATTCTTTAGATTTGAAGGGCATGTGAGATCAGTATTCAGCAGAGCCAAAATACAGTCACAGTTTTTGGAACCACTTATAAATTACGAAGCATACAGAGGATTTTCCCCCCTGGTGACTAAGAGACAGACTTCAGGGGTCTGATATTAAACTAGGGTAAATTATCTTAGCTTCTCTGACACCAATGAAGCCTTGGCAGTTTACACAAGCCGCTCACAGATGTCCGTCGCTTGCAAACACTGCCATTGTAAGCCAAATTTTAACGGGTGACCTATTGATTAAAGGCTTATGTGTTTCTACTGTCCTGTTCCTAATCCCTCTATCAAAACTGTTTTGAAAAGAGTACTTTTTGAAGCATGCAATGTTAGTTCCCAGTAAAAAGAAGGCCAGTCTTTAAAAAGGAGCTCTTAGTGATCTGGTAAAGATTTCTATTTCAGCAATTTTGCTTGATTAAACTTCTTTGGGTCCTACCAAAACATAAGTTACAGTAGATCATGACAGCAATGTTGAGGACTAGCTTGGAAATTGTGTCAGATCTTTGACCAGAAAACTCCTGAATTGGTTTCACTCCTATTAAACTAACGGATACGGCTTTGTGTCTGCAGGAGACGTTTTGTTCCTCTTGACGTTGCATGTTGCGGCACCCCTGCTGAGGCATTCTGTCCCGTTTTATTGTTTACAGTTTACGTGTTGCTACTGGGCTGTCAGTTGGAAGCATGGGGTGGGTTAGACTGCATTGTCATGCAAATGACATACAGATTTACATATTACCCCAGACTAATATTCATTGTGATGTCTCAATAAGGTTGTCTTTGATGGATAATAATTTTTCCGAGACTACAGTCTTCTTTGAAAGTGCAAATTAAACAGAAGCCCCATTAATAGGATTTCAATGGTCTTTAAATGCTGTCAACTGTTCAACTGCATTGTGGTGTTTCAGGGTCAGATTCTGCCATCCGGACTTACGTTGGTGATTAGTGACTGCTCTGCAAATAACCTACTTACAGACAGAAAAACTATTACTCAGAGCGAGCCCAGGTGCTAGAAAAAGATCTTACTACAAACAAACACTGGAGAAGTGCAGACGATTTTGGTGAAATTTTCAGTTCGTGTAAGTATGTAATTCAAGAAATAACAACCAAGACCTGTAGTACCTCACAAAAAGTTCCACCAACACATCATCTTCAGTGCAATATACTGTAAAGGACAGGATATTTGAACTTTGTAAAAGAATTCTGCTGAAGACATGATATTCAACGGTCTCCACACCAGTGAAATGCCAATATCCATCCTTTCAGTGAGCTTTGGACATATAGATGTACCCTACCTACCTTAACCGTCCCTGTATAACTATAAAATGGAGTCTTACATATCACTCCTTTTCAGGAACTTCATTTTGTAGCAGGAAGCACAGGAAAGGCTTTAGGAGCAATGCAATCTCTATTTCATGTCTCCTGTTTCATCAGGGACTCTGCCCTTCATCCTCACCCCATACTTGAGGGATGTTCTCAGTTTTATATCCTTCTTTTATCCAGAGTTTCTGCAGTCACCATGCAGTTCCTGATGACTGGGCTCCCACACCTACCAAAGAGGATTAGCTAGGCTTCCATTCAGGAAGTTATTTTAGTTTTGTTTGTGTTGCTGGAAAAAGTGTGTTCCTGGCCACTGTGTCTGAAAGAAGATTGTCATATTTTTCTCTGGGCTATCCAGAAAAATGACTTCTTTTATTGTACTGTACTGCAACAGTCCAGTATAGTGAAAAGGAAAGAAAATGTCTTGAAAATTTGCTGACTTCTGTGGAGCATATGGGCAGGAAATCCAGTGCATTATTAAAGGGAGAGACCCATTTCAGCTGGGCTTGGTACAAGACAGATGGATGGAAATCTCTAATAAATGTCCTCGGTTCTGAAATTCCACCTAAAGAAAATTATCATGTATGAAGAGAGGACATCTCCGAGGGTGTACCCTCACATTTGTCTGACCAAATTAAACGTCTACAACTTATACATTTATGTCTGATCTAATGACTCTAAATTCTGATTATAAGCAGAAGACAAAAAAATAACTCAGAATAAAAAATCTCTAAGAGATTTCTCTTACTATACGTTGCTTGCTTGCTTGCTTTCTGTCTGTCTATCTGTCAAGGGATCCTAAGGTAATGTGCTCAGATGTAGTTATCTACGCTGTAGATGTACTTAAGAGAGGTGGACCTTCCCTATGATACCCTTACAGAGCTTCAGCCTGGCAGTGTTCTTTCAACTTAAACCTTAGCAAATTCTAAATGTCTTCCTTGGAGCCAGAGCCTTTGCAGAACTCTTCTGCAAATGTAGATCTTTTCTAGATATCACGTAAGAGTTTTCAACCTGTGTCTTTCAGTCACCCAGGATCTTCAGCTTTAGTAGTCTGTTGGATTTTAAAGGAGCCCTAGGTAGAAACAACAGAGTTCAGCTGAGTTACTAGCCATTTATCAAGATCCAATGACTATTAACTTTCCAATACCTAAGTCCTAATTTATATGTAAATTAGGGAAATTAAACATCTAACCTAGCACCTAACCTGAACATTTAGTATTACTCCTAGGTCAATCAAAGGCAGTTCATTCTATTTACATCAAGGTGAGAAAAATTATTTTCTGATAATGCTTATCCCTCTTCTCTGACAAGAAACTTAACTTTTCGGTAGCAAATGTCTGTGATATTAACTAATATATATCAATGTTTGCTGTAATATTAATAGGGAGAGTTATTCTCCTACTTAAATGCTTATCCTGGGCAAGAGGTAATCCCTGTTTCTTTGCCCTGTCATCCTGAAAAACCCTAGAAATTAGCTGTTATCTGAGAGAATCATATTATAGTTCCTAAGAGCTAAATGAGATGCATTGCACTGCCTCTAGCCTAGCAGAGAAATACAGATTTCTCTGAGAGGATTAAGGATGTGTTATATATTCTTTCTCCCCATGCAGCAGCAATGACTGCCTGCTGGATGGAATCCTGCCCTTGTGGAACAGAAAGGTGAAGTTCTTCTGCAGAGCATGAGGATTTCAACTATTAATTGCTCGGTGGTGAACTGAGAAACCAGGAACAGAGAATTCTGGGTACACAAAACTGGTGAAAAAAACAAGCAAAACATACAGCCTTTGATATAGCTTTATCAATTACAACGCTAACTTATTATTTTCCTTGGCTTCATTAATCTATAACTAATTTGAGTGGGTTCCAAGCTTGCTCTCTCTCATTCCCAATTAACCCAATGGCAATTATCACTGGCTTTAGTCTTTAATATCTAAGAACTCTCTTTTACCTCTTGAAAGAAGCTTTTGAAATCTGAAAATGCCAAACCAGCTAATGTTTTATTTAAGCATAGAAAATGAACTTTAGGTTATTCCCCTTGCCATAGGTTAACTAATTATTTATGAAAAAGGGAATGAGAGAAAGGAGAGAAAAAAGAAGAAAAGGAAGATTAACATCAAAAACCATCTCACCTTAACTTGTATATTAAAAAGTTTGTTTCCATTGTATGGGCACTCAATGTACTTTCAATAATTGTCACTGTTAATTTTGGTCAATATAGCTACATTTATATTAATAAATTGACATCTATTCTAGTAAAAGTAACATTCTCTGGCCCCAAGAGTTTCCAATATGGTCTGGCCATGTCCCTGCTACTGAAATAAAACAAAGTGGCTGGCTGTAAACTGCTTACTGGGAACAGTTCATATAATGGAACAGATCCTTTATAGTCCCCAGCACTCTTGGGAATTTTCCAGGTCAGTGACACTTGGTCCAGGCCAAAAGTGTGACAGGGTCTGTGCTAACACATTGTTTACCAATGATCAAGTTTCAGTGCTCCTTCCCAAGTGCTAGCAGTATTTAGTTACTTTCAAAGTCATAACTGATGTATCTGATGCTGATGTAACAGTAAACTTAGAATTTGGCCTGGTTTCTCTTAGGACATCAATGAAATTACCATTGACTTTAAAGCTGGGGTCACTCCCTAAATTTCTTACTGAGGTATTGTTTTACAACATACAACATAAATAATTTGGCTGGAACAAATGGTGTATTTGTGGCGTAAATCTGCAGCCAAACAGGCCTAGGGTGTCCAGGCAGAAGTGGTGAGGGATGGAGAGGGGAACGGTCAGTGTTTTATATGCAGTGCAGCCAAAATGTCACTTACACGCCAAGGGCATGGACAGATAGAATTTCCTGAAGTTCTTGCAAGGGAACACATATTTATTTGGGCTTGAATATAAATGGAAAAAATAAATATCATATATATTTAGATCTAACTTGACTTAAACTGGTAACTTACTTCACTTTCCCTCTTTTTTTTTGACCCTTCTGATGTCAATACAATGGTGTAAAGACAATTGGACTTTTGTCTTTTGGCTTGGGCATACTATGAGCAAATAGTAGGGAAAATAGGTAAAACATAGGGAAGTGTGTTACTGTGAAAAATGAGAGACAAGGCATCACAGTCAGACAGTAACCAGAAAACAATTTAAATTGTATTCTTCCACAACAAGGAAAATTAAGAGCAGTCAATTTGGTGCTGTGATATTGTAATATAGAAGCAAAAATTCAATAAAAAGGGAGGCTGAACTCAGCAAAAATGGTGGAAAAACGAAGACTGAGGAAACTTTGAGGAAGACAGAGGAATCTTCTTTGTCTTCTGGCTCATCCCCTGGTCAGAAAAATTGAGAGCAAAAAGCTATTCATTGGATTGAAACTGTATATCCCTTTGTCATTCTATTTTATTTAATCAGGCAATAAAACTGTGTAGTCTGCATGACTGGAATAATCTCTCACCATTTCTTACTACTACCTCACCAGCTCCACTTGCTGGTATAACAATCTAACCTATACCTGTCGAAGACATTAGTGTCTTCAGTTGTTCATTGGCATCAGCTGGAGATTAATGTCCCCCCAGTCCTGCTGCCAGAAGGCAGTATGTGAATATATCCTAACCTGTCTCACAGCAAAGTCAGTCAAATGAGCTAAAAAGCATTTTTGTCCTGATTTGAATGGAGGATGGTTTACATTGCACTGAAGCAGGGGACGAGTGTTCACGCAGTCCTTTCCACTATCTGCAAGTGAGAGAGTTAACCTCCAGTTAGGATCATTGACACAAAGCCTATAGGCGACAAGGCTTAAAATTGCATTTATAATACACAAAGTGAACACAAGTCTAGGGTCTGAATGTGAAAGCCTATGTGGTTTATGAGGGTATAGCTTTCCTTCTCTAGGATCACAGCCATTTCCATGTATAAGTAGGACACGGAATAACTTGATGGCAGAAAAAAAAAAATAAAATTCAAAAATATAAAAGTGTATCACAGGAGCGTATCAATTTTTAATCACCACTTTAAACGAAAAAATAAGCACATATCTTTCTGACTTAACCTTTTCAACATTTCCACCACAGTGAATGATATACAATGTGTTACAGAAATCAACAGAATACAATTTAAAGAAATAGAAAAGTCTCAAGCGTATCAGGTGTTGCAATAGAAAGAATAATCCATGGAAAGAACCCTTTTTACTCAAGTCATGCAGTGTGAATGCATTTAGATTATGAGGAAAAGACTATGAAAATTTATTGTGGCAACAAACAGTCATTCATCTCTGATGAAGGGGATGTGACTGATGTCATGGGCTAGTTTCTTTCAGTAAGAAAAGAGGAGTCAGGAAAGGGATCCATGGTCTACTTTGGGGGGCAGAGGAACACTATTTGAGCAGAGGAACAGCACATTACTCTTTGTACTGTTTTCCTAACGGAATTACTTGCAAGACCTTGAGGACTTGTTTCAATGAGCTAAATTCTAGTCACTTCTGTCAGTTTTAGTGCTGCCTGGCTGTGGGCCATCTGTAAGTCCTTAAATACTAGGAAGTAGTTGATACACAAGCTAAAATGTATTTTTAGCTCCATATAAGCACCATATAAGCATCATCTGTTTTTTTCAATTCTTTCACCTTCTAGGTGATGTTAGGTAGGAACATCTGGTGTACCAACACATGCAAGGTTGAGTCCACTTCCCCTGCAGTTTAACTATATATGGCCCCTTAAAAGGAACAGAAATCCATAACTGTTGGGAAAGAGCCAATACACTGTTTTCTGTAATAAGTTTAGGTGACAATTTCAGAAGTTAGGTTGAATTTTTTCTTAAGAAACAAATTCTTTCTTTGAGGAGAACAGAATTATCAGGGAAAATTATTCAAGACAATTGTTCAATCCAAAAGATTTTAATTTCCTTTATTTTTTTTTTAGTATGAAATGTATCTTAGGAAACAAGTGTTTACTGTCAATGTCAGGAGGACAGAGGGGTAAGTAGGGATCCAAGCAAAGCTCCTTCAGGGAGAGTTTCAGTGATGTATACCCTCCCTAGAGTAGCTCTCTGAATCAGAGTCCGTCTTGTGCTGCTCCCACTAACTAGGTGTAAACTGTATTTCAGGCTCAGAGAGCTAGCAGAACCATGTGGACACCTGTAGACACGCTACAGGCATCCTGCAGGCAGCAAAGCACAACATTAGAGCTGGGTCAGACAGCGTGCTCTTTCTGACGTGGCTTCCTGCCTTCCACCCTCAGGCAAACCTCTGAAATTCCTTCTCTCTCAGGGGTTGAGGCACCTGAACCAGGTAAAGTGCTGGGAGAGGAAAGGAGGAGATCATCTGACTAGGGAGAAGCCACAGAGCTAAGTTGCAAACAGGGAGGTGTGCATGAAAGGAGATACCTGGAGGACAAGGTCCCACCAGTTGCCAACTCCTCTCAGCTTGCAACACGTGGTGGTGGCCTCTGCCTTCGATCCCTGACCCTATAAGCCAGACACTGCTTCTCAGATCACCAGTTAAGCTGACTAGCTGCCATCTGACACATGAGCCATGGAGCAGAAGAGACATGTTAGTGATGCAAATAAGCAGTAAAGAAAACATTCATCAGAAATTTGTGTGAAACATGGGAAGTTTAAGTAAGGCCAGAACAGCTATAAATATCAAAATCATACCAACATTTTCCACTGAATCACTTTTCCCTCCTTAACAAATGATGTTGACAAATGAGAACACAGTATGAGACTATGTAAAATCATTTTTCAACATCTTTCAGTAGAAAACAGTCTTTAAAAATAATTTCTACTTTCTCATTTTGATAGGTGGAAATAATGCATGGAAATTATCTCTTTAGATAAGTTCATTCTGAACATATATACAAATATACATATATACTTTCTAACATCATGTCCTTTTGCATCCTAAAAGATAAAAGGATACATTTTCCTGTCTATGTTTTAGCATTGCGTATACATATATATATATGTATACATTTTACTTTAGAATTTATGTTGTCAAATGAAAAATTCCAGTTACTCAGAAAATCTTCTCCTGCATAATTCAGATTTTATGCATCATTTTTTATGATTTTTATTTCAGAATGTCTTAGGAACATAGTCCTAGCTGTTGAGCACCATGAGTGAAGACAGAAATAATTCAAATATTTCTCATTTATGAAACTTTTATTTTTTTCTCTTTCTTTTTTTTTATTTTTTAATATCCCACTATGGAAGAAATGGTCACTGTTATACCCAGCCATACCTCGGTTACACTGTAGCTTCACGACAGAAAAACACTGGCAGCCATGAAGCTATTCGGAATTCCCTTTTCCCCCTCCCAATGGCCACTGATTTCCATCTCTATAATACAGCCTGTCTCCTATTCAGATATATTGGCACAAATGTTCATGGTCCCACACTTCAAAGAGCAAGGGCTATCCATACTTCTTGGACTATGCTTTTTTCTGGCTTAAATACTGAAATCCTTTCAGTGGGGACTGAGACTGGTGGAAGGAAGAGGACATACAGGACCAAGCCAGAAGAGAAGTGATTAGGACCATCCCTTTCAGAAAGCAGCAAGTTATTACATCACCATCTTTTGTTTTTCATCTAAATGTTCCCATGAAAATGCAGCAGGTGGAGGGTGGGGGCAGCTTCATGGCTGGCTGGTTGTTTAAAAGAGAGATTGTCTAAGAATCATAAAATCAAAGCCTTGGACTGAACTTTATCCTCAAAAAAATGGTTCCTTGTCTTTAAAAGGACTAGGAATGAAGCAGTGTCAGAACCCATCCTCTGTCCCTGAAGTAAAATTTCCTAGCCTGCCTATCTCTCAGCAGTGTGAAATTTATTTTTTTTTAAATGCTCACAGACTTACTCCATTTTTATTTGCTGTTTATGCTTTTTTTTTTCCCCAGCATGATTATTAAGTGTTAGAATTATTTTGATGAATAATTTTCAGACATTTGGTTGCTCAGGAGCTGTTTGCTGCAACTATTTGATGTTTGTTATTCAAGTTGTATGATTAGCTGTGCAAGTCATGCATAATTCTTTCTGATTCTTCCATCGAAGATTATTTTTTAAAAGTAGATGGTGAATAATGATGTCTCTTACAAATGTTTGGAAGAACACTCTGTTGTACTAACATTTGTGAGAGCATCAGGATTCATGAAAGATTACACAAATGCTCACTCGGCGTCCTTCTGAGCACTCACGAACTGTGACTTTCTGGCCAATGTTGCTACAGCTTCCAGTACATTTAGGGGTTTTTTGTAGATACCCCATGATGGTGTATTCTAGGCTCTGCTACAACCAAAACGGTAAAAAAGAATAAGGAAAAAAGTATAAGGAACAATTTTTTTTTTAATTAATCCTAAAACTTTTCTTTTCTCCTTATGAAGACATCCACAAATTGGAGTTTTTAATATTTCTACCACTCTACTTTTTTTGTGGTGAGTTTGCTTGCTTAGTTTTATAAACAGTTTCTTCTCATAATTGGAACAGCTGGATGCTGGGCCAGCCACAAAGCTTTCCTAATTAACTGTATTTTCCTGCACTATTTACTATCCTTTGATTTTTCTCCCACTAAGACTTCTGTAAAGGGAAAAAAGAAAATATTAGAAATATGTTTCAACCAAGTTTCTTTTTATTCTTTATGTCATGGCTTTTTTTTTTTTAATTATTTTTTTTTTTATTTCATGCTCTCATAACTCTGAAAGGGAAAAACACTTTGTGATACTCCCAGAATTAACCCCTGAAATTAGAAATAACATGTAAAGGAGCTAGCAGTTTCCCGTTTAACTGCAGAGGATTTGGATTCTCCCACCAGGTATATATCAGGATATATATATCAGATATATATCCCTGTTACTTTGGTGGCACATTCAGTGGAGGGTTGCAAAGACCTTGCCAAAGTTGAATGTGGAATCCCCCAGACACAAGGGTATGTACCTGTACTACTATTTCATGAAAGGGAAAAAGGAAGGTAAAACAAGATCTTGTCAGCAAGTGAAGAGAGTGACTCCTGCTTAGGACTAGGAATATCATACCTCAAAATATGCCTTTTCTGGGAACTTAATTATGACAATGTAAAGTATTATGGTGCAAGAGGTACAAAGACTCCAAGAGGACTGTAAGAAGATGCTGGAGCAATAAAAATTGGCACATCCAAATGTAAAGCTCAGTTTAACAATCCCTGTCAGATTTAGCAAGACCTAAACTGAAACCAGAGGACTTTAAATTAATATTCCAGGAGCATAAACCCATTCCACTGCCTCTGGTAAAAGAACAGCAAGCTGCAGCCCATGACTATGGCTGACAGCTAAACTGGCAAATTCCTCAGTCACAGCAACTAAATTTGACAGGGATCATCAGTCCGAGTCTTTAGCAAGTCCACTTTCCCCCTTCTCCAGAGAGGAATTCATGCCATCCACCGACTTGCTGCAGTTTGAACCTCTATCTCATCACCTTCACCATCTGAACTGCTGGAGACTTCTAGGCAATTTTTTTCCTTCCCTTGCTTCCCACTTCTGTCAAACCAGCACTGCTTCTATTTTACATTTGCAAGGGCTTAAAAAAGTAGTTAGTCCTACAGGGGAGCAAGAAAAGTTCTTGCTTTTTTTTCTTTTCCCCTTGATGGAAACATTGTGACAAAGATTAACAGACACCAAGAGACTAAAAAAAATGATTAAAGCTTCCAACTGCTGGCTTAATTTTTAAGTGATAAACTCTCCTGACTCTCTCTAACTCAATCCTGTTGATTTGCACAAAAACTTAAGTAAAACCCATCTAAAGCTGTTCTCCCACCTTTGATTTGTGACAGAACAAACCTGTGGGTCTCCCGTGAATACATATCTTTTGTGGAAGCAGCTCCAAAAGTACATGAATTTTGAAATTTTTGAGGTTTATGTTTTTAGGTTTTCCCTGTGTCGTTTTCTGGCTGTTAACTTGTGTAGAGAAGAGGCAGTATGTTTGTTCCTCCAGGATGCCCTGCTCCACTTCAAGCTTTGAGAAGATCTTTCTTTGTTTTGCCTTGTCCAAATTGAGTAAAATATTAGGAAGACTCCTCCAAAATAGAAATTACTTAAAATCAAGGCCTGCTGTTGTTTGGTTGTGATTTTTTATTTTTTGTTTCAGCTGGGGACCAGGAGCATCACACTGTTAAGTTCAATGATCTTCCAAGCACAGACCGGTTTGTGTTCTGAGTTCGTAACAGGATTGCAAATAAAAAGAATAATTTAGCTCAGGCACTGACTCCATCTTCCTTCCCCTTTTCTATTTTGTATTCTGATAGTTTTTAAAGACTGGCTTTGTAGAGGGCACTTGCAAATGCCAAAACTTTGAGCCACCAAGTTATCACAACCATTGAAAAGCCCTTTCTTGGGGGACATCAGGGAGATTTCCTTAGTAATCTTTGAATTAAGACCATAACTTTCAGCTGCAACATGCTAATAAAGTGCGTTTTCATTGCCCTTTGCACCTGGTTCCACACCTACTTCTAATGAGCTGACCTTAGATATTTTGAGCTCTTTGATGTTTATCTCAGGCAGCCAGCATGGATTTATACTGGACCTCTATGCTCAATGTATAAACCTCTGCTGCTGCATGCACTACAGAAAAATCACCCACTAAGTGGAAGACAAACTGGAAGTATCACGTTCTCTTCTTCAATTAGAGTCAGGATAATATATTAAACAGTGACAAGTTGCACACAGTACATCTCAGTGTACTTTTTGCAGCACACGGAGGCTAAGGTGAGCACATTGACACATAACGCACACAGAAGTCAAACAGCCTTAGCAGTCTAGAGCAAAGGCAGGGCTAGAGAGAGAAAAGAAAACCCTCTGAAAATCAAGATCTGACTGGGAGCGAAACTTAAAACAGACGAAGAACACTTCAGCCTGAAGTGTGGCTTTGACAGAAAGTCTGCTGTGCAGGAAGAAAAACAGAAAACTGTTTCTCTGTGTTGAGCGGAGTAGGAGTTAAAATGATTAATAATCCTAATGAATAACCCCTGGAGGGGGGCTGTACGGTAGTAAACCAGATTTGTGTAATCGGTTCTCATTTAAGTTCTGCTGCTAGTTTAAAGAAATTGAATGAATTACTGAGATTCCTAATGAGACAAGCCTGTTTTTCTTGAGATAATTGATATAGTAGCTCACAGTAAATAATAGTGACTTTAAATATTGCCAGTGCTAAATGCTATAAAGTATAAAGTGTTTTCATCAGTCAGGAAAGAAGGGAGCTGGGGAGGGCAGACCTCTTCTTCATATGCATAAACAAACATAAGAATTGATTGAATTCAGAACATTTGTTTTTTATGAAGGAAAAAAAAAAGTAGTAGCTAAAAATATTCTCCCCTGAAAGTTCTGTAGATCCTACAGAATAAATGTTGTAAACAAACTTTCTTCCATGACTTTGAAGTCTTACTAACCAGTTCCCCCCAACTTATAAAAATTAGACTGTTTATAAAAGTGCATAAATTGTAATTTAAGTAAAAAGCCTTGAAATTTTTATCAAAAGCATTCAAATTAGTCTCTCCCCAGGTCAGCTAATGAGTTGTCATGAGCTGGCCTCTTACTGTAGTGCACCTCCTGCAGACTAAGACAGTGAACCATGTTTTCATCAAAGGAAATGCTCATTAGTAGAGCTTTCAGAAACTGATTTGATTATAGTTTCACTTGTTAAAGTGAAATATTTTCAGCTCATTAGGATGATTACGATTCAAGGTCATCTTTTGAAGCTAGTCCTGTCAATATAAGATAAATGGGCCCTCATCTTTTTCCCTTCTTTACGTCTGTGCTTTTTAAACTCTTCTGTGCAAAAGTTCCATAGCCATAATTAATTTTAGTTCTTTTACAAAGCTGCTTAAAAAAAAAAAAAAAAAAGAACAAAGATTTTGGCTACCAAAAAGGCATTGAAGAACTATGAAGAGGAGGAGGCGGCTATCTTGTTTTAGAGAAATCAGAGAAAATCCTTGAAAAGTTCAGCTTTTGAAATCCAGCTATTTTCTCCTTGACCTCTTCCAAAGTTTCTAAAAGGTACTTTGTACATATTTTTGCATGTCTCTTTTAATCTCAAAAGTGTTAAACGAAACTGAAAAACCACCCAAGAAGTACTGGTGGCTTATTAGATATCTTGTCTTTTATGGCACATGATAAATTTAACACCTTTTAAAGTTGTTTTTTTTTGGTCTCCCCCTTTATATTCACCACTTAATCTCCAAGTGGTCAAAGAGCCATTTAAACATAAAGGGAAATAGTGCTAACTTCTATCCACATACTGAGAAATATTACATTTACATAGAGCTTGCAACTTAAACTTAATTGGTCAGATACTGCCTCATAGATCAACTTGAAAGATGAGGTCAGGAGGCCCAGTTTTTGTGACAAATATATCAGACTTGAAAGCTGTATATTAAAATAGAAAATCAGGCCAAAGGAAAAAAAAAAGGCAGATTTGGTCTCTCCAGCACTAGGCAAGTGAGTTTGAAAAGTGACATAGATTTCAGTTCCCCACGGTGACCCTGAAAGTGGCCCACCAGTCTGGATTAGTGGTACAGAGTGGGGTATGTATATGCGAGTGCTGGGGATAGAGGCTGGGGAGGAGCAAGAAGTGAATTAATAGACTCCCAGTTTAACTGTCAAATGATAAATGATTAATCGTTTTGTCAACAAATTATCCACAATGAAGCCTTGCCTTTACACCAAAGCAGTACCAATTATACCAGTGTAATTGCATCAGGGCAACCTCCCTAGCCAGAGCGCAGTAATAGAACTGTTTATCCAATATGGTTTACTCCCAGAAGGGGAATACTCTTGTACAGCATCTTTATGCTAGTATATAGCTGCATTCATTCTTAGACTTAAACCATAATCCTTCTGATTAAATAAATAAATAAATAGATCCCCTGTAAATGAATTGTATATGTGAACACAGGTTATCCGGTCTACTCACTCTCTTAAGATACCTTTTATTAAGGGCGATTATAAAAGCTGATTGCAGAATCAAAAAATTCCATACACGTCTTGTTTGATACATGCCTTTCTTGCTCCTGGTCTAGCTCTGAGGTTCCACACTGTGGTACAGTAAGAAGCATTTATACAATTAGTAAACTAATGAAGCTTATCATCCTAAAGATCTGTGTCTTCAGGTTGAGTTCTCAAGTTGAGTCTCTATTGATACCACAGACTTGCCTGATCTAACAGATCAATAGATCTTTTTTATTTATTTGCTCGCTTTATTTTTGTGTGTGTGTCTCTCTCTTCTTTTTTAAAATGGGGACATTGACAAGCAGGTAGAGCTGCAATGTAGTACCAACTCCCTAGTAAGATGGTTCATTCTACCTGGAGGCTTATCTGCACCGTAGGTCTAGCTATTTTCAAAACCGATTAAGTTGATCTGGGTTCTGTTGTTGCCATTTGCTTGCCCTGTGACGTTTGATAAATCACTTCATGCTTCTGCGTTTCAGGGTTATTTTATCATCGTCATTATTTCAAGCAAAATAAACCAGAAAAAGAATCAACATTTATGGTGAGTTTTATATTGGTATTAGCCAGGTATGCTGAGGTATCCAAGCAAATCTACTTCTCTGGGTTCCATTTATAGTCAGTGGAGAAAGGTAGTCACTTTCAAAAATAATTGTCTGTTCTTAAGAGAAAGAATTATAGGGTGCAGGATGAATTACCTTTGGGGTATGTCTACCTAGGACTGCCTAATTTAGAAGTTTGTTTAGCAATTCTGGTCTTAAATCTTCTAGCTTGTGTGCAATCAAAGCACTTTCCTAGGAAAAGCTGATGGATTTAACCTGAGGGCTCCAAGAAAGTGAAGAATGAATTATTTCCTTCTATGAAAGTCTGTCCCCGTGTTGAGCCAGTGACATTATTTCAGATCTCAGCCTTTATTTGCTTGACTAACTTCCAGCTGTTGCTTTACATTTGCTTTCCTCTTTTGGGTTACATGAACATTGTAACCCAATGTTGTAACAATGTCATTGACAACACATTACCTCAGGATATCTCTTTTCCAGAGTTTTTTCTAACTTTGATACCCAGAGAGTCATTTCAGACAATTAAACAGCTTTCAGAGGTTTTAAACCACTTAGGTTGTTTATGCACTTCACCAAGGCTTATTCCAAGAAGAAGCCACCAAAGAAGCACCAAGCTCTACTGATTGCTCTTGCCGCCTCCCTGTGTTCCTAAAGAGAAGGGAGGAACCTGGACTGGTTTGGGGGAAATAGGACCAAACTTTGCCACACCCAAACTCTACCTTAGTAGCAGCAGACAGTATAAAAAAGGACAACAGCCTCAAATTGCAGCTTGGGAGATTCAGATTGGACATCATCTTCATCAGGACAATGTGACACCAAAATGGGTACTTGGAGAGCTGTGAAATCTTATGTCTTTTTAACTTTTCAAGGCTTACCTAGAGAAAACCATAGCTGACCTGGTCTACTGTCAGTAACAGTCCTACTTCAGGTGGTAGGTTAGCCTAGATGACCTCCAGAGAGATCCCTTTCAACCAGCATTTCTGTAACTGCAGATGTCCTCACTGCAACTGAGAGAATGGTGTTGGTGAAGGTTATATGAAAACAGAAATAAATTATTTTCAAGCTGATTAGCTGAGTGTCAAAGTTTTAAAAGTATTTCAAAGCAATGAAGGAATTCAGTCTTGCAGTGGGTAAACTGAGGTGTATAGAGACAAACGAAACATTGAAGTTATTCCACGGGAGTGTGTCAGAGCTATGAACAGGACCAGAACACATCTGCTTATCCTGATTTGCCGCACAATAGGCTTTGATCTTTAATCAAAGGGGCAATGTAGAAGAATTTCTTATTTTTGTCATGACAACAAAAAACCCCATACGTGGAATTATAAAATCATCAGGAAGGAAGTTGTTCTGATTTCTTAAACCAGCCAGGTTGAAAGTTGCCAGCCTCCATAAAGTTGTTCCCTTATTTTAGAAGTCTGTGTGAAACTCTGTTTGTGTGGAACCCTGCAGGCTAACTCCAGGGGAATTTGGTTCAGACCTGTCAAAGACCAAACAATGGGGATGCTGAGGTGCATTTTTATTTTTTCCTGTGCTAATATGGTGAGGCTGGTTTCCAAACATAGCATCCAGAGGAAACCAAAGTTGGAATAAATTTTCCTATAATGTTTCAAGCAGTACTGATGTGATCTCCCAAGAAACACTTTTACTTACAGCAAAATTTACAAAACTATAACTGTAAATATAGAAATGATTAATTGATCACTTAGTGTCGTTTCAGCAGCTGCAGAAATTTGGAAGATGAAGAACAGCTCAAGAAAATGAAGGACAGAAAACAAATTGTAGCACTGAAGATGCCAGGTAGTGATTAAAAGTCAGGATCTAATGGAAAATAAAACAAACAAACAAACAAACAAACAAAAAACCCAAAAACCAAAACCAAAACCAGAAAAATCACAAAACCAGACACATCAGTGACCAGTAGAACTTACTATTCTTATAGAATTACTATTATAGTCTTACTACTCACTAAATCATATGGTTTTGCTTTCATTTATTTGCTGCTTAAAAAGTTTGTTAAAAAAGATAACTAGACAAGACATTTAAGATGCAATTTGTGTCACAAGGTATGTCTAAATGTGTTTAGTGTTAAATTTCTCCAAGGAGGTGCCTGAGTTTTTTTTTTTTATACATCCAGAAGGAAACCATGCTGGAGAGAAAGCTTTCCAGATGTTCTCTTTGACGTGGGAATGTCCATTTCTGCCAGGACTCAGGCTGTCTAGTTTTCAACACCTCCATCATAATTTCTTAAGTATGATTAATATTCCATTTGCCTCTTTTTCTAAGCCTTTTAGATATAGTGGAGAGACCTTAAAAGATGTTTGCAAGCCCTCTCTTCAAAATTATCAGATACCAACAGGTGTCTCTTGTGTGGGGCTCCTCATGACCTTCCAGAATAAGTCCCTTCTTTATTTTTCCAGAAATGCTGTGGGATTCATCCTACCTAAGTGTGACCACCTAAGACTTCACCTCTGATCTGAACCTGCCATCAAGTCTTGACCTCTGGTCAATGGAAAAAGATTCAGTTCATCTCACCTTGAGAAGTTTTTTCGGGGAAGTGTTGTAAACAGCCTCCCGGAGATGTTTACTTCACGGATAACCAAGGGAGCCTGACAATTCTTTCAGAGTAAACTCTAATCACCTAAAAGACAGAAGTTAAGTGAGATGAATCCCTTGATGAACAAGGCTGAAGCAGAAGCTGTCTCAAAACCCCACCATGGAGAAGTGAAGCAAGAGAAAGACAATGAATGTTATTTTAGCAGCATAGAAGGAAGTAGCTGTGAAGGGGTCATTCATTTTGATTAAAGGCAAAGCATGTTCCTACCTTCTCAGTCACAGAGTGGGGATTCAGAGCCTCCTGAGGCCACCAAAATTTGCCTGGAAACAGTTTTAGCCATCAGAAATTTGGCATGATCTTTCAGGATACGGGGACCTGCCCCAACCTGAGGGAGTACTTCAAATACCACAAACAGCTTTAACAACTCTGAGAATTTTCCAAGAATGCCCCTTATTCCTCAGACTAGAGTTTCAGCCTAGGCATCATCAATGGAGGGCCCTGAACTTTGGAGTTTGCTTCCCCCACTTGGCCCAAACCAGCTTTTAATCTATCAATTTGCAGGGCACTGCATGAAGCTCATCTGTGTTCTCAGGTTTTTGCCTGAGGGGATGGCGATAGGGAACATGTCTAGCTTATCCTAAGAGAGTCTATTTAAGGCAGACATTAGTCAGCATGTTTGCATTTTGTATTTAAATTATGTAAATGTGTTCAGAGACTGATGGGGCCCTATCTGACAAACCTAAAAATGAGTAAATAAAAATAAGTGAAGCGTAGTGGCATGAAAATGGAAAACCCAAATGACAATGACTTTTCAGGGGCTTTATACACACACTAAAAGACAAAACTACAAACCCAATAAGTTGGGGCAGGACAAAGGTCACAAATGGATCCTAGGCAGGAAGAAGAGGGAGATTTCTTTTCTCAACTGTTTCCTGGTTTACTCATCCTGGAGCCTAAGGCACCCAGGAGTACAACAACCATAGGGAACATCCGCCCTCAAGGAAGCAGCAAGAGGAGTAAATGCTTTAACTGGTACCAGGGCTTTTATATGCCTTCCTTCTCAGCAGAGATTTTTAGGCATTGTTTTGTCTCTAGTTTAGGAAAACATGAGGATATGTGTCGTGGACGACAATGTGGGAGATGCAGTGGTAGAAAGGCAGCGTGGCTGAGTTCAAGTTTCAGGAAAGTTTGGGACGCCTCTCCCAGTGTTGGCTTTTGGTCTTATTTCACCTGCCTGTGGCCAAATACTGACTAATGTGTAAAAACTGGTATACATGAAGGAAAATGTGATGACTGGGATGACCTTGATTTCCAAGAGAAGTCATTTGCCTCAAGCTCCTAACATCAGATAATAATTTTTGTATTTGAGATGATCCAAGAGTACTTGAAAGTGATACTTGGGGCTAAATAAAGGGGTTTGATTATTTCCTCCTTTCTCAAGTGTTAAATAACTTTCTGATAGAACTAAAGCTACATCTGAAGATTCTCATTTGATCAAAATTTCCACAGAGAAATTTTAAATGAGAAAATATTTAGGGTTTGGCAAATAAATTGGAAAAAAATTTAAGTCAAGAAAACGCAAATCAAAATTAATTGTTTAGGTTTGGGTTTTTTTTAAACTGTTAGAATGAAAAATTTTATTGAAAAAATTATCCCAGGAAAATGAATTGGATCCTAACCAGCTAGCAGATTCATTCTGCAATGACTATTTCTTCATAATTTTACGAAATTTTTCAGGTGTCTAATAATAACAGCTAGGTATAATTTTGAAGCTCTTTGATATCCATTATTCTCTGCTTTTATGTATTTACTGATTTCAGTCAGAAATTAAAAAAAAACAAAAACACAACACAACAAACATAACTGTCATGGTTACTTATGCCTTACAACAGGAACATTGGAGTATCCAAAGACATCATGAAGAAGCCAGATTTTGCTTTCTAAATTCGTAATAGTTGAACTAAGAGTATTTGGTCAACCTGAAAACATGATAGCATGCAAAAAGAAATTAACTTATTTAGTGAGAAAAAATGGAAAATAAATTCAATTCTCAATTTGTATCATATATTATTTTTCAATCTATAAATCACATATTAGAGTAGATTGAGACAGCCTGGTGCCTTTGAATTTTGAGGTTCATGGTTCATAACCACAAAAAGCTAGAGTCCAGTGAGTAGTTTGTTTTGGGGATTTTTTCCTCCCATTTTAATATTGCACTGTCAGTATAATTAGTTGCATATATTTGCATAAGAACATCCCAGGATCTTCTTGCATTAGCTCATAAATTATATACACTATATACCCAACAGAACAACTCAACAACTACTGAATCACTCCGATAAGTAATCTTGCACATAACTTCTCTCTCTCCTATGAACTCCAGACAGTGAACAGTACTTGTTAAAATAAACAAAATAATTATGCAATGAAATCTATTAGTGACTTCACCATTTTATAGTGTTCATCATAATTACTACCTGAATATAAGGACAAGGTAAGCACAAAAATGTCTATATTTTATGACCTGGGTGTAAACAATCAAATGTAATGAGATTGAAGGTGAGAAAGAGAGTTTGGAATTAAGCCCTCGAGTTTTATAACTCAGTCCACATTGTTGTCATCAATCAGTGTATTAATTTTGTGCATAGCATTCGTGCTATTTCACATTACATGTTCAATACAGGGCAAGGGATCTTTTTTATTTGTAATTGCATCTGAGATCACTTGCAAAACCAGAATTTCTGCAATAAAGGTGCTGCGCTTTTGCTCCTGTAAAAGCTGAACAAGAGAAGAAAAATGCAGAATTGGGTCCTGAAAGTCAGAGAAACAGAGTGAGCATCAATATAAAGATAACAAGTAATTTGCAAGAGTGTTACCTCATACTCAGCATTGTGTTTGCACTGGACTGTGAGGATACGCCGGTAATTGAGAAAGTTCAAAAATTAAGGTTAGATTTTCAGGGAAACTGTCCCGTCATGTTAATTATTAATTTCGACAAAAAAACCAAAACCCAACAGTTATGCAGTTTACATGCTCTAAATCTCAAATATTGCAGTATCAGGCTGCCATAAAGTTGTTATATTACAGAACAGATCTCTGGATTTTGGGTTGATAAGAAGGGGAAGTTGTTTTTTCTCCATGTATTGTGTCTTCACGCCCTTTTTGAAAGTGTATTTTAGGGACTGGCAGAAAATGCTGTTGTGTTTTGGGGTTTTTTTTGCTTGTGTTGAAGTGGGATAAAAACCCCATATCTCATCAGTGTTCTTCTACTAAACTTGTAATTAAAAATAAATTTGAATTTGAAATATTTCATTTAAATAATTTGACATTAAAAGGAAAAGTATCGTTGAACATTCCTGAATTAATACTTTCAAATGAAAAGTCATTTTGAGATAAAAGTTCTGATTATATAAAAATGTTTCCACAATTTCAAGTCGTCTTTTTAAAATTTGATTAAATTGGAAAAGTCTTTAAATCTGCTTTCCCCAGCAATACTGTTTTTCATTACATTACTTCTTAGGATTTCCCCACAAAACATCATAGAGTTTGTTAGCGGTGTTATTTCTTGTGTAATGGAAGAATTATGCTTAGTTACTATCTAAAAAAAATGGCAGCTGAGGTTTTAAAGTTGCTTTTGTTGCCAGCAGCCAGGGCTTTAGAAGAGTCTTACCAATGTGGGAGTCTGCTCCTTCGAAAAGAGGAGATGTGCTTCAGATAACTATCTAAAAGTCCATATAAGCATTAGAAATTGTCCACAGTGGAAGCAAACTGTATTTACCTAATATTTTATGAGTCCTGTGTAACCAACTCAAAAACCTTTTTTTCCTGTTTTCAGCAATCTTTCTGGAAACTCCTCACCTTAATTTGACACAATTAGTCTGAATTAATGTAAAACCATGCGCCGGGGTGGGTGGGGCAGAGGGGTCAGCAGGAGTTCTTGGAGCATGAAATTCTTAAATATAAAAAACGGGGGCAGATATATTGTAATTATAGCGCCTCTGACTAAATTTATAACCCTTTTTTTCTCTTGCTAGAATCTCAAATATCACAATGCTTGCTGTTCATATTCTCTATGCAATTTTTTCCGCATATTTCCCTGAGTTTCAGCTAACATAAAAAAGTGAAAGAGTAGAAAATAGAGAAGCAGAACAACTTAAGAAATATTTCTTTCAAGTCTAACATGTTTTCAGAGGGATAAAGGTGAAAAAATGCTCCATTTCTTACTATGCTGTCATTCTGCTTCAATATTTTTTAATCTGAAAATGCTCAGATTTTTTTATCACAACAGAATATTTTTATTGACTCTTCTTTTTGTTGTGCTGCTTTCCTATTTCACCCCATGTAAAGAATTTGCCGCTACTGTTTTTCTGGGAGAAGCCAAGAACAGGAAGAATGTGTGGGAACAGGAATGTCAGGCTATTATATAGACAAGGTTTTTTGCCTGGGGGCACAAAAAAAAAACCAAACCACTTGAAGAAAAATATGACATTTCTAAAAATCTTGAGTGGCAAGGAGAAAATGAAGAAATGGTTGTTCCTTTTCTCTCCCAACACAAGGGGGCATCAAATGTAATTGTCAGGTAGCATGCTCAAAACAAAGAAAAAATGTATTTATTTACACAATGCAAAGTTAAGCTGTGTGTCTCTTTGCCACAGGGTACCACAGATGCAAAAAGAGTATATGAGTTCCAAACCAACCACACAGATTGAATTTGGAAAAAAAGTTTATGTAAAAAACCCTCAAGGACAAGAATACAAAGACCCCACCAGCTTCTTTTAACGGGTTCAGAGCAGGGATCTGAACCTTGATTGTTTGTGGATGGTTATCGGCTTCCCAGATACTAAAGGGAAAAAAGAGGATGATCTTTTTCCACCCATGATTTTAGAAAACTGACAGTGGCTCTTGAATTTCTTTTTGCTTTTGTCTTTGATCTTCAGCAGGAGCTTTGATCTCCACTTTTTACCTTTTGATGTCACTGGTGTAAGGAGAGAAAGAAAAAAAAAGGCAAGATATTCGATATGTACAAATGGGCGTATCTCCTAAAAGGAGTTACAGATTGGTTTGTACAACTAAGAATCTAGGTCAACACACAGAAATTTAGTTGAAAAGGGTGGAATCCAACTCCCTTAATTTTATCTTTTTATGAGAAATTAGACGTCTGCAATAAACATTGTTAGTTCAACTTATTACTGATTTATATTATATGTCTACTTCAGAAGATGAATCACAGACTGATTCTAAAGAGTGGCTCAGGATGTATATTTAGCAGATTTAATTCCCTTTAAGAGGACACAAAGTAGGATTTGTAACCTTGAACTTTTATCAAATATGTACTTAATAGTTGTTCAGTCTTTCTGTTTCCACTTTCTCTTTAAGTGTTCATTCTTCTTTAATAAAGATTGTGAAGATATGTGAAGAATAAAGATTGTGTATCCTTTGTCTATCAAATGAGCAGGGATAATTTTAACAACAGTGCTATAGCATTCATCATTCAAAAAAGAATTCCTCCACCCATAACAAAAAAATAGTGGAAAATAAGTAACATAAAATTTCAACATAAAATTTCAATTCTGAGACTAAGAAAGAAGAAAAGAACAAAATGGATTGTAAATTTTGTTACAGGCTTGTATTTCAACCGAGTTCAGTCAACGGATTGAATCGGTTTACTGCCTCTTGCAGTAAACTGGAGCTGCAAAGGAGCCTTTTATGATGAGTTCTCATCATAGCCACGTGGAATCTACTTTTTCACTGAAAGCTGTCAATTTGAGACTAAGTCACAGGAAGAAAAGAGAATTTTTTCCCCAAGCTTATCTTAAAAGTATAACCTATCAAAAAAATTGGTCTGTCTTATAACCTTGGGTGATAACAATTCAACCTGTGTTCTTAGGTACTGCACAGACCTCCAAGAGTCCTCATATCCTTTGTGAAAAGTAAATAAAAGACATGGGTCTTTTGTCAACAGGCAGAACCTCAATATGCAAAAGCTCATTCCCCAGCGTAAAAAAATGTAGGTGTCTGTGAATAGAAAGATAGATCATGACAACTGTAACATCATCACAATGTTAGGTCCAGCCAGTGAGTTTTGGTTAAATCCTCTCCTAAATTTTGGAGGAACTCAAATGCCACACTTGGTGGCATGCCTTGATTATACCGTCTATTTGAGTTGAACCAAAGAGTTGGTAAACACAGATTAATTTGATCCCTGATAGCTCCACTACTTTAAGAAAATCTACAAAGTGTTTGGAACTGCAGTAGATGTTACTTAGGACAACCAGTCCACTGGCACCCTGAGTGGTCTTGTGGCTTTTTCCCTAAGGCCAATCACAATATTCTGGCTACATCCGCACTACTGAACTCTCTTACTCTCAAAAACAGGTGGGCACATCCTAAATGCTTATTGGAAATGATCACTGTTCAACCTAATTCCTGAACAGTGTCTACAAAAATGGCTGTGAGACAAGTACTTGGATTGAGCCAAAAATACACCAGAGATTTTCCAGTTATATAAGGGTGCAGACAATCAAATATTGGTTCTGATGTTATCTGTCATGACCTAATTTACGCAACAAAAAATATATTTGAATGCTAAAGTTGGTCGATGACCAGATTTCGCTCTGTGCTTGATTACATTGAGCTTTCAAGAGGACACAGGACATATGGGAGTGTGCAGTGACATAAAGTATCACTAAATTATATGTACTGGACTTGAAAATTACTGTATTGAGGTATCAGGGCTCTTCCTGCATAATTTATATGTGGTTGATACAAACAGCCACATTAAATTTCCTACCAAACTCAGCAGGAAAAAAATAAAGGAAGAAAGAAACCACCACCACTAAAAGCCTAACACTGATATGATTTTTTGTAAAATGCTCCCGAGTGAAAAAAGGTTGTTTGCTTTATGGGGCAACTGTTTATAATGCCAACTCGGAGACATATTACAAATTCAGACATTCAGGGGGCTTTTCTAATCCTCAACTGCAGTTTGTCAGTTCTTCAGGAATATTCCCTTGCTCCAATTGTTCATCCTCAGCAGGAGCTGGATTAGTAACATCAGAGTCTGCAGATGCATATTGTTTCCCATTAGTCTCAGCTTGAGCCTGGTGTTATGTCCTTTTCATCAGGAACCTCCAACTCTAAGTCAGTGAACCAGGACTAATGATCCCAGCCTTCCTGGGAGACATCAGAGTCTGTGTATGTAACGTCCAGAGCTTTCACTTCTGCTGCTCTTAGCCGTTTAATGTGCTTCTTAAGCCTCAGACCACTTACTCCCATTGCATAAGCTACAGCCTCCTCACAATGTTTCCAAGAAAATACGCACTTGAATATCATTTTTGCTCCATCCCTTTGAATTTCTTTTATAGTTGCATCTGGCAGGAAACAAGGAGGGGGGAAGAAAAAAAGTAGAAAGAATCAATTTGCAAACACTTAAATGTTGATGGCCAACATTTGCAATATTACTGGCAGACTACCTGCAAATTAGACTTATTTACAAATCATTATTTGGCAGAAATGGGAGAGAAAAATGCCAGCATTCACTTAGATGAATAATATCTGAGGAGGATTATCCAGCCAAGTCTACTCAACAGTATCAGATGGAGAAGTGCTTTGTAAAGGTTACTTCTGTCCTTTTTTCTCTCTCTGTTTTCTTGCTAACCCTGTTGGCCTTTCATAGATATCAAATTCATGTTTCCATCTCAACACAGCGAATAAAGAGCTCCCTTTAGAAACAGACTTTTTTGATAGAGACGGGGATATTTCTGTAATGGAACCAGCAACCTGAACCTTCTGCTCTGGACTTTAATATGAACATATAAGACTTCTCCTGGCTGCCCTCCTTTTATAACCAGCTGCCTAAAAAATATTTTTCATGCTTTGCGATACTAGGTGTATTTTTTAATGAAGGTTTAAAGAATTTTCTCCGAAGTTCCTCTGAAGCCTGCACACCATAGTATTTCAGCGAAGTCTGTTTCTTGATTTGCCAGTCTGTTTACAAGGCTTGTAAGACAGTGTTAGAGCAGGAGAATTTCACTTTAATTGGCATTGCTCCTAGCTATTTAAACAATGTGTTGAACTGTCTATCATCAAACCTGGACAGCCAGAACCATTTCTTACCACCAACTTGATATTATCTAGAGTCAAATACTTTACTTACAGCCTAGATAGTGATGTTTGTGCTGTATTGGGGACTTTAGAAATCATTGTTTGTAAGTGCCCTAGGTATGTTTCTTATTCTAAATGTTTTGGTTCAATACAGACCATCAATATGATAAAAAAAAAATTCCTTTGGATAGCTAAGATTGTCACTTCTGGCATTTAGTGCTCTTGTTAGCTGTATTGTGATAAGATCCAGAGGTCTAAGTAAGGATCAAGATTTTCTTTTTAATTGAGTGCTATCAAATTCCCCCAAAGGAGACTGACTTCCTGCTCTGGAAAGACTGAGATGAAAGAGTTAGATATGGACAACTGGATGGGCAAAAAAATTGCTTGAATGCTTTGACTCAGAGGGTAGTGGTTAATGGGTCATACTCTACCTGGAGGCCAGTGATGAGTAAGTAGCTCAGGATCTCTCCTGGGACTTTTCCTTTTTAATTTCTTTATTGATGACCTGAAGGAGGAGATGTAGTGCACTCTTAGCAAGCTGTCAGATGACACCAAACTGATGGGACCAGTTGATGCATTTCAAGGCTGGTTTACCACACAGAGTGATTTAGACAGGCTGGAGGAATGGGCCAACAGGAACCTGATGAAATTCAACAGGGACAAATGCCCTGCACGTGGGAAGGAAGAGCCATTTGCAGTGATACAGGCTGGAGACTGACTGGTCAGGGAGCAGCTCTGTGGCCAACGGCCTTGGTCATCACCCAACAGTGAGCCCTGAGCAGCAACAAGGGCCAACAGCATCCTGGGCTGTATGAACAGGAACAGAGCCAACAGACCAATGGAAGGAATTATCCCCCTTAGTTTACATCTAGAGTACTGCATCCCCTTTCAGGCCCCTAATACATAAAAGTCTGATCAATGAGAATAAGTGCAGGGGAGGGTTACCAAGATGCTCAGGGGCTGGTGTACTTGCTTGGTACAAGGAAGTGATGGGATCTGGGATTGTTCAACCCAGAGAAGTGGTTGCTTGGGGAGACCCAACATCAACCTCTAACACCTACAAGGAGGTTATCAAGAAGATGTAGCCAGGCTTTTCATATTGGTGCATGGTGAGAGGGTGAGAGACAATGGGTGTAACCTGAAACAAGAGAGATCCCAACTAGAATAATGAAAGACAATTTCCAAGTGACGGCCAGGTATTGGAGCAACTCATCCTGAGGGACTCTGCGGTCTCCATCCTTGAAGGATTTTCATAATACGGCTACACACAGCAACCTGGTCTGATGCCACAGCTAACCCTACTTTGAGCAGCTGATTGGACTAGACACCTCATGAGGTCTTTTCCAAGCTGAATGATGCTATGATCTTGTGGTCTCGTGATTCTAGCCTAGAACGAGGAAGAAAGCTTGACTTGGGATTTGTAGACCATTGTTCTGATCTAAAAATCAAGGAACCCATTAGAAAAGATTCCTCTTAAGTTTTTGTATGTTTTGGACTATGCTGAGTGCGAATGTGTGGATTCTGTTTTGATCTGGTATCTCAAGGTGATGGCTCATCAGATGAAAGGAGTCTCTGCTGTAAGGATGCAAAATCATGTAGATGATAAGATGAAAAGGTTGTCTGAGAAGGGAAAACATTGTTAGGTACGCTAAGAAATTACTTTAAAAATTATCGCTCCGTCTGTTTCTGGAAGGTGTTTGACAGCAAATACATATTCAAATAATTCTACCCCACCCCAAAAATCAGATTAAATAATTTTAAATGTTCTCTCTAATTACATGGACAGAGATGCACTTTCTGTTTTGTACGCAGGCCCCTCCCTAAGTTTTGACACTAAGGCTTGTATCCAGTATCTCAGAAGATAATATATTCGCCAGATTGTTAGGTAACTAAGGATCAGGTCTTTTCTTTGCCTGAGTCTCACTATCAAACTATAGTTTAAGGAGGGAATTGAAAGAAAATTTATTTTTTCCTGAGCAGTTTGGTGAATTTACCTGAAAATTTTATCATCATCTACACACATTCATTAAATTGTCCTTCACTCCTAAGAAGTTCTGTATCAGACAACACAGTTGTTTGTGTTAGAGAAATGATTTGCTGGAACAAAAAAAAAGATAATTTCCCATTACTGCATGTACCGGTTTAACCTGCTATTCATTGTCATACTCTTTACAGGGCTGTTACACATACAGCCAGTATAAGATACACTTAGTACAAAAGTATAAAAATTTAGAGTCTGGATACCATTCTCAGCAGAGAATTATCATTATCTTTTTAGCTTATCATTGTCTTTTTAGTTTATCATTATCTTCTTTTTTTTTCTTCCCCCCATTAATCATGTCATTTCTTCTAATTGTAATGTTGATTACGAAAGGTCAACCTTTTTCTTATTTCTTAATCTCTGAGAGCTTCCCCAGAACCTACACACAGCAATCACAAGCTTCCTGAATCTGTCCTTCATGACATGCTTCTTGGTCAGCTCTGCCTTGGACAGGACCTCAATAGCAAGCCTGAGAAAGCTTTGCTACTGGGACGCATCTTCACTAGTAAACAAAAAAATGCCAGGGACTATTCTCTCCAATAAGCCAGCTGGTGTCTTCTGACTATTGTCATGCTATCAAACCCCTTTACTCTCAAAAATATTTCTCTGCTACTTCAATCCTGACATTGATGTCTAAGCTACTTCTTGGAAATGTGCTTTGACATATCCCACATCTTACACGGGGCCCTGGAATAGTTTCAGGGCATGGTATCCTGGATAAAAGCTGTGCCAACAAGCAGGCTGGCAATGGAACAGGGTGGGTGGTCAAGCTTCCGTTTGTAAGGACCGACATAGCTCTTGTACTCAGTCCTTATGGCTCTTCACTGAAGCCTTGGCTGCTGACTCTGGGACTTCATTCCTCTCAGGTTTTAAGGATGTGTGCTCTTAATTCTGGATGGCTGAATCCACCATTTATGGCTCGATGTGGCAAATTCAGGTATATATAAAAGCTGAAGACGACAGTGTGGTTTTATACCAGGACTTTTTAGACCATAACACATGTTAATTCTCCAGTAGTTCCTGTTTAATTTAATTTTATGTTTTTGTCCTCAACAAAGCAGTTTGAAATGCTGATGATTAAAGTCAATGTTGCTAGAATCCACTTACCAAGCCTCAAAACAATTTCTGTCAAGTGGTCCATGTTTTTTGCTGAGCTTTTACAGCAGTGGAAAGATGGCGAAGTTCAATGCCTCTGCATGCAGTCTCTGTGAGTTCCTCCTCACTGCCTCCCTTCACCTCATCTGTGCATAGTCCTTTTCCTCTTTAGGAAGCATTTTCAATGCAAATGCTACAGGCTTTTCTGGGCTATTTGGCATTATGTGAGAAATCACCAGTCCTGACCTCATACAGTGAAGCATCAGTAGTTTAACAGATTGGCAGGGACGGGACAAAGCACACCAAACCCCTGGAGGATTTAAGTGCCTGTTTAGCCAACTTGAAAGCATCTTGACAGTCTTTTGACCAATGCCACTATTTATTTTTCTGTAATAGCTCTGTCGCAGGACTAACTATAGCAGACAGATTTGCTATGAATTTCCCTTGGTAGTTTACCATAGCCAGAGAGAAAGTTAATTTCCATACCTTTTTCTTTGTACATGAGCTTGTGTAATATACAGTATCCAGCTGCTTTTCAGAAAGAAGGGTAAAATACCTCTGCAATCTGAAACTTGACTGCATCTGTAGATTTTCCTAACCTCAGCCCTTATTTTGCTAGACTCTCAATGACATCTCCAACAACTTAAAACATTTCTGATCTCTCCCTTCAGGAAATAAATGGCTTGCAATCTCTACCTTACAAAACTCAAGCATTGATGAAAGGAGTGGATAATGGGAACACAGTGGGGAGTTATTTATTATAGCAATTATTCCCAATAGTTAAAGAGTACTTAGAGTTTCAATGAGTGAGCCTCTGCTTTGGTGCTTGGATACGTTAATTCAGCACATTGCCTTACAGTGTAATGATATCCTCGTTTACTGTTGATCTTCAAGAAATTACAAAGTGTTTTACGAAGGAGATCGCTAGCACTCCCTTCATTTTATACAGAATTATTTTGGTCTGTGTCATCTGGCTTGGCCAGGAACAGAATCCAGAAATCATAGGTCTTCATTTACTGCTTTTTTTCCCCTACAAAATCACTTGAATGCCTGTAATAATTCTCAGAGGTCCCAAATGAGGAAGAAATACAGTCAGTGCTTAATTAAAACAGCTTTAGCCCAAGCATAGCTCTGTATTTATGCTTCAAATCAAAACTCTTCTGTAGGATTTAAGCATAGATTTTCCATAATGAGCACAGAAATAATATTTTTGTCAAAGGACAATACTCCTGTCACATAAAACCCTAAGAGTGATAGATGCAGCACACGAAGAAGTAACACAGGTGTCTACCAGCCCTCAATCTGGTTTCCAGTGATCACCTTTTTTGTTATAATTGGGAGAGAGTTTTAAGGCACAAATAGCAATTAGGTTTCCAATTCCCATTAAAGCTATGAAAGTGAGACAACTAACTCCCTCTTGGGCTTTTCAAAACCTACCCATTACTTTTAGCATTTTTATTGATCTCTTCTGATTTAACAAAGAAGGCTAAGATGACCCTGTCACAACTTTCTGATGTCGTTCATACATTTTGAAAATATAAACCATAAAAGCCCCAAATTCAATGGTTACTCGTTCTCTTATAAGACTAAAATCAAAATGAATCAGTTAGCCATGCCGAAAAAGAGAAGGATTAAAAATACCTGCACTCTCCCTAAGAATGTTTACTCCAGTTTTACTTATAGCTAATTACTGACAAACGAGTAGCTCAAATCTACATCCACTGAGGTCACCCCTGCTGCTTGCCTCTCCAGGGACATCCCAGGAAAGGACTGGGATAGTTCTGATATTTCCTAAGTGCTCTCAATGCGATCAATGTTCGTGAGCCTTGGTTTCCAAGAAAGATTGTAACAAACAATATTCGCCTCTCCTGTAACTTAGAATAAGGCAGAATTGTGATTTTGATTTTTTTTTTTTTTTTTCCAAAGGAATTGGATGGTCTGTCTGCCATCCCCTGGAGATTCACCATGGTTTACCTTCCAAGGGACTTCTAAAAAATATTGTTGTCCTCTTCCCCTGCAGCTTTTTTTAACTCATACTTTCGGTGTAAAGTATAGTCCCAAAGTCTGTTGCACTGCTCACCATCTCCCAGGTGCTGTGGTCTTACCCCTGACTTTCCTTCTCTGATTATCCTCTGCAGCAGGCTATGATTTGGCCTAGCTTGTGGAGGAATCTTCTGAAAGTGGATTATGGCTACCTTAGAAATGGCCATCCATCCATGTTTAGCACAAAGTAGGCTCAAGAAGAAAGGCTGTGGCACCATGGAACAAGTATTTGATGTACCTGTAAAGGTACCATGGTGGACAATAAAAAAATGGGACTCAAAATATGAATCAGTGTGTCAGTACGTGTTACTTTATAGCTACCTGTGGGTATTCCTACATGCTATTCCCACTACCTGTGGGAATTTGTTTCTCACCACATGTGATGCAGATAGGCATAGTATCTGTATGTATAGCTGCACAATACCTTGGATCTCTCGTATGGCATAAGAGTAAGTGGGAACTTCTCCCAGGTGCCCAAATATTTAACATTTTGACCCACAGTGACTATACCTTGTGTAACCCCAAGGGAGTTTTGTCACCTATCTTCTCTATGGTAGAAGCTGAACATGCTTATTAAAAAAGCACACTTTCCTAGCAAAGAAATACTGATGACAAGCTGACATTTTTGTGGAGGTTGAAATATCCATCATAGTAAGATCCTTCTAAATATCTCCAGAAACCTTATTTCCCAGCTGGCTTATAAACATAGAAATCCTACCAGCAAAACCCTTCTGCTCACATGAACCCAAATATTTGTGGGCTGGGTCTGGAGGCTCTTTTCGCCTCTACCATAATGAAGAGGAAAAGTACCTATGAAAGTTGTAAGTTTCCAGAAGTGGATGTGTTTTAGTGATAACTGACCACTGCTGGACCTGCGTATTTGATCGGTACTAGGCGCATAGGACAAGGAACCTTTCTAGCTCCTCAGTGGGAAAAAAGAGAGAAATAAGAGGGGGTACTCCTTGAATTCTTTCATCAATGTTTATAATGTCACACAAACATGTATGTGCATCTTTGACATCTCTCCCGGCCTTTCTGAGACTGACAGACTCTATGCTTGGACTTCTTTTTTTTATAGTGGATCTCCATTTACCTAACATCTAGACTTTGTCTGCATGTCTCCATTCTCCTTGTCTCAGATACAGTATAAGCTTGAGACATAAGTAAACAAAAGCCCACCTGTGTTTACCCCCTATTTTAGACTTTTCCTGGAATTTTTTTATGTCAGAAAATTGCACTGCAGCTTGACACTTTCCTCAAAAGAAATGATCTTTCATTTAGACATGCAATGGCACAATCCCCGAGGAAAGTAGAGAGTAACAGACTTATTCACATACTGATTCACCGTCTTCTGTAAAGTTCAGCCATTCCCAAGGATTTGCAGTTCAAAACAGGGTGAGATATTTGTAAGTGTTTGATCTTTTCAATCAAATGAGTCAGAGAAGTCTTTTTTTGTTCTGATTATATACATATTCTGTGTAGTTTGTACACAAACACTACCTGATTACTAAAGTCTGGGTTGCTATAGTCAACTTCCTGGAACAGGACAGACTTTCTGGGCAAAATTCATTTCACTCAATATTAGAAATCTAAAAAGTGAAGCCTTATATTTGAGTAGGGGTGATTCAATCACCCTGGACTTTCTTGACCATTCGTTAAAAAAAGAAAAAACTGAGGCAATTCTAGAGGATAACTTATCTGACATGTCTCAAATATCTTCTGCAGGGTGATAAACATACCCCAGGAGTGCTTCTTTCTCACACCTGATTCTAGAGAACTTAGATGTCATGGGGTGGATGTCTGCTTTTGACTATTCTGCCTCTGTGTCTGTAGAAGTCCTGGTTCATGACTGAACAGTCCTGGATTTTTTAGCAATGACATTAAAGCTGCTCTTAACAGGTGGGATCTATCTTCCTAACTCCACTTGTTTGAAAACTGAGCACTTAGGATTCCCCTCTTTAATAAGGAGAAAGAAACTTTCAAAAAGTAACTCAACCCATGTAGCTCAATATTTTTGTATTAGGATTGATTCAATCAAGCTTGGGAGATTTTCCCCCTATTTTTCTCCACTGATTACAGAGGGGAAGCAGATGCCCATATTAGACACAAAGCCTAGCAATAATCTGCTGACAGAGGAGGATCAGGATATTTTACCTCAGACAATCCCATCCTAAAACACCAATCTAAAAACAGGAGTAAAGAACCCCATGTTAGAGACGCCTGTTCTCCTCCTTCACCATGGAGACAAACTTCAGTAGACTCTTAGGCTGTGATTTATTGCATAAACAAGGCGAGGGCACAGGCTTCACATCTGATCATCCACACCGTGAAGCTATCAGCACAGCCAGGGCACAGGCCAGGATTAGCACAGAGTAGGGATGGTTCCCAAAAGGCAGGCTGGAGGCAGCTGACCTGTTTTGGGGACCGAGAGTTTGGTTGTACGCAGGGATGTGAGCCAAACCTTCCCAGCAGGACCTGAGAGAGCAGTCCCTAGCCCACTTTATTTGCTAGGGTAACTATAACCTTAAAGACCACGAGGTCAGAGGAGTACCACCCGAAGACACCCTCTCTATTATTCATTGTGCAAACCTAGAGAAAGGGCTGTCCCTAGCATGAAGAAAGAACCACCACAAGCCTGAATCACAGTCAAGGTATTAAGGTACTGCCCCTAAATTTATTGTGGTTCCTTCAGTGCTTTAGTGAGTGGGAAAAGGAGAGGGAGACGGAGCACGGAGACAGCCCCGTATCAGAGCACTGTTGGCTCTCCTCCTTCTCACTGCCTATCCCTGCGTGCAGTAGCATCGGTAGAAGGACCACTTTCCCACCAGACACATACATTAGTGTCCCCAAAGGGGTGTCTATACTTAGTTACTAAACAAACCCAACAAAGGTACTGGCTTTTGAGCAATTACGCTACCTGGAAGTTTAAAGAAGCCAGACTAGGACTTGAAGAAGAAGGAAAGTTACGTTCAGTGTATAAATGTTATGTTTTGAAAACATTTGGCTGGCAAATTTTCAGCTTTCATTTTCTCTCTTTTTCTTTCCTGCCCTTTTTGCTTTTTTGCAAATCAAAAAGGAAGCCTGAGGAAGGGAAAATAAAGAGACCTGGGATACGAAACCTAAAAGAGCAACTTAAAATAAAAAAAAAAAAACCAAAACATTTGCTTTTCTGAGAAGAGCAACAAAAATGTTTCCTAGGAGCAGGGAATTGGCTTATGAAACTGTGATATTACAAAAAAAAAAAAAAAAAAGCTTGACTTTGTTTTTTGCCAGCCTCATTATTCACTTGCTAAACACAAGGAGCCTGACTGGTGAGATGCAAGGCAGAGATCAGAGATGGAGACAAAGTTTGCACCCTAAGGTTTATAATCAGCGCAAAAATTGTTTTCAGCATGATCCATAAATCTTAACTGGTTATTATCAGCTAAGAAAAATGAAGAATTGTAGATCAGAGACATATTTACTTAGAGGCATGGAGTGAGCCAGTGTCAGACCCCCTTTCTGCAAAGAGCTCAGGCACATACTTAAATTCCTGTCATCCACTGAGAGATAAATATATTTTTTATTATGCATACATGCATTTGCTCTTCTTGTCTGGGCCAGCTCTCGAACTCAAATCCAGCACTTCTAGGTCCCAAGTACATATATATTCCTGCTTTCCTCCTGTCTTCTTCCCAACTTTTGTGTTAGCAAAGGAATAAGCAAAGCGAAAGAAGGGGGAGATGGCTGGTGTTTAGTATGAGCAGAGATCTTGACGCTTGGACATCACATAAAGCTCAGTTTGGCATCCCCAGGGTCTGTTTCTGCAAAGAGTGTGAGCATATTTTTCACAGGAAGGATAGTTTCTTACTATTTGGATGGTGTCTAGAAGAGTCTATCCCAATCACTCTTCCCCAGTCACAAGGTGGAAACAAGTAACTCATAATAAAAGTACATTCCTTTCTAACTTAACACTAGAAAGAAAATGAGAAACAAGCAGTGAAGAAGCAACCTTAAAGTTTCCTAGAGAAAAAGTTCTAGACTTTTGTTCACATAAAGCCACTGTGTAATTGTTCCTGATTGATCAAATACTGCAACAATATACAGATTTTTTAAAAATTGGTTACAATTCCTTAGGTCCATGTCTGGCAATAGTACGACAATTAGTCTCTTCCCTTCTGAATGCAAGCTAAATTTATTGAAGTTGTTATTGATAATAATCTCTGCATTTTTAGGGTAGATGAAATACAGACTCAGAACAGCTCCCATCACTTAATTACAACCACTTTTGATGCTTCTTTTACAACTTCAGTTAAAAGCTTGCAGACAAGGCTTTTCTTCATGATATGAGAACTCACCTCATTGCCATCTTTCCTTTCTTCTCGTTATACTAAATATTCAGTTATGCTTTGAAATATTTTATGGTGCTCTCTTAAAACCTCAAACCAAGACCCACCACCCCTTGCAAAAAAACCCAACACCCTGAACCAAATAGTGATAATAATGATAATGATAATAATGATTAGAATGATAATGATGATGCTGATAATAATAATATCATCATTATCATCTTCATCTTCATCATCATCCGGTCCTAAGCTAACAAACAACAGACAAAACCTCACCTCCTATGGTTAGCTTGGCCAACATATGCAACTAATTCTCAGAGAGATTTTCTGGAAAACCAGTGACAAGATAGGTACTGTGGGCTAGCCCCGGGCAGTCAGCAGTGGCAGAACGCTTCACACAGCCTCATGTGTAAAGTTTCTGAACTGACACAAAGCTTAATGGAAGTGAACCCTGACGACTGCAGCCAACCGACTGTAAGTGACATCCTGGGTGCCTTGCCACTATGCATCCATCCTCTTTCCCCTGCTCCCCCCCTTCCCCTTCTGCCTCTCCCCCTTGAAGGTATAATGTCTCCTGTGGGAAGCCTTGATGCTAAAACGCCGTTGTACTCTTTGTCAGTTGATTTGCCGACTACCAATGCCTGTGTAATCAGCGCAGAGTACTCAGGATGGGAGAGCGCCACGGATTTGCTTTGGGAAGGAAGCAAACGAGCAGAGTGATGTTCTGGCAAAGGGTAGGCTGAGATTATGTCTGAAAGCACCTTCTGCTTTACCCTGAAATTACTTAAGCCAGAGAATGCTGTTTGGGGAAGAAAATGTCTATCTCAAGTGCTGATTCTAATAAGCCCCCCTCAAAAAAAAAAAAAAGTTTTCACATTTTATGCTTAAATTTAAAGTTTCAAATTTGGGAGCTAACTTGAGCTATTTCACTGCATCAATAAATAGCTTTGTGCGTAGTGTTTTTGAGCAGGCTCATGATTCCCTTTTAAGGCAGTGACATCAACCCATTTGTATATAGCCAAGTATGGATCTCTCTACAGTGCTAATGCCTTGTATCACATCGATCACTTCTCCTCAGAGGGTTTTAAAGCACTTCACAAACACTGGGAATAGCAGTAGGTATGTAACAGAAGTCTCCTTTTGTTAGGTCTTGCATAAATACAGCATAAAACCAAAGCCCTGTCCTCAAAAACACACAATCTAATTGGATAAGATAGGCAAAGTTGACAGGAAAAAGAATTATGGGAGGGTTAACAAAGGCTGTTATCACGTAGCCAGTGGAATTATAAACAAGCAGAACCCAGCTCTCATGAGCGAAGCCTGAAATCCTTGCTCCTAAACCAAGGTTTGCCCTGGCCTCGCAATTCCTGTGCAAAAGAGTGGTATTATCTCCATTTTACAGACAGGAAAAGTGAGGGAGAATGGGTAAAACTAGTGTTTTCAGAGAGGAAAGAAAATAAAACCTGGATTCCAAGTCTTCTCTTCTAATTAATATTATCTCCTCCAACTGCAGAATCACATAATAATTTTATTAAATACTCCAATATTTCACAGATCATATGTCATGATATCACAATATTTGGGTAACTGTTACCAGAGATATACACTTTGCATGAGGAACCTCAGCTTTTCTTTTGT
Source organism: Stercorarius parasiticus (assembly GCA_013396915.1). Classification (NCBI taxonomy): domain Eukaryota; kingdom Metazoa; phylum Chordata; class Aves; order Charadriiformes; family Stercorariidae; genus Stercorarius; species Stercorarius parasiticus. Next base: position 169,510 of record VWZL01001406.1, on the reverse strand, counting down.
TGTTTTTTTTTTTAAATGATTGACATTCACTAGGCAAAAGAAGCATGAAAATCTGAAGCCAAAGGGCTCTGAAATTTTGAGGAAAATAAGTTAAAGGTTATGATTTTGAATTATTTTTAAATGCTTAAGTTTGACGATGTCAGTAACCAGGTCAGCTGCTTTAAAAGAGAGTGAAGCTCTGTGAAACCTGCCACTGTAAGTGTAAACTGTGATGGATTTTCTCCTTCCAGGTATGGGTTTGGGTGCAAATCTGACTTCACAATATACTCAGTAATAATTAGTTGCATATTTCTATCCCTATTCAAAGGCAAGCCTCTGCTATTGGTCTGAAGAGCAGAGAAAAATTGACGAAAGGAATATAATTTTCCATTGATATATCGTCTTTGTACTTAGTTCTAGTTTTAATATATTGCCTGCTTCAGTTATTTGCAGAGACACTGTACGCAGAAGTAACTTTGCTCTGCATGCATGGGTTTGTTTTGGAAAAAAGTATGAAAGTTGTGAAGATGAGAACACTCTGAGTTCAGTGAAATGATCGATAGTTTATTATATGGAAGAAGAATTTAAGAAATAAATTCATAGTGACCTTGGGCGAAACTTATCAAAAAGTTAGATTGTGTCCCTCCTGTAAACAGTGTTCTTAGGCAGTTATGAAGTTACAAATGGAAATTATCTCTGTAGTGCAACTATGTGGGAAGAAAGAAAGCTGTAGGGGAGCGTGGACAAAAGGCAACAGAGGAGAACATTGTAATGGATTTATCCAGACAAACAAACTATTTGTACTTCAAGTATGGAAGCTCTTAGCATTACAACCTGTCTGAATTTTGGTGAATGCTAATAAAATAGTAAAATAGTCATGACTGGGCAAGAAGCACCACACAAAGATTCTCAACATGAGCTGGCAATGTGCTCCTGCAGCCCAGAAAGCCCCCTGCAGCCTGGGCTGCATCAAAAGCAGTATGGCCAGCAGGGTGAGGTAGGTGATTCTGCCCCTCTGCTCTGCTCTGCTCTGGTGAGACCCCATCTGGAGTATTGCGTGCAGCTCTGGAGTCCCCAGCATAAGACAGACATGGACCTGTTGGAGCAAGTCCAGAAGAGGACCACAAAGATGATCAGAGGGCTGGAGCACCTCTCCTATGCAGATGGGCTGAGAGAGTTGGGGTTGTTCAGTCTGGAGAAGAGAAAGCTCTCAGGAGGCCTTATCACAGCCTTCCAGTACTTAAAGGGGGCCTACAGGAAAGCTGAAGAGGTACTTTTTACAAAGGCATGTAGCGATAAGACAAGGAGTAACAGTTTTAAACTGAAAGAGGGGAGATTTAGATTAGATATCAGCAAGAAATTTTTCACTATGAAGGTGGTGAGACACTGGCCCAGGTTGCCCAGAGAAGCTGTGGAGGTCCCATCCCTGGAAGTGTTCAAGACCAGGTTGGATGGGGCTTTGAGCAACCTGGTCTAGTGGGAGGTGACCTGCCCATGGCAGGGGGGTTGGAACTAGATGGTCTTTAAAGTCCCTTCCAACCTAAACAATTCTATGATTCTATGATTCTCACTTCAGATAAATCAGCAAAGTCTTAGTAAATGATGTTCTTCTGGTATACACCCTTCTTTTCCACATCAATACATGCATTGTTACTCCCAGTTATTGTTGATACTGCCATAATATCAAACCCACAGCAGAATAAGTTCCTCTTTTGGGTAGCTGAGAAGTAGGAGTTGGAAGGAGAATCTGGCATCTGGAGGGCAAGTGTTACGTAGCTAATACTTGGGATTATGAAAACCCTTTCAAGGGCTCATCATCAGGGAAAACATGACAGATTCCTATTCCTATTGAATAAAGAATTTTCTTATTTGCTTTATGAAAGAGTTCAGTCTAATGACTCAAGGGCTGCCATGCATCTGCTGAACTCCTACTGCATTTTGAGGACAGTATGCAAAGGAAATACTTTTTGGAGGTGTGCAAGGGAGCTCAGCAGAGGAAGGTGACGCAGCAGGAATGTGTCATCTTCCTCAGGAATGAAGAAGAAAGTAGAGAGAAAAGATCATTGAAGGGCTTGAAAATGTGCTTCTAGTGTGTGCTTTCTTTCCTGGAGTTTTGTTTCTGCAAGAAACAAAAAAATGGTGACAAAAGTTAGGGAAAAATTAGAATTTGCACATCAGCACTGGAAGGCTTGTTTCTTATTTATGGTTTAGAGGTGATAGCTATCTTGTTCCATAACATTGTCTTTGGTTTAAAAACACGTTGTCTATCGGATGGTAGTTTTTAAGTAGAAGCTCCTATACCCTCTAATAGTGCAGGATTTTGGATACATTAGACACTGCTGGGTTTCATTTCTGTAAGTAGTAGAAAGTTATAATTTCCTTCTTTCACAGGAAGGATACTGAGCGGCAAATATGAAAACTGTGCCAATGACTGTGTGAGCAAAACTATTTGTACTCAAAAAGCTTTGGATATGCACCCTAAATGTTTTATCCAAGTCACATAAAGAATCAGTAGCAGAGATTGAAATTCAGCTTGAGTCTGGTGAGTCCCATTCAAGTGCCCAAACAACGAGACCACCTTTTCCAACTGATCTTTAATCTGTCATCTGAGTCTTAAAATGTTTTGAGGTGACAGCAACTGACCCCAAAAAAACAAGTTTTATATGAAAATATTTTCTAGTCTAAACAGTTATGTTAAATGAACCATTAAAAATTAAGCATTGAAATGAACTGACCTGAACACCAAACTAAAACATGCCTGAGGCATCAAACAGGTTTCTATTTTTTTTCCTTTTATTTATGATGGGTGATGTGACAAAAGAATTCACTAAATTCTGAATACTAAATAAATTAGTCATAGCTCAAATGCTACTTCAATAATTTTTCCAGGGAACAACCACCACCATAGCTTTTCCTCATTTTTGCCCCTTTGGCTCACCTGGTCTGTAAGATGTCTCAAAAATGTAGAAAATTGAAAGACAATGAAGCATAAAGAGTCCAAATGCCAAACTACTTGGTCACCTAAGATACAACCAGGTTAAAATCTGGGCACAAATGTCTGGAATTATACCCTTATACCTCCACGTAAATGTTACTGAATCTTAGATGCACCTCAGTCCAGGAGCTGCCCATGTGTGCATGTGGCCACTCTCTTTTGAAGGGTGAATGCCGAATAGCATCAATACAGTTAGATTGTAACAGTTGGATTTAGGACCAGATAACCTCCCAGATGTTATTTATTGCTAGGAGATACAATCCTATTGTATTATCTGTGAGCAATGGTCCTAATCGCAAGGCATATTATCTTTATGTCGCATGGTATATGCCATAGTATGGTATGCAGGTCCTTGGATTTTTCCTTGATTTTGTTTCTGCAATAAAAATAATCGCAGCTAGGAGTTGCTTTCTTCTGTGCCAGATTTCCCAATTTTTTCACTTTGAAGTCAAACAAAACCAAAAAGATTTTCAGAAGAAGTGTTCAAGTTTCTACATATACCCTAAATTTCTTCTGCTGATTATTTCAGTAGAGAGACTAGGATGAATCTATGAGTTAGGAGTTGTTGCAGGGAGAGAAACACAGGTGGAAAACTAGAGAAATAACAGACAGAAAAGGGGGAAATTAGAGGAGAAAGAAGAATGAAGAAACAGAAAAAAATGAAGAATAAGATGGGAGCAGAATCTCCCTTAGGGGTACAGACTTTCTCGCTGGTTATAGCTGAAAGAGTGATGAAGTATAGATACTGAAGAATTTTAATTCCTTTTAAAGGCCACACTTGTCCCTTGATGTCCTTTCCATGTATTCCAGACAGGCATTTGTTGTAAAGGCAAGTAGCGCCTGCTAGCCGATGGGGAGGCAGCCATCAGATGTCCCTCTGCTTTGTGGGGACCTCTGACTTTGGACCTCCTCAGGAATCCACAGAAAATAGCTGTGGATGAAAGCAAACAGGCTGTCCAAAGTCTATAGCCTGGCCCGCAAACCCTGTCTAAACAGGGATGCTAACTTGTAGATCTGAAGCTTTGTGTAAGAGAGGCTCCTTCTGACATTCCTTTTGTATATTTTAGAAAATTACACATTTTCCTTGGCCATCATCTCCCTGCTTCAGTCCTTTCTATCCTGGAATAAAAGAAAAAGTAATTTTCTCACGCAGCTTTAAAACAAAATGGGAGGTGAGTTACATTAGGGACATGGTTTAGTGCTGGACTTGGCAGTGCTAGGTTAACTGTTGGACTCGATGATCTTACAGGTCCCTTCCAACCTAGACGATTCTATGATTCGACGATTACATGCCTACAGAGGAAAGATAAATGGGTGATTTTATGCATAGATGAGTAATTTTGGATTATTTTGGTAATCCCTCTTTGTGAGGTTTTTCCAGAGCTGGTCCTATCCTTATCAACCCTTTATTAGGCTGCTGAGTAGCTGGAGCAGAGTCTGCATCTCATTCGATTTGCAGCTGTTTGGTGTGGAGCATTGATTGCAGCAGTATACACAGAGCCCTTCTGGAGCAATGTGTGTGGATGTTTCATCTCCAGCAGGCACTGATACGAAGGTGAAGACCTCCCATCATGGGAAGACACAATGCTTTACCCCTGGTCTTACACCTTGAGGCTTCAGAATTAAAGCTGATGTTTTATCTAACTATTGCAGTGGAGGGAGCTTTAAAATATTGTATCCTCACCTTTTATTTATTTACTTTTAAACTTGCATCAAAAGAAAGTGACTCATCACAAGGACTTGTCTGCTTCAGACAGATGAGTCACTCGCAGCCCTGGGATGGGCTTCTTTCTGTTTTGCTCATCAGTTGGGAATTCTTTGAAGAGCTTATAATATAAAAAAGTCATAGTCCTGTTTGCTCTCCATGTGTGAGGTGGGAAGAGGATGAAAGAAGAGAGTTGCTCCATAAGGATCTCTTTGGTGGGGAAAAAAATCTAGTGGAGAGGAGAATTCTATCTACCTTTTGAAAAGTTTATGATATTTTTCAGGTTTTGATAAAATATTGCAAAGCTGTTTCTCATTTTTTTTCCTCACATTGCAGAAGATTACACCTGCTCTTCCTTCATCCCTTTTCATCCACAACCTAGGCAAAATGGATCTATTTTCCAGTACCTTCCTTTATGATAACGTCCATTTTTGTAAGGTGGTTTGTATTGTGGAGTCTCCATCCTTGGAGATGCTCAAAAGCCGACTGGACATCGTCCCATGCAATTGGCTCTAGGTGGTCCTGCTTGAGCAGGAGGATTGGATGGGTCAATCTCCAGAGATCCCTGCCAATGTCAACCATTCTGGGATTCTGGGATTCTGATTCTCGGCTTCAGATTGCAGTATTCATATGAAATCTTCCCTTTTCCACCTATGTCTCAGGCTTTCTGGAGAAGGAAAGATATGCTCTGGCATATGACAGGTTAGGAATGATCCCACCTTCCTTAGACTCACCCTGCTGTGAGCTGAATATACCTCACTTAGGGAACTGTGCTGCCAGCTCCTTCCCCGTACAAAGGCAAAGACGGCAGCAGCCTTGGTGAGGGATGCTTGGTGGGCTACAATTTGTGACAGCTGCCCTCGCTCCAGGGAGATAAAATGGCCTCAAAGAGAATGAGCGATGTTTGAGATCTCCTTCCCAAAGCTGTAAATGTTCAAGCTCGCTCCAGCCACCTCCCACCAAACAAGCCGAGTCTCTTGACAGAGAAATTTGAAATCTTGGCAACCTTCCGTGGAGGAAAATAATCTTTAAGGAGCCTCAAAACTGCCCTTGGGCAAATCCTCTTTTCATAGTCAAAATAATAATAATTAATGAAATTCCACAGTATTCAGAAAAAAGCCAAAGCTTTTAGAAAATCTCCAGGCTGCCATTTCCAATTATAAATTGCCACATCCAGTAACATTACCCTGATAAAGCGGAATGCTGATCTGTACAGGCAAGTGAGGATGCATCTAAAGTTGAGATAATATCAGCACCTCTCCCTTAAGATATAAACCGCATCATTTTAAGAGATTAATGTATTAAAATAAAACCCAGTGTCCCTGCTACTTCACCCAAAGTAATCACAGGGAGCTCAATATTTGATTATTGGATTCATCTTGCTGTTTGGGGATGAATGATTAACTCTCTCTAGTAAGAAGGCAACTGATTTCTCAGTCTGTCTAACTGTCTGACAAATGTTTGCTATAAGAAATACTTTACTGAAAACAAAAGAAGATAACAAATAAAACAAACAGACAAAACATTGCAATGCGAAGTGTAAAGTGAGGTTCTTATTTTAAAAATATGTTATTTAGAGGTTTTAGAAGACAACCACTCCTCTACTCTCCAATTGCTGATCTATGACGACATCATTTCATAAGGGTCATTAGGCCATCTTTCAGAATTGCCATGACAAAAAACCAATTTTGTTAATATGGATCTGTGGAGCCCAGCACATATTGGAAAAGTTTTGCAATACTGTAAATTTGGTCTATGTAATGCTTTTGGAGAATTGGAGAACATTTAAGCTGAAATCTAAAATGTTTTCACAAAACATTTAGATTTTTTTTACCTTTGTTTTTCTGTTCTGCTTTTGCTGTAATCTCAAAATGATAACTTGTGCCTGTAAAATGCCTTGCTGTCAGTCTATCTCTATTCTTCTGCCAAAATGTTTACACCATGACATTTTGTCCAGGGAATGCATCCACAATGACTAAATATGTACTCCCATCGTGACAGAGGTAGGAATCAGTGCTTGAATTTCAATACTGAAACTTGGAAATCAAAGGGATCGTTTTTTACAGCTGAATGTAAGGTGAGAGGAAAAAAATGTAATACTGAGCCTTTATGGATTTTTAGTGACAATTATTCCCGAGTTCAGCCTGCAAGTAGTTTCATCAATATATTCTGCACATTTTTCTGTACTTACTAAACTGTGTGAAAAAAAAGAAAAATAATATTAACATTATTGTTTTGTGGGTTTTTTGTTTTTTTTTTTAGTTTAAGAGCAATGCTTTCTTCAAAAATTTTTGCAGACATGAATGATTACACTTCAATTCTGCCTTTACGGTACTTCGTTCGTACCAGCTGCTGCGTAATTCAGACCAGTTCATTTTTGACTGATGCCCTCGGTCCCAGTCAGACCAGTTCATTTTTGACTGATGCCCTCGGTCCCAGACCATTTCCACAGCTTCTAGTGCTGATGAAGTTCTAGACTGGGCCACACTGAGCAACGCCACCATTTCAGGATGTTCCCTGTCCTGTCCTCTGCAGCAGACTTGCAACCTAAAAGGCGAGCATTTCCTATTGGGATGGAAAATGTTGTCCCATATGTAATTAATAGTAGAGGAAATGTCCTCAGGTTACACCAGGGGAGGTTTAGGATGGATGTTAGGAAAAATTTCTTCACTAAAAGGATTGTCAAGCATCGGAACAGGCTCCCCAGGGAAGTGGTGGAATCGTCATCCCTGGAGGCGGACGTGGTGCTGAGCGACATGGTTTAGTGGTGGTTTTTGTCAGTGTTAGGTTGATGGTTGGACTCAATTATCTGAAAGATCCCTTCCAAGCAAAATGATTCTATGATTCTATGAATATGAAAGGATCCTTCCTAATAAACTACTTCTTTATAAACAAATCCAGGTTGTGAACATGCTTTATTCTAAAAAAAGCCAAAGTGGGTGTTTCTTTTTCTTCTTGTAGAATGGAACTGAATTCATGTACAGTTGAAAATCAAGCAGAATAAAACCTTTGTTAGCAATTCTGCTCTTTTGTCTCCTTTCTACTCGGTGGAAAACCAAAGAAGTAACACTCCATCATACCCTTGTACTCCAGGTACTGTTTTTGTCTGATATACAGAAAAAACAGGGATAATCCATTTCACAAATACTTTTGAAAACTGTGAAGGGTCTCCATCAACTGTAATAGGGAATTTAAGCATGTCCTTGTGTCCGAAAGTTAAAATATATCACCCTCAGCCTGGTAGAAATTGGCCTGTAGAGGGATGATTTATAAATCATTCAGTAACAGATGATGTTACAAGTAAAGCAGTGGGAGTTTTGAAATACCTACATCAGATTAAGCTTGTGTTTATTTCAAAAAAAGCTCTGATCTACTTTGGATTTTTGGCAGACACAACATGAGCCCAACATGAACTACTGTAAATCAAAGCCTTTTTTGAAAGTCAAACTTGGAATGCTTCCAATCTCAATTAAAAAACTTTTGATGCCTTTTGGACTTCGGTTTTTTAATATTTTTTTTTTCTTCTCACTTACCCTGTCCAGACCTGTCCATAACAAAGATCCCACCAGGAACAAATGAAATTGCAAATATTTTCATGTTTCTTTTATTTGTGGCTCTTTTTGAATGTGTTTTTTCTCTGTGATAATTTTTTTTTAATAAACAAATTAGGAGAAAAAAATCAACCACTTAGTAAGATTAACATTTCATATGCATTGAATAGTTTATCTCGGATATAAATGGCAGCAGAAAAGACAGAAATCAGGCAGCATTTGAAATTGTGAAAGTGATTCAATGCAAGTTTTCATGATTTTCCTCCCTCATCCCTCCAAGATGATAATAAATGTTACTTATGACTAACTCTGCCGCATTCATGTAGTCTAATACAAACTGAGTGGCAAAAGAGTTGCCATTTAAAGTTAAATAAACCCTGGTACACATGTATTTTTTGTTAGAAAATAAATATAAATGCGAGTGGAAGATGCATGAATGTCATCAGTTTTGCATAAAACCACATCTACAAAGAATAGTAGAGTTTTCCCACTGTGATTAGTCCAATTTACTACAGAATCAATCTTATTTTTACAAATCTTAGAGTAGAGCCTCTGTTAATACAATCTGCCAACGGGTTTAGAACCTTTTACACCAGCACAGCACTTCATGCCAGATGCCTCTCCCTCTCAGTCTGCCAAGGGTCAAAGAATAGGCCCCATAGGTAATAAAGAAGAAAATGAAGAGGGTCTGAGCAATGCATTGTTCTGGAAATATGAAAGCTCATAGTGTGCATCACCCTGATATAAATAACTCAGACCCATGAGATCTCCTGCAGGTGAAAAATACAGCCACAGTCTTCAGGGCAGGATTGTGCCACAACTGGTATTAAACCTTCCTATATAAAGATTCCCAATAATACTTAGTGTTGCTTCCACGTGCATTCCTGATGAGATGGTCTGGATTTCTAGTTTATGCAACTTTAGCCCTTCTTGCTTGAAGTATAAAGTTTATTTCAGGAGACATGAATCCACCAGCTACTAGGAAACCTCAAGCTGTAAAAAATACTACAGGATGATTCCTACTTTTCAGACCGCTCCTGTGATCAGCCACAGCCATCCTCTGCTGATCCTGCTAGCTGTCCATAAAACAGCGAAGGTCTCAGGCTTCATTTCTATGTACTGGGTGTTACAGCTCTCAAAGCCCACAGAAACCTTGGGAGTTAGGACTATGGGAAGCTACTCTCATGCTCTGAAAGGAGGGAAATTACTGTGGAGACAATGCTTGTCTGTGCAGGATTAAGTATGTTTCTACATCATTGGACAATCTGAGACTCCTAACCTGTTCCCTCAATGAGAGGTGTGCACACACCTTCCTCCAAGTGCTCTGCATAAACACAGACCAGTGAACACTTCAGACAGACCAAACCTATCCACAGAAATGACCCTGCAGGGCAATTGATTCCCCTTTTAAAGAAAGGAATTAAAAAAGGAAGTTTATGGAACACACCATGTCCCTTTGTGAACAGGAACAGCAGAAGTACTCAGATGCTACCATTGTCAAAATGCAGGTAGAACAGAACTCACAGGAAGAAAGACTAATCTTAATGTCATGATCTTTGCTTTCACAAGAAAGTGCATCACCTTTTACCATACCAGTATTTCATTTCCTAGTCGTTTCCAATGCCCTGGTTATGACAGCATATCTGACTCAGGTCACTCTGTCTTACAGGGGAAAGTACAATCTATGAAAAGCAGAAATATCTGTGTGAGTTTTAAGGGAAACATCTCTGTGGTCTTTGCAAGTTACTGGTCTGCACAGAACTCTGTGAATAGATCTACATGGGAACTGGATGCCTCTGTAGGGGAATCATCCTTATTAGTATTTTTTGTTCTTTGTGAGTGTTTATTTTCTGAATGTGACACATTACTTGACAGTAAGCATGTTGTGAAATGCAGTGAGCTGGTACTAAGAAGGGATCAAGTCCCACTGCGTATGTTATTAAGGTACCCGCCAAGGGTCAGTCTCTTGGTCTCCAGACTACATGAAGTCATGTAGATGAGAGTTTCAGAATAAAACCAGTATGCTTGCATCAAAGTGCTGCAAAATAGACTTTGAAAAAAGTTCCTCGATTGCCCTTTAATGCTAAGAAAACAAAGGACAAGAAAATAATCTCTGAACCAATGGTCTAATTGTCAGAATAGGTGTAATGGCAATGCTTTTACCGTATATCACCAAAGCATACGGATGTGTTTTCCCCCCATATATAATTTAATTAGACGATATGTATATGTCAGTTCTGAATTTATTTTATGAAGCTGATCTTCATGCTGTGAATAATAGTAGTTCTGTGTCTGGGGGTAGAAAGATGTTACTTGGCATTCACATATTGTTAGTAAGGATCCTGCTTCACCTACTTTACTTCCATTAAGCCAAGGGCTTAAATATGGAATATAACAAGAGGATGAAGGAAGCTGGACAATAAGGGCCATGGGTCTTCAGAAGCATTGATGCAGCATCTGAAACCCAAGTTGTTTGCAGGGATCCTCTAGGACACCACTATGACTTCTCAGCTCTTCTTTCTTGGCAGAACCTCAGAGGCTGTGATGATGACTTTATATATATATATATATATATATAAAAAAATAACGCTAAAAGAAGACATTTGTCTGTAGGTCGTAAAAGTGCTGGTTGGTTACGAACTTACTTATAGCAAGTACACTAGCAATAAATTCAATGTGAATACTATAGAAGAGGTGGTCTTTGTTATTAGAGCTCTTCAGTACCCTAGAGATGGTGCATCTTCTTTGTAATAGAAGGGAAAAGGAACTTTTAGGCTGTGATTTGTCGTGGCCCAGACATTGTTTTAGGGAACAATAAAGTTAAGAAGTGAGAGTTTCTCTAAGCTGACTCTGACACTGGCTGAATAGCTCAGGAAGAGACATTTGTATTGTAGATATACCTGTTTAATAAGAAGAATCTTGTGTTGAGAGATAACATCTGTGGAGCCACATTATCCTCCACCTTTTAGTGGAGGATTACATGCTAAGGTTGTAGTTAGACATGCCACAGCTGGTCGTTAACTCTATTATGCACCTAGATGGTGTCTACATGAGATTTTCCTATAACTCAGCACTGAAAATATCTGGGTCCTAAACTGAGAAATGCTAGCATTCCTGCTACGGAGTTGATCCAAACCTCTTCCCACATTTAACAGGATACCGAAGATTGCACATTGTTTGAAATGAGCACTGAGCTAATGAACAAAGTGCGGTTCCTTGACCAGGAAGTCAGTGGTGGCCTCATCTCTGTAACACAGAACCTGAGCCACACTGGTCTCCTCTCCGTGATCTAATTGCATTGCCTACACACTTAGTAACTCTGACACAGGTGAAATCATCTAGGTATAGGCATCTTGAAGTGTTCAAGGACAGGTTGGATGGGCCTTTGAGCAACCTAGTCTAGTGGGAGGTGTCCATGCCCAGGGCAGGGGGGGTGGAACTTTAAGGTCCCTTCCAACCTAAACCATTCTGTGATTCTATGATTTTACATATGCTTTCTAGCTTCATCTGCTTTTTGATGGGTTGTCTACCATGACCATCTGCAAGATGTGCCTGCTTGAACATGTTTTCTTGATGCAATGCAGCACAAACAAAAACCTCACAATGACCACTGAGAAACTAGATGCAACTATGGTATCAGGCTCCCAAAGTGCTATGATTCATATATATTGCTGCAATGACCATCAGTATTTCCATAATTATTATTTCACGGGTGCAAAGCTTCACCAGTCTTCAGTTAAATTGTGTTAGCACAGTGTTGCAGTGAACTAGACACACGTACTGCCCTAGAGAGCAAACAGGCTTGTCTTGCAGTGTTTACCAGTAGAGAGGATAGACTTCATAATTATCTCAAACCTTTTCAACAACATTAGAAAAACTAAATTTTATTGCCCTAAAAAAATAAGTAAAATAAGTTACCTGGAACAAAGCCCCACGTCTTTGGTTTCTTTGGTGCAATGGAAGTGAGGACCAGATGGGTGACTGTGGGATGGGGTTGTATGCGGTGGTCTGCACAAATAGGCTCTCTGCGGACCTCTCCCCTGCAAGTGCACACCCCAGCAGCACCAGCAGCCAGGGGCCTGCTTTCGCTGTGTGGGCAGCAGGCAGGGACCAGCTCTTGGGCAGTGTGTCCTACTTAGGGAGACATCTGTAAGGAAAAAGAACTCCAAGACTTCCTCTGTTCCTTACTAGGGACAGCTACTATTTCTGGGTGACTGACTCCTTTGTTTTATCCTAGAGCTGGCCGTGGCCACTTTTATTTCTTTTCTAATGTATATATTTGATATGTTTATTCCAGCTTACTTTATTGATTTTCCTTATGCTTAAAGGTTTTTCTGGTTTTCTGTTTTCTTTTTACTCAGAAGTGAGATATGGAGCAAAATGTTAACCATCACTCAACAGAACTAAAACCTATTTACTTAAGTATTTGATACATACCTATCTCAGCATTTTGTTACTTGACTTGCCACATTCAGTGACATTCGGTAAACATCTTAGTGAAGAAAATGTCACATAATTTCAGAATATGTTCTTGGCACTGAGAGGCCCAGAATACCTAAATCTTGTCATCTGTCTGTCAAATTTCAGAGCACAATACATTTCTGTGATAGACCTTGCACAAAACCCTCCAAGTGGAAGAAACTTGCTGAAACTCTCCAGTATTTCTTCTGAGCTGGGGAAGAAAAAGATAAGTTTTCAAAATGTAGAGGGGAAAGTGAGAAACGGAAATGTGCAGTTTCTTGACAAGCTATCTTAGATGGCTTTGAACTCCTCAATCTAAATGCACCTGTGTCAGATGCATTTGTAACTTGCTGCCTAAGACATTATGCATTTTAAATCTCAGTGCTTGAACTGTTATGAGAGAGGTGAGCAGATTTGTAGCAGTATAAAAAAGGGAGAACCATTTCAGTTCCTGACTCAGTTCTGAGTTTTGTGATTCTAAACGTGGCCTGTAGCATACGACTCATCCACTTTTACCAACTAAGCACTAGCTGCTTATCCTGATAAAGTGGCATTCAGCTCCGTATTGAGGAAGCTAAATGTCAATGTCTATAGCGTACCAATATGGGTGTTTGTTTTTGAACCAGGTGTCTAAGCTCCTTTTACAGACGATGGAGACTGGATCAACATTGTCAATAGGGAGGATTCATTTGCCTTAACAGTGTGTTAAGGTGTCCCGCCTGACCTTTGGCTACCTCCAGAAGGATTTGGGTCTCACTTACATCCTTGTATTGTTTCTGCTAGCTATGAGGGGAAGTTTTGTGTGTCTTAGGGCACTAAATCCTTATTACTAGGAAAATGCATCATCTTCCTACAATTATTTAAGATTTTTCCAAACATTAGCCATTTTGTGTCTCATTGCTTCATCTCTGTCAATGTTTTCTGCAAACAAGGTCCAAATTTAAATCTCCTGTCCTGATTGCCAGAAGATAAGAGCCAATATCTCCAGATCAAAAAAATCTTTAGCTACTTACTCATGTGGACAAGCTCCTGAGGACAGGCTAGAGGAAGACACTCATTGCAGAATCATGGATGACACAATGGCTAAAGTCCTGCAGGCATTGGTTATACAGTTGGGTTATACGATAACCCAACTTTGAGGCTGTCATTCACAGATTTGCACGGTGTTTTCTTTTGCCTTGTTTGCCTGGTACCTCCTCAGGACCCATCTCTGATCTACCAACCACCTTTGTGCAGTTCACCAAGCCCGAAAAAGTCCATGACATTGTGTTGCCCCCAAAGGTGTTCAAAAGAATTCAAGTTGAAGCTTGGACAAATTGGGGTTTATCACCACACTCTTTGTTTGCTCTTTTGTGGGAGCCTACCTTTTAGAAGAATAAAAATCTTTATGGCAGTCATTAGGACCTCATTAGATCTCATTAGGAGGTCAGCTATTTTGCTGGCCTTCATTTCTGAATTTGTTGCAGTCTTTATTGCATTAATCTCCTCTGTTCTAATAATGTAGATAGGGAAATAGTGACACATTTTTATGAATACAAGGTGTGAGGGATTAGTCTATATTATCCATAGGTTAGAGTAAAAGACGATTCAGTTGACTCCCGTACCTTTCCTTTAAGTCTGAAGTAAAGGCTACCTGAAATACTGTCTTAGGTTGCTATACATTGGCTCTTTTTTTGTGTTATCACCCAATGCATTCTTCTGAGTCTCTTTCTGTCGTGCTTCCCTTTCAAAATCTCTTTGCAGCATTTCAGCTACATATTTGAATATTGTAAAAGCTGCGAGTAAAACATTAGAACAAGAGAACACCAGATAAAAATTCCCATTTGTGGATACAAACCTTCTTAAATTGCCATTATATATTTTGATGATTTTTTAGCCTGTGGGTACTATCACTATAATTTGCAGTGTATAAGTTTTAATAAGTCAATTATAAATGTAATGTATGCTGCAAATATCACCACAGTAGCAGCTTAATAAACAGGGCCTTTTTTAATCTTATCCTCAAAACAGAGTTAATGTACCGTTCTTCTAATTTATAATCAAAATGCAAAACAAAATTCAGCTTAACAGTTATAGTGTAGCTGAGGTGCTTCATATCATTAACTTGAAATACCGGAAGGCAAACCTGTTCTTTTCTAACTGTAAAAGTTACTAGACAACTACATTTGTATATTTGGATAATATACATATCTGTGTGCCTGTATATGCATGTATATATATTTGCTTCTATCTACATTGGTAGAGAGGAAACATATATATACATATTCCTCTGGAGCACGTGATTTCTTAATAAGGCACAAAGTTTATATCAGAATGATTTTGTGATGTCCACGTTACTCCAGTACAGAGAAGGCATTTTGCACAACGTATGTTGCAATCTTGTTGTTAATAAGGCACAACAAAACCCCAAGAAAACTCGCTCAGAGAGTCACAATGTTATATGAACTTTATTATTACTTTTCTAATCCCCGCAGCAGTCAAACCTATGTTCCTTAGGTGGAAACAGTTAGACCTAGTGGATATTACAGTTATAACCCACCTTCCTAAAGGGTCCAAATTCTCTACATAGTCAACATTTCTGCCTTGGGAAGGGCCAGGTGCGTGTCTGACAGCTGAATAAATGGGACAACAGCCTAATGACAAGCCTGAATCCTCACTGACGTCTTTTCTTTTGGAAAATTAGTCATCCAGAGATTAGACATCTAGCCTATGTTACTCATCTAAGCTGCATCTCATCAGTGCAGAAAGATGAATATTTCTGGGAAAGAACTCATCTCTTCAGAAAAAAAGCCAAAAAGATGAAGTTGCCTGAAGTGTCTATCTCTCTCCATTAATTATACAGCAGACTTTGGTGATTAATGTGAACTACATGCTTAAATTTGAGGTTGCTGAACTAAGAAGAAATATCCTTTTCATTCCTGCATCCAGTCCACAGTGTTACAGGGATGATCTGCCACTTAGCAAGTTTGGGATATTGAATGAGGAACGTTTTGTATTAAATATTTGTGAGTTTCTGGGAAATTAGCTTTATTGTTGTTCTTTTAACACTCAATATGCTTGATAAAAGTCAGTTTTCACTGACGTCTTCTGAAAAGAAAATGAGACAAAATAGCATGAATGCATTGTTCACAACCAGCGATTGAGCAACCAGCTCAAATGACGTCTTAATGGTTTTTATAACATAGGCACATGCTTATACACAGTATTTACTGGGAGGAAGCAGAATGAAGCTGTGGCAGAAGATAAAACCAAAAGAAGCATCATGCATTCTCCACAGAAAGGTCTTTTTTTTAGCTTTGTTTTGGGCCCTGATCCTATTCTCATTGCTGTCATTAACTAGTGTCCGCTTTGAGTCCAGTGACGTTAGATTCTTTTTAAAGTCATTTACATTTAAAGGATTGTGTGGGAAAATTTGAATTTGAGTGCATCTAAGAGGTTAACACCCTCCATTCTGTACCCTGATTGCTTATTTATCATAAAATAGAGACAAGTGAAAGTGGTGGCACTGATTCAAGTGGTGACATGGATAAGCATTCCAAAGACATCTAGAAAAGCTCAGTTGCTTTCACTTTCAACTTAATCACAGAGAAAGGGATATAGCAGGAAAAAGAAAACAGCAAAACATTTCCAGCTACCACCACTGAGGTGGTGTCTCTCCCCATCAGCCTGACATTTCCTAAACCTAAAGGTAGGATTCATCTTATTTTATATGAGACATGTATATGATAATAGTCAATTTCTAAGCAAATTATATTTTTATAAAGCCTTCCTTTATAAAGACAAAAGGAATAAGTACTTTTGGGACAGGATTCATATGACATATTTTGGATGGCTACTTTAGGATAAGATGAATAGCAACCTGAAAAAGCCAATTTCTCTCTTTTATAGGAGAGAGAGCCTAGAAAACCCTCAAGACATCAGTGCCTATAGCCAATCCCAGCTTCGGGATGTAATTTGTCATGCAGAATGCTTTTTTATGTAACATCTCTTCTTCAGTACAGTCTAGCTACCTACGCACACCTCTTTTAGATATACATCAATGATGTAAAAGTAAAGGAGCATTTCACGGCATGCTAGTATTCTGCTGGCAATCACTGTGGAGCTGGAGGAACCATCTACCTTTGCTTTCTAGGAAATTTCTGAAATACATCTGAGGGACTACATCTCCTTTTTGTTTGGAAAGTGGTTAAAAGATCATCAAAATTTGGATCTGTAGATAATTTTCCTTATGTTCTACAACAGATAGGAAAATAGTTGGGGTTGTAGACAGAGTCACAGTGAAGGCTGGCCGTGAACTCTACCAGCACGGCCTCCTTTCCACCAGCTTTCTCTGATAGCATCTGAGATGGATATGGGACATTGGGAAGCATTTTATTTTTTGACTTTATCAACATAATAGTAATATGTGAGTATCTGAGCAATTTGACATCTAGAGTGAATAAAATGCACAATATTTCATGAAAGGGAAACATGTTTTCTGACCTACTCGCATTTTTAGTTGACACTACATGAGGAAGATGCACATGTTGACAGCCCCTGGCAGTCTTCTCAAGCAGCATAGAGATAGATTGAATTGATAATAGCAAGAAATAGCTCTGGATGGAGAGTGGATTTGGAAATTGCAAGGGAAGAATAGAAGGAACTTTTTTTTTTTTTACTGCTTTCATAGCTTTTAAAAAGGTATTTTAATATTTGGCTGATTTTTTTATTTACTTGCCTTTATTTCAGTTTTCCACCTGTACTGCTTGAATCTGATCTTTTAGGTGTCACATGAACAAAGTACATGTCAAACTCTGTCTAGGCAGACAGTAACGATATCCAAAACGTGTTAGTCTATAACTGTCACTGAAGCCCTGTGCTAAACAGCAAAACACTTTGCAGGAAGACTGAAGAAAAAACCTGAGCAACCCAAATCTGAAAGCATTTGCTCTGACAGATCAAAGAAGTGGAGAAGTAAAAAGATGTCACCATTTGCAAAAGTCATAACCTTTAAAAAAGGGGTTGGGTTTTTAGCTGGGGTAAAGCACCCACATTCTGTTCCCAATTTCCATTTCAAAAACCTTGGATCGCAACTCAGGACATTTCAAATGTTGTCACCAGGCAAGCCTTCTGCAAACGCTCATTCACCGTGTTATGATGAGAAGTTCACTCTTAAATGGATGAAATTTCTATGAAAGTCAAGGAAATTCATAAAGACAATTTACTTCTGTTGCCAAGACGAGAGGCAAAAAGTGGGAGTCACTCGTGACAGGCTTAAACACAAAGTTCTCTTGGGGGTTTCTATGTCTTGTCACTTTGCTTTTCTCCAGCACTTGAGAGTCAAAGAGCTTGAATTGCCTGGTCTTTTCCTCTCATCCCTGCTCTTAGCAGAGGCAGCAGGCCCAGCTCCTCAATCCTCAGTCTAAATGAGCAATTTTGTCCTCAACTTTAGGATACTTTTCTGTTTTCCTTAGGCAGCTGAGATAGATAGCTTTATCCCATGCTAGTGACGATTTCAGCCTACTTCAACCAAAAAAATAACCAAGAAATAAGTGAGCACGAGTACACTGAGACTCACACGTCATTACTTTTTTTGTCCACTCCTCTTCTTCTCGTGGTTCACCTTAAGCTTACATGGAAACCTGGAGAGCTTAATAAGAAATATCAGAGATAATGTTTTCTGACACTTGCAAAGCGTGCCTTGCCTTCCAGACAAGATTTCCTCAGTCTGCTCTGTTCTAGATATGAAACCATCCTTCGGTCTGCCACTACCACTCACGCACAACAAGGGAGAAAGGGGCATTACACAGTACATTTTCCACTGCTGTGCCGTATCTCATTTACTCTTGCTACTGAAATACACAACCTCTAATTAGCTCCTCCAGCACCGCTCCTTTTTTTTTTTTCTCCAAGATGGAAAAAAAAAAGTCATTCATTACTGGCTAACATTCATTACAACTTGTAACTAGTTTGTTTATTGAAAGCAGACGGCATTTCTTCCCCTTCCCAACCTGTCACTGTGTGGTATATTCACATCTAAAGCATCAATAATTATACAATGCATTACAAATGAGCTTTTAANGCAGCTGACAGTGAATGGTGTCAGCTGCAGAGGCAGCAGAAAAAGCCGACATCTTAATAAAACAGCCTCGGGCAAAATCCCATTAAAGCCTTCAGAAGCTTGTTTCCCTGCAGTTGAGCAGGTAGGCGTCGTGCACTGCGTGGCAGCCCTGAGTGCTCTCTGGGAGCCCAGTTCAAAAAAAAAAAAAAAAAAAAAA
>VWZL01001406.1:11688-150359 GCA_013396915.1 Stercorarius parasiticus | reverse complement strand
TTTTTTTTTTTTCTCCAAGATGGAAAAAAAAAAGTCATTCATTACTGGCTAACATTCATTAAAACTTGTAACTAGTTTGTTTATTGAAAGCAGACGGCATTTCTTCCCCTTCCCAACCTGTCACTGTGTGGTATATTCACATCTAAAGCATCAATAATTATACAATGCATTACAAATGAGCTTTTAAAGCCAGGATGCAAATTAGGAATGTAAATGTGGCTTCTAAATTGGCTATGTTAATATGAAATATGATTCTTTCTAATAGAGTGGGAGTAAGCCCCAGTGGTATTGATCTTTTCCCTTCTCTGCTCGAAACCCCCCCAGTTAAGCAGCAGTGTCTTTTCACCTCCCCTCGCTGAGACTCATCTGGTCAAGTCGAACTCTTTCCTCTTATTTGCCTGTGCTGAGCCATGAGCACTAAATGAAGCGAGTAATTTGGTGCATTGTTNATTTGAGTGCTTTTTTTTTTTCTACCCCCCCGCCTTTTCCTCCCCCCTGAACTAAATCATCCACCAGCCTCTGCTCCTCAGAGTCATTTGCAAGGCAGAGAGAGAGGGAGGGAGGGCGAGAGAGCAGGGAGAGCGCGTGTGTGTGCCTTGATGTGGGGGCACTCGGTGCCTGTGCGGTGGCAGGAGTTGCTGGCAAACCCTGCTCGCCCATTAATGCTCCGGCACAGACCTGAGGCTGACCTTTGGAGAGGAGAGGGAATGGGGGACACGGACAGAATGGCAATGAGGAGATTGGGGCACCGGCGTTCCTCCATGTGCAGCCGCCTCCGCTCGCTGCGGCCACCAACCTGGTGATGGAGGGGAGGAGAGGGAAAACGGGACAGGACAGAGCTGGTGGCCAGGCAGGGACCTGTGGTCTGAAAACAAGGGAAGGTGATGACACTCCCCCCCAAATCTCTGCTGATCTGAAATTAATCCTTGCTAGATGTTTGTAGGCAGAAATCACGCCTTTTTTGCTTGAATGAACAGTGGCTGGACTTAATTCTGTTTTGATGGAGGCACTGAGGGCCAGGACACCATGATGTCAGGGGCTGTACTTGCACACAGAGCCAGGGAGGTGATCCACGTCCTTCAGCAATCATGGCTTCAAGAGGCAAAAAGATCAAGATGCAATTAAAATTATTTTAG
This sequence comes from Stercorarius parasiticus, assembly GCA_013396915.1. Classification (NCBI taxonomy): domain Eukaryota; kingdom Metazoa; phylum Chordata; class Aves; order Charadriiformes; family Stercorariidae; genus Stercorarius; species Stercorarius parasiticus. The sequence goes on along the minus strand of VWZL01001406.1, from coordinate 149,223 downwards.
CCTTTTTGTGGCCTGGAGATGCCCCCTTTAGTCTCCCCCACATCCCTTTCTTTCTTGACGATGCTCCTTCTTTGCACATGAGTTCTGGGTGCAAGGGCTTTTTCTGGAGCGTTTCTAGAGACTGTCTTTATACATAAGCTTATATTGCAGAGATTAGTGCATACTGACAGTTCGATGCACAGGGAGGAACAATTCTGCCTGACTCACACCATCATGTAGCTGATCTGACTCTCTAATAAAGTATGGCAGCCTCCTAAACAGATAGATGATGCACTTTGTACATTTGAAAGACCAGTTAGGTCTCTTAAGAGAATACATTCTGCTTTGGCTCAAGATCGCTGTACCTCTGCATTGTATATTTAACGATTGATGGGTGTCTGGCTAGAAAAAAAAATGTGGCTTTCTTATGTTAAATCAATTTTACCTGTTCTTTCAAATTCATTTGGGCTTATGAATGACCCTGTGCTGAAAGAACATCTTCAATGCATCTGGAACTTGGTGCAGCAGCTTTTGTTCAGCTATCAATCGTTTCTGTTGAGGGCAAGGAAATGCGAAGTCTGCTTGGCTCTTAGTTTAGCCAAAACCTACAGTTAAAGCTGTGCACACTCTGCCTTCATTTCCCTATTTGTAAAGCAGCAAGAGTAAGAGCCAACTGTGCTTTACCCAGGGAGTGCTGCCTCTGCCATAGGCTGTAATATTCAGGCAACTACCGGAAGGCCTAATCACATCTCTGATAATGAGAAGGCTCATTCCATTATGGCTAAATTGCTTTGGTTTTGCCAGTGTCATGAGTCTGAGCCACCAATAACTGGGTGCAACTTTGTAGACTTCAGTAGAAGCTTCTCTGCGTTTGAGCTTTGCCCTGGAGCTCAGCTAGAAAAATCTCAAATCATTCCTGTATTCTGAATTCTGACTTCTTTTTTTCCTCTGTTCTTTTCTATCTTTATTCACTCTTCATTAATTCCTCATTTTCCCTTCTTCCTTGCCTTCCTGGCTTTTTATTTTAAACTCTGCTTTCTACTCTGGGAAGTCCCAAAGCATTTTCCAGCCCTCATTTCTAAAGTTTGATTCCCCCATGAGTGCGCATCTACTGCCAGAAGTCGAACAAATGGGATTATTGCCTCACCTCTGAAATGCAACTGCTTCTGAGGTAGAGCACTGCAGCCACTCCATCTTCAGCATGTGCCTCGGGTCTCCGGAGGGGGAAATGAAGGATAACCTTTTCACCTGAAAGTACCTTTTTAGGTAAGCTGAATATAACTTGGAATTAAGCCAGAATACTGCAGTTAACACTTCTTTATGAGCATAGCTTGGGATTGTGACCAGAAATGTCAGAACGTTCCTTTGATGTGTCTCTATTGGACCTGTAAATGGAAAGTGCAAAAGTTTCTTCTTTTTCTTGTACCTATGTGTGTATGCTGTAACCATACGTATGTATGTGTGTGTATACTCCAAGGCTGTGGAAAGACAAACAGAAGTAAACAACCAGTGGGGAATGCTTTCATAATGGAAATTCTTTTAACACATTGATGTTCCAGTGGATCTCGAGCATATTTGCAATGATTTTTAATATCTCTGGGTAAAATAAAATAAAACTGTATGGTAAAACCCCAGACAGGACTTCTTTTGCACAATATTCTCCAGTGAGATGTTATTATACTGATGATGTGTCAATAATGTTTGGTTACAGTTTTCATCCTGTACCTCCATCTGCTTTTTTTTTTTTTCTTTTGGTGGTCATGGATTGTGCATACAATTCAGTCTGGCTAAAACTCACTTAAATCTCAATAAATCTACCTGTTCTCCATGACTGTTAACCCTTATACATATACATCCAAATATACATCCAAATATACATCCAAATACCTTGTCCTTATGTAAGTTCCTTGGGTCGACAGCTTTAGCTACCTCCATGTGTTCAGAAGTTCAAGTTCAGAGAGGAGATTTCTTCCTCCTACTTGAAGTTTCACCATGGTCCAGACAACCAGATGAACTCCATGTTCACAGAGGAACCTGTAAAAGGGTCAAGAATACAGATAATCCAGAGAAGATGCCACTTCAGGGCTCCAGGTTGGATGCCTCATTCGCAGTAAGAGATGTCATTTCTACACCTGGCCAAATCACATAAAAGTGATCAAGTCACCAGCTTATGCATTATCTTGCGTGACAATGAGGAAATAAAGGGCATTTTTTGAGGCTCTATAAGTTTCTCTGTAATTTTATGGGTAAGAGTTTTTGTTGAAGCAAAGTGGAACATTTCCAAACCTGGGTCTCTCATAGGCACAGAAAGCTTACCCCATACAGTCATTAGACAGAGAACAAAATCCTTTTTGGGATCGGCAGCTAATTTTAAATGGGAAAACATCATCAGCAAGATTGTAATAATCAAAATGGAAATTTTGTCTCTGAGTTAGAACACTCAGGATTCTGTATTTATGTCCCAGTTGCAAGAATCAGGAAATATCCTAATATTGTTCCCTGGGCTTTTTTTCCAGTATTGCATAAAAAGTGGAGAATTAAATCCATCTTGGCTATGTCCACTGGATGACCTTTAGATTAAACTCAGCCTTGTTTAGTTCATCTGATCTCCCAAGAGTGCAGGAAGATGCAGTTATTTGTTTTATAATTCCTCCAAATAAGGGACTCTAACAGTGAACGTGGTGTAAAAAGGACAAGCAAAATTTGTTGCTTTTTCACTTTTATCAGCGTAGTAGTGTGTTTACTACTGAGAAAAGACCAGAAACAGCAAAAGGAGATCTGTCATTAACAGAGCACGCAACACTGGATGAGTCAACGATCCAAGGCGTTATTTTTCCTTAGCTCTGTCAAACATACGCTTGTGTGCCTGTGTGCACATGCATAAATACATATACATGCAAAAATATGTAATGGCCTGTCTGTTATGTGATTGTATACATTTGAATCAGGTGTAAACACCAAAGCAGATGGGTCATTTGCATATTGAGGTACACACATTTCTTTAAAAACAACCAAAAACCCCTCCCTTGTGTCTATGTTCATACTTTCACATTGATGTGCATACAAACACATCTTTCTCCTCCTGTTTTTCCTTGTTAGAGCACTTTAAAAGAAAACATGGATTTTGGTACTCCTTCCTGGCAGAGAACTTAAATGTATAGTACTATATTTTTTCTTTTTTTTAAAAGAATAATCAATGAAGAGGAACTGTTCCAATTTTCTTCAGCAGCTTATGTTAATTCCTGTGATGAGTTATTTGAAGTGTATATTACTAGATGTTTCTCAAGTGTGTACTCCATCACAGAGCTACCATTAGGGCTCTGTATGTGATGGAGATGTGACAAGGAAACAGTCCAGCTCTGTACTGTCCAGCTGTGGGCTCCCCAGTTCAAAAACGACAGGGAACTACTGGAGAGAGTCCAGCAGAGGGCTACAGAGACGATCAAGGGAATGGAGCCCCTCTCTTATAAGGAAAGGCTGAGAGACCCAGGGCTGTTTAGCCTGGAGAAGAGAAGACTGAGAGGGGATCTCATCAATGCTTATCAATATCTAACGGGCAGGTGTCATGAGGATGGGGCCAGACTCTTCTCAGTGGTGCCCAGTGACAGGACAAGGGGAAAGAGGCACAAGCTGGAACACAGGAAATTCCATCTCAACATGAGGAAAAACTTCTTTACTTTGAGGCTACTAGAGGTCTGGAACAGGTTGCCCAGAGAGGTGGTGGAATCTCCTTCTCTGGAAATATTCAAAATGCTCCCAGATCCGTTCCTGCCCAAGCTGCTCTAGTTGGCAGGGGGGTTGGACTAAATGATCTCCAAAGATCCCTTACAACCCCTATAATTCTGTGATTCTGTGATTCTGTGATCAGAGGCAACAGAAGGAGCAGAATCTCCTTGTGAAATTTGTTTATAAATAAAACTTGATATCTTACGACAAACTGCGCTTCACACGATTAGATCCTTCATGTTGGTGATACATGTAATTACCAAACTCTACATATAAAGTCCAACGCATCAGCTGTTTCAAAGGGACCATCGGGAACATGTTCTCTCTTCTCCAAGTCACACAAGGAACAAACAAGAGGAATCTTTTCTAAACTTCCAACAGTCCAGGGAACATCTGCTACTGTGCAGCAGTTACCAAAACCACAAATAAAATGACAAGTTGCATAAAGAATAAGATATCTCACGTAAAACTTTCCTACTTCACAAATACTAACTATTTAACTTACTTCATGAATTTTAAATACATTTTGCCATGGCCTCTTTCCACTGAAGTCAAAAGTAAAACTTTCACACCCTTCTGAATTTCCCATCCATGTGAAAAATCCCATTGAATTCACAGGGCACATATGAGCAAATACTTAAGCTTGTACATGCATTTTTTTTTGCAAGATCAAAGCCTAAGGTCGGATCTCATTTCCAAAAAGTTCTTGCTTTGAAAATCAAAGCTGATTTAGTACAAAAGAAATTCTCATTATTGCCTTCTCTTTCCATTCAGCCATGAAATAACCCATACCTCTTGGAAAAAATAGTTATTGGATAGAGTAAGCTTCCAGGAGAAATAAGATGAGGAACACAGACCTATACGAGATTCAGTTTGTCTCAAGAGAAGATAATGAATCTGTAATTTCTCACTAATAAAAGAACATATTTTAACTCCATAAACACATACACCTCCAACTTATTCAAAAACATCTTTCTACTGTGCAACCTCATTTGCTTTTCTATCTTTAAAATGTCCCTCTAACCTGATGCTTAACAAACAGATGCTGTTACAGAGAGGAAGTGTCTCTATTCTGGAAAATGCTCAGTATTTTAGCCAGTAATATCTTGTTTTCTTCTTCAGCTCTCGCTTTCCATTTATTTTGAGAGGGGATTTTTCAAAAAAAAAAAAAAGTCTGTGAAAACCCCTTTGCCCACTGAATTTCCTGGTGCAAAGTGTGTGTTCTGGGTAGCACAGCAAGGGACTGTTCACACCGTATCCTCATCATGTTGCATCAGCCTTGGGGTTAATACCTGCAGGTTGCTGCTTTGCTAGGAAATTGAACAAAGTCAGGGAAATGGACTCAGATGCCAAAATTAACTGTTCATAGGAATAAATAATTAGAGTAATCCCTGGCATCTTTTGGCATGGACGAGCTAGCACTCCCTCCCTCCAAACACTGAGTCCTGTGGTTGGTCTCAGGACTGTTCCCTGGGGCAGAAGGATGAGACCACTCTATTTTGAAAGATAAAAGATGCTAATAAACATGGCCAGAGAGCAGGCTCCGGCAGCTTCAGTTTACTAACAGGCACTCTGCCTCAAATTCTAGGGGCTTTGAACTGTCCTCAGACTGTCTGCCAGAGGGGTCTTTGCTTCCACTCCCCCTCAACCGCTGTTCAAAACCCCATGTGCAAATCAGATCACAGCTACCGCTTTCCTGAGGAAGCTCCAGGGTGGTTTTTGAAGACATACGCACATGCATGAGTCTGTATACCCATATGGATGCAAAGAGGTTTGCATAAATATGTCTCTATCCAGAATGGGATGTTAAAGTGCAACAGTCATGCAAACAAATAAGGGAAAAAGAAAAACTTTGTGGCATTCACATTGGGTTTGAGTACAGGGCACATTAGAATGAGAAAAAAACCCTGTAACTGAATTCATAAATTCAAACAGTATTTTGTTGGGGTGTTTTCTTGGCAACCTAAGTGCGAGAATTCGTATCCTCCACTGAGCAATACCTATACAGTTACTGTGCAGCATTTTTTTCTTCTGATTAGTTAGGGGTAATTCTATTTTGGATTATAAATTCAATGGAGCAGAACACTGTCATAGGATAGTGGTCTCCCACTGCTACCTCGTTTAAGCAATCAAGCAAAAATAAAGCATATGTTACACCTTGTAATGTATTTCTCATTCTTGTATTCTTACACTATTTTCATTGTCATAATGATCCAGTATATCTTTATCCACTTGGACTTTTTATATACGTTAGCTTCTCTCTAAGGTTTACAAGTTAATAATTTAGCCAACAGCCATGTACTATATATTATTTTTTCACCCAGAAGCACAGCCTTCCTGAGTTACAGTCTGCAGAAGATAGTTCAGCTACAGGAGAAATGGCCTACATATGACAGCGAACTTCCACTATTATCCCACGTCGCATGGCTAAACTGTGCTCTGTCAGGTGAGCCTTATTCGCTCTGCTCTTCTCAAACGAGTGACTTCCACAGACTGCTTCTGACATACACAAGAGCATTAAGACACCTGAGGTTTATGTTCATTGGGATTCTGGGGAAACAGCTTGTGACTCTTGTAAGAAATGAGAAATAAGATGAACTCCTCTCACTATTGACTGAAAAATGCAAGGACCAGTTTGTGGTTAAAATAGTTGATGCAGCTCAAAATAACTGTGCTAAATTTTTGTTTTACCCATGTTGTCCCTGTAAGACTTTGGGCTTGTGTCTTTGCTTCAAAAGCACTTAGGATGATGCTAAGTCATGTCAAAATCAATGGAAATTAGATGCCTAAAAGCCATCAGGGTATGGTACTTATTAGTTCTCTTTTAGGAAAACAGCTCTTACCACTAGGAAACAATCATTAGGAAAATATAATGTCATTTTACTCTACCCAAGTTTTCTATTAGGGTGGAAAACATTGTAGTTAATACACTTCATCCTATTACATATTCATACTAATCTCTCTCATAAGCAGCTCAGAAAGGTGCAACAGAGACAGTATAACCAAGATTCTAGGAATCTAAGTCCACAGTTTCAAAGTAGGGTCTTAGTTAGTAAAATTCCTTAAATATCATCACCTCTAATGACATTTTAAATACCCTAAAATATCCTACAGGTCCTCCAGCCACCAGTGCAGAAGGGTACAAAACTCATCTACTTGCATCACAGCTGCCACCCCATGTTGGTGTCTCAACTATCATTGAGATTTGCAAACGGCATTAAATGTCAGTGCAGTCAGCTGTGTCAAGTCCTTGGTGTACTCCTAATTTGTTCACCAGTAAAGCCAGTTAAACTGGACATTTTCCTGAACTTTTAATATAATTTATCTTTGCTTCTATCTGCTGCTGGTGTCACTGATGTATTATTATTTCACAGACCACTTTTAAAGGGGTTTAGTGCTGTCTCTGATGACTTTGTCCTTACAGTCTTTAGGAGAATAAAATTACAAAACTGGGTAAAAGAATATTTTAGCTAAAGATCAAGAGAAGTATCTATTCCAGACCCCAAGGTCGGTTCGACTGGAATTTTCTCCCAAGAGTAGTGGAAGCCTCTCTACTTGAATTATTTAAAATTAGAGTAGGCAAAGAGTTGGAGAATCTTGCAAGGATCAATTCTGTATTGACAAGGGGATGGACTAGCTGAACTGGCAATGCTTTTTCATCTCTAAATTGGGTGATTCTAGAAAACAAAACCATGGCTTTAATGAGTACTTGCCCTACTCTGTGGGTACAGTGGTGATAGCAGTAGATATGTTGCTAGAATTAATTCTTTTATCTTGGGTGGAAGCAGTGAATCTGGGAAGTCTGAAATGTCAATTATTGTTCTGTGGTGTAAAGGAAGTGAGCTTTTTGTTTTGCTTTTTATACAGTACATTGCACATCAGGATCTTGACCTGTGACAAGTACTCTTGGGGAGGGGAGGTAGAAGGCTAATAAAAAAAAAAATTAACTTGTTGTAAGCTGTTGTAAGTTATATTTTTATTTCAGGATTTTGAGGGGAAGGGAGGAGGCAAATTCCAGTTCTCCAAGTCCAGTCTGCAAAGCACATACCTATATTGTTCCATTAAGTTGTACCGGAGATGTGAGGTATAGTCCTTAACAATCTGATATAACTTCAAAATTCCTTCTTTGAAAACAGGTCTGGTCTAGATCTCCTGATCTCTAGATCTCCTTGCAACCTAAGTGATTCTATGACGGAATTATTTGGTTTAGTCCAGACGGGAGCCCCAGAGAGAATTAGCATATATGCAGTATTGATGATCTAGAGCAAGACTAGAAGCAAAACAAAGAGTGAGTCAAATTAACTGCAGCATTCAGGTGGAAAAAAACCCAAAACAACACCTTTGTCAAGTTCACTGTTTCCTTTGTACATCTACAACAGAACTGTCGTAATTTGATCCTTTTTTCAGCTCAGGGCTCAACAGAGGTCAATGCAGCTCAGAGCTATATTACAAGGGGTTTAACTCAGTTTCCAAGGCTAACTATACATGCAAGTCACAGACTTGATTTTTTACTGAGAAACCTGAGCTTATTTTTTTTTGGCTCTGTCAGAAACCAGGACACTAATACTGCAAACACTTAGCAATTGTAATTAATGGCTCAGTGTCAGCCACGTTATACCAGACAGGTTTTATCTTCATTCCTCTTTCAAAAGCCTTTATCTTCCAGTGAGGCAGAGATCCCTGACTGAGGCTTACCATGTTATTATGGTAAAAACAGTAACAACGAAATAAGGAAAACAATGATCCAGACAGCCCAAAATCCAGGTTTTCCATTACAAGTGAGAATAGAAGGATCAGCTTTGGTAGCTTTAGATTAGATGGCTGAGGTTTCTTTGACAACCTCATCAGGTAACTCCAAATTACCTTGCCAGGATTGCGCGCCTTTGTTTCAATAGTCATGTGTTCATTGTGCAGGTTCTACTGTATTTAAGTGAAATGGTCTCTGCATCACCACTGACTGAGGTTTTTAGTAAAGTCATATTTCGGATTTAATTGTAAATTGGTCTTGATGATATTAGTCCAAGTCAGGGGTTTTGACATAATGGAATGAAATCAAATTCACAAAAAAGCCCAAATAGCATAAGCATTCAAAACTGCAAAAAGAAAAAAAATATTGATCCCTTACCTATTAATTTAAAAATAAGTAGTTTTGAACTCAAGCTCCCTTTGAGGATGCTGTAATAAATACAAGTCACGATCCAGCATTTACTCCTTTTGACTAAAACCCTTTTCCATAGGAACTGTGAAAGGAAAAAAAATAATCTTTTTCGTGGTTATTCTTTCTTATTTGTATACACACTCTGAGGCAAATGACTTTCCTGTCACTGGAGGGATTTCAAAAAGGAAAGCAGTTGCAAATTTCTTGCAGAGCTGAACTTCCTGGAATACTTTACTTGGCTTCCAGAAAATATTATCAAAAAAGTCGTTTCTTACTTTCACTAGCTCCTTGAGGCAGGTGGAACTGAGAAATAGCTAACGGGTGGTTCCATAAGTAAAGAATTATCAAGAGTATTTTATCTTGATTTTTTTAAGTATTCAGATCTGATTTTTCAGACTAGCTTATTATTAGCTGATTTTCTTGCTAACATTATTTACATATATATATATTTAATTTCCTACTTGAAACAGGGTAAATGAGACTGATTTTCAAAAAGGTATTAAACCCTCGATTTTTTGTGTTGGACATTTTGAGACGACCATTTTGAGATCATCAGTAATTTTGGAAAATCTTAGGTTCTCAAGAGGTTTGAGGAATTTAGATGTGAGGGTTTGGCTTACACCTTATTTCTGTCCATAAATGGTGTGTGGGAGAGCTGTTTTTGTTTGTTTCTATTTTGTCCCTTTAATGTTAATATCAAACCTGATTCTGCCTCCATTCAGATGTACGGTAATTCAAGTGGTGAAAATCCATTCAATGTTGGTGTGAGCTTTCTATTACAATAGATCACCAGTAAATTGGTTAAAATTTTTTCCCCAAATGTCCTGCAAAGTTAATACTGGAAAGAAAATGATAATATTAAGTAGTGCCAGCGAAAAGGTACTACAGCAGACATAAACATTTAGAGTCATAGACATACACATGATTTCAGACAAAACCCTCTCCCCTGCTTCTAAGCTTTATTGTTTAAAAAAGAGTTCTGATTAGAACTAGTCAGTAATGCTCTCCAATTCTGCCTAAAGAGTTGAAGAATTCAGCAGAAAATAATAATAAAGGATCCTTGTAAAATTTACCCAGAAGTGTATTTCTTTCTGTTCTGGAAGATGATTACATTGCCTTATGGGAGCTATGGGGTGGGCATTTTAGGAGTCCCATTCACCCTTTGGAACAAATCACATTATCCATAAAGTATTAAAACCTATTTCTTGATAAGTGGTGATGGGATTGCTGTGGCATCCCAGAATATGAGGTTCAACTCATACCATATAGGTGAATAGGATACCACAGCCTACTGAAATCTTGACAGTTAGATAGGACTTTCTATTTGTACTAAGGCTCATGTAAGAGGGACTCTCTGCAGCCCCCTGTGAAGTCTGGGGTTGTTTATCCTCTCACTTCAATAGGGTTTGAATATCATACCTTACCCTGGCTTATTCCACCAATAATCACAACTTTGACCGAAACACGTAGGACCATCTCCATACACTTTTTGGCATCACTGTCCAAATGAGGGAGAAGGAGAAGTTCTTTCTTACTGGTTATATTACTATTATGCTACAGTGTCCAGCTATTGAAATATTAATTTCCCTGCCTGATAAACAGTACTTTTACCAAAAGCATTCCAACCACTAGGAAGTTCAACTCTATTTGGAGACAATCTCTTTGTGTGTGGCAGACAATATTTTCTCCAACAGACCTTAAATGCACCATGAATTATCCAAGTGTTAGCTACAATTTATTACATGAATCCAGTACAGTACGTCTTTTGCAGTGTAAGTCCCTTCTAGAAGCTTTTAAGAACACCTGTCCAGAAGAAGAAAGTCAGAGTTAACACAGGCATTTTAGAATTAAGTGATAGTGATTTTAACAGTAATTATTCTTGGTCATATAGTTGTGCTTCTGGATGTGTTAGTTTCATTGAGTGTTGTCACGTTATTCCTTGCTAGTAAAAAACCCAAATGTTTAATTACACTTTTATTTTGTTAGCGACAACTGTTACCGTAACACTAACAATATATACAAAATACACTATTTTAGTACACTTGTATTTGGATTCAGGACAAACTAATATTAATTGCAACCTAATTAACCCATTTCTTTGTAGATGTCACAGACCTTTGGTTTGACTACAGCAGTACCCTGCCCTTGTCCTCATCTTTTGCAAAAAGAAACCCCTCTAATTTGATATAAATAATAATTTACTTTAGGTTCTCTAACCAATTTTACTGGAAGCTGTTGCTAAGGGGGGAAAGGGAGGTTTCTTTCCAAGGGTTATAAGCTGCCAGACAGTTAAAGTTTGGTTTCGGTGCCTGAGATGCTGGACCAATCGAGCCAAACTCGGAGCTCTCTAAGGCACGCTAAAACTCTGCCTGGTCTCGGAGCGATGTAAATGTGAGAAGCCACAAAGGTGACCTAGAGTTACCTTCCTCCCCTCGTCTCTGGAATGGTAAGTTTTCCGCCGTCATTCCTAGATGTGGTTTCCACCAACCTTCCCTCCGCTTTTATCTTTGCCTACAAAAGTCTCCATGGAGGCTGGTAGAAAGGGATGGCTGGGCACTGAGAACTTGTCGTATTTACTACTTTATCCTCTACCAGTCTGCAGGGGGAATAAAGTTGTTATGAAAGGGGAAGAGATGGAGTAGGAAAGCGTCTGACTTTGGAAAGGAACATTTAGTACAGAGACTTTTTCACTTACAAAATTTCACTTGCAACTCTCATCTCCTCCCTGTACACAGACAAAATCCAGCCAGTGTCTCAAACAACCTTTCAAAACCTTTTTCTGGCTTGAGGCTAATTGCAGCTTCGCATTCTGGGAAATACAGAGGGTGTCCAAGTCATTGCAACCAAGTCTTAATTTAGACCTACGTTTCCTCCTTATTAAACTGTTGGTAATTTGGTACATGAGAGGACTGCTCCTGCGAACAAGAGACGCGGCCCCCTCTCCATCCTCTTACACTACAAAGCTTGCATTTTTCACAGTGGATTAGCAAGTCTAGACATCCTATAAAATGTCAATGAACGTATGGATCTTCAGTGCATATTTCTCATGAGAGCTATGCTTGTTTGCAATGCTGCTCTCTCTCAGCCCGATCAATACAGCCACAACAGCCTTTTGCATTTTCTGTCAGAACACAGAACCCCACTCATTGAATTTTACTTTTTTTTCCTTTCTTTCCAAGGCAGTTAATCAAATAGTGGAGGCAGAGAAAAGTGGGGGTGGGTGGGGAGTGGGGAGTTAGATCATATGCCGAGCACCCAGGGAAGTTGTGAATAAAGTATTTTATTTTAATTATTATTACTAACCACGAAGGCATGATAAGAATTATCATGAGAAAAATCTTACCTCAGGGGCAAGACAAGGACTGGGGAAGAGAAGGGAAAGGAGGCGCAGCTGAGTGCAAGAACCCCCACGGGATGTGATTAAGTCCTGATAACAACATCCCCAGACTTATTGCTATTATGAAATTTCGTTTTTCCATTTTTTTATATACACAGATACATATATGAATTATTTAGGTGAAGTATTTCAATTCCCTGCAAACTGCGAGTTTGCATTAAAATGCTTCAACTGTGAGATTCCCAGGTATATTAATATCCATCCTTTTAGGATGTTGAGCAGTCCATCAGAATAAGCTCTTCATCCTTGGCTGTTTTATGATATTATTACAGCATCTTTTAGTTGGGGAATGGTGGGTAGAACAAGTTTTCAGAGAAATAGACTTGTTTGGGTTCCATTTGGTTGCTGGAGGGGAAAACTCCACATAAATCAACTCCGGCTGTTCAGTAAGGTATCCTGATTTCTCATTATTATTATTTTTTCCCCACCACCGCTCTATTTCTTCTCTCCTTTTTAGAAGTCCCAAGTTCCCTTCCCAACTACCTTAATAACAACGAGAGGGGATTGCAGCCACAGACATAGGGACCTCGAGGACGGCATTCAGATGTGTGTTTTGCATGTTGAGTTTCCTGGCAATCATAAATAAAAATGGGGACGGGTTGATGTTGTTATTAAGACCAATTTTATCAATGTACAATTGTGATTTAACAATTTTTATGGCTGAAAGACACTTAAATAAATCCAGATCACTTTTCATTCACAGTTGCTAAGCTTATCTTTACATCTTTTTAATTCCCTTTTAGCATTCTTAATTTTTCAAGAAATTTTGATTCCAATTTAGGTCCCTGATTGTAGCTCACTGATGTCATTTTGGAATAAGATTGTCAATGAAGCAGAAGTGATGAAGCGATGTTATGATATTCCTGAATTTCTCATAGGGTCAACCTGAAAGCCTTTTGGATGTAGTGAGAAACTAGGACTTTGTGTCAGTCACATAAGGAGGTGGAGAATGGTTAAAAGATTTCAAAACCAGCCAAGTCCCATGTGAACAGAGAGAATCTACAGAATTGCATGTATGCTCCTTTCACAGAGAAGATGCGCATAGACTTTGGTTTATTATAGTAAACCAACATAGAATTTAGGGGAATTTTAAACCAGGATAAAATCACATTCAATACTCCTATATCTTTGTTTGTAGTTTTGATATGCCTCTCCTTTCTCTTTCATATTGGAATAAGTGAGAGCCTTGCAGTTTTATATTGTGTATCAGTTTTTGTTTTCAGCAAAACAATATCCTCAATGAGAATCCAACAATTACGTTTCCTTATCAAATGATATGTAAAGGTAAAATTCAGGCTGAGAAAGACCTAATGAAGACAATGGTGATTCTCACTTCAGTTCTGGCATTTACAGTAGTTTCTTCCCTTCATTTGTGTGTTATTTCAACGCTGTTTTATCTCTACTGACATCACTGGAGCGAGTTTGTTGATGACATCAAGCTGTGTGGCGCAGTTGACACACTGGAGGGAAGGGATGCCATCCAGAGGGACCTGGACATGCTTGAGAGGTGGGCCCATACCAACTTCATGAAGTTCAACAAGTGCAAGGTCCTGCACATGGGTCACCGCAGTCCCAGGCACAAATACAGGTTGGGCAGAGAATGGACTGAGAGCAGCCCTGAGGAGAAAGACTTGGGGGTGTTGATAGATGAGAAGCTCAACATGAGCAGGGAATGTGCACTTGCAGCCCAGAAAGCCAACCGCATCCTGGGCTGCATCAAAAGCAGCATGGCCAGCAGGTCAAGGGAGGAGATTGTACCCCTCTGCTCCATGCTGGTGAGATCCCACCTGGAGTACTGCATCTTGCTCTGGAGCCCCCAACAGAAGCACATGGACCTGTTGTAGCAAGTCCAGAGGAGGGCCATGAAGATGATCAGAAGGCTGGAACATCTCTGCTATGAAGACAGGCTGAGAGAGTTGGGGTTCTTCATCATGGAGAAGAGAAGGCTCCAGGGGCACCTTATAGCACCCTTCCAGTACTTAAAGGGGGCCTACAGGAAAGCTGGAGAGGGACTCTTTACCAGGGAGTGTAGCAATAGGATGAGGGGTAACAGTTTTAAACTGAAAGAGGCTAGACTAGATATTAGACATTAGATTAGATTAGATATTAGGAAGAAATTCCTTGCTGGAAGGGTGATGAGACACTGGCCCAGGTTGCCCAGAGAAGCTGTGGATGCCCCATCCCTGGAAATGTTCAAGACCAGCTTGGATGGGGCTTTGAGCAGCCTGGTCTAGTGGGAGATGTCCCGGCCCATGGCAGGGCGGTTGGAACTAGATGATTTTTAAGGTCCCTTCCAACCCAAACCATTCTATGACTCTATGATACTTGTTTAGACAAAATCACAATCAGCCCTTCAGAATTCATCTAGTTGTTCTTCTTCACTAATACAGCAAACAGGAATCAAAAATCAACTGAAGACAACGTTTACTGTGCTACTTGAAACATTTTGTGTGAGAGGAAATGAATGCTTACTGTCAGCTGTAGAGATAGCAATACAATTGCAACCTACAGACTCACGGGTCTTAGTTACCCAAACATCATTAAGGAAATCCCTAGTTTTACATCACTAAAAAAATAAAACTAAAACCGCAGATCCTCATTTCATATGTTCTTTAGCTCAGTTGAAATCAATAGAACCATATTTATTTAGTCCCAGATGATGGTCTAGTTCAGGATCAGTATCACAAGCCTGATGGCGTATATACAGAAAAAAAAGAAATATAAGGTAATAACAATAATAATAATAATTTTATATATATATATGTATACACACACATATATACACACACAGGAATAAAGTTGCAGAAGATTAAAGAACTCAGTGAGCTCCACTATTTTGGATACTAAGAGACAGGCCATACTAAGAGACGTTTGGAACTCAGGAGCTCTGCCGGTCTGGATGGATACTTGCAGAGTGATCAGCCCTCTGCTCTTGGGGCTAGGAGAATTTTGCAGCAGAAGGGTGAAACAATGGATGCTCTACAGTTTCCAGATTCTAGATTACGAGCTGTGATTTTTCCCACCCATAGTTGAGTCACTGGGGGATCTTGTTTAAAAGGCAGCAATAAGGTTTAGAAACAGAAGTTGATAATCTTAATAGCAAATATAATCATATCTGGTTTAAGCATATGATGTTGTTTTGACATTTTAAACAAATGGGGTTTGTAACAGCTCTTACCTGTATATCTAACAAATCAGCTTCAGTGGATAGTAAAATTAATAAATAACTTTTCTGGGCTGCAATGTAAGGCATTGTAATCCTGCAGGAGTGAGGGCACCAGAAAGTAAGAATTCCTGTTGCACTTCCCATATGTTTTACAGAGTAGCATCCAATCACATTGCTATCACTCAAGATGATTTTTTTTTTTCCACTGAGAAAAATACACCAGAGAAAGCTTTGCTATCCTAAGAGGCTGTTGTCCTTTAGACAGAAGTTACAAGCCCTTGCAGAGACACCAAACAGGTACATAGCCAAATATGTCATGGACACACAACTATTTTGCATTATTATACAACATAAACATCCAGTGCAAACATCACAAAGAGAGCTGGTATAATTTTGTATCTATAAAAGGGGTTCAAACAATTAGAAACTGGATGGTGGAACACTGTGACCATGAACTGCATTTCTTAAGAGGGCATAGCTGTTTTTCAGGAGGATGTGGATACACTACACAGAGTTCAAAGAAGTGCCACAAACCTGATCCATGGGTTGGAAAACAAGCTCTGCAATATCAGGCTTAAGGAGTTCAACTTAGATTATCAAAGGGAAAGCGGAGAGGTGAGTTGATCACTGCGTAAGGTACTTAGAAATGTTTGATAGCAGGGAGCTTGTCATCCCTGCTAACAAGGGTATAACAAGATCCAATGGCTGGAAGCTGAAGTTTACATAAATACAACTTTAAAATAAGATAGAATTTCCTAGCACTGAGATATAGCTTAGTGGTATCTAAGCAGTGCTGATATACTTGGCTATTCGATTTTTTTAAGTGTAGTTGAGCTTCTCTTTATCTACATGTTTCAATTCAGCTGCTGGAATAATTATTTGGCCTGTGTCTGCAGCAGCGGGAGAAGGAATCCAAATGCCTGAGTCCAAGTTCCGGTAAGGTAGTGGTGGTGGTATGTCCTTAGCTTGCTCAGGAAGCACAGAGTCCTATATTTAAGCAATGTTTACAACCACATTTCATATTTCTGAACTTCAGCCTGATATTTGTCATGAGAGGATTTTCTTCGAGGGCATAACTTGGCCGTTGATGATTTGCCATCTTCTGAAAGGTAAGAGATTGTTTGCAACTGGAAATGGGATATAAAAGAAAGATTTATTTTGATCCTTATTCACTGCATACTTGCCAGCTACACTGAGCTAGAGATTTTGACTGAGAGGGTAAAATATGTTTAGGTCCTATCAGGTCTTGAAGGATCTGACCTCCCTGAAGTCTGTGGGATTTTTAGCACTTCAACTTTTCTCCCAACACATTTTGTCTTCTGCTTGTCTGTGTTGAATTTCATCTGCCGTTGTGTTGCCCAATTACCTACAGTAGTTTAGTTAGGTCCATCTGGAGTTCCTACCAATCCTCTTGGGCCTGGAGTAACCTAAATAATTTTGTGTCTGTGTCATAATAACCATAAAATAATTCTGTGTCAAAACAATTTTGTAAATCGGTGTTTCAACATTTGTCCTGAGTGCAGCTGAACAACACCCTTTGTGTATAACTCCAGTCTTTGCGCCTCAAGGACTCCCCTAATATACACCTGTTCTTGACAGATTGAGGCCTAAAACAGGATAGCTTAGTCACATATTAACCAGCAGGAAGAAACTCTCTCCTTTTTATTAATGCCTGCCTACTAGTTCAGTGTTTGGAATTCAGTCCTACCTATAAATCAACATCAGAGACTACAACCCAGTGTGTTCAAGAGCTTTGTTTAAACATCAAAAGAAGAACACAGACAAGCGCTATGATAGAAATATAACTAATCACTTGCAAATACATCTTTCCTGTCAGTAGGAGCTTAACCTTTTTGTTTAATGTTACTGGAGGAAAATGCACTTATTTCCATTCTATCTATTTTCTTAAAAGCTATATACAGGTTTGCTATGAAAAATGATGATATTTATTCCTAATAAAACACAAACCTAGCAAAATGGATTTTAGAAGTATTAAGCTGAAGGAAGATTTATGAAATCTTGCGAATTTTAAAGGTACACAATGATTAATAAGAACAGGAACTACTGAGATTGCTAAACATGTTTGGCTAACCCATCACCTGATAAAATGACAATTTACTAAGGAGGAGAAATATATCTAGGGCTTTAGCTTGCTTGTTGACTAGCAATGAACACAACACGATTGCATGTGGCACGTTGATTGGATCAATTTAACTTCACACTCTGCTCCTGGCTTTCTCAGCTCATAGGGGACTCTGCTAGGATTTAGCCATAGTGTGCAGAAAATCCTAGAATCTATAGACCATTCCCTTTAATTTGAATGCTACAGATTATGGATGAAAGATTGGTCACCTATAGGATTTAGGACTTCAAAGGAAAGGAAAAATAAAGAGAGACATAGAGGGGAAAAATACAAACAAAGGGTCCCTGTGAGAAAGAAGTGGAAAAGCAGCCTCCTACAAGATGTGGGATTGGGTTCGATAGAGCTCCCGAATCTGATTTTCCACTTACTCACACAAACTCCACTGAACTCCGTGGCATTACTCCTCATTTACACATTGGGAAGGGAAAGCAGAATCAATCCCATTTTTCCTACTGCAGCATAGTTCATTGGCAGCAAACACAAAAAAGATCACTACGTTCCTGGTTTGCTTTCATCTTTTGGGCTTGATGGTGTTTCAGTCAATACAAGTTTGTCATTGATCAGCAGCATGCGCTTTGTCAGCGGGATCAGGACCTCTGTATTCCTTGTAATCTGTTTTGTAGATAATAAAAAGTGATCCTCCCAAAAGTGTGGTTTCTAATGCAAAAAATGCAAAAAAACCCCTGGGAGCAGATTGGATATAAGACCTTCCATCAGATGATACAAGTTGTCTTAGCTCTGTGCAGATGTAAATCCTCAGGTGGAGTTGGTGAGCTCCAGAGTATTCAGCCTCAGTTGAAAATCTCTAGTTGAATTGCATGTGTCCAGCACTGGCCGGCTGGGTGACACAAGGTCTCGCCATCTGTTGTGGTTTAACCCCAGTAGGGACCTAAGCCCCACCTAGCCACTCACTCACTCCCCCTCAGTGGGGTGGGGGAGAGAATTGGAATGGTAAAAATGAGAAAATTCGTGGGCTGAGATAAAGACAGTTTAATAGGTAAAGCAAAAGCTGCATAGACAAGCAAAGCAAAATAAGGAATTCATTCACCATTTCCCATTGGCAGGCAGGTGTTCAACCATCTCCAGAAAAGCAGGGCTCCATCACGTGTAAAGTCTACTTGAGAAGACAAATGCCATAACTCTGAATGTCCCCCACCCTTCCTCCTTCCTCCCCACAGCTTTTATTGCTGAACACAATGTCATATGGTACCGAATATCTCTTTGGTCAGTTGGGGTCAGCTGTCCCAGCTGTGTCTTCTCCCAGCTTCTTGTGCACCCCCAGCCTACCCGCTTGTGGGGCAGTCTAATAAGCAGAAAAGCTCTATGTAAGCACTGCTTGGCAAGAACTAAAACATCCCTACGTTATCAACACTGTTTTCATCACAAATCCAAAACCTAGCACTGGAAGAGCTACTAAGAAGAAAATTAACTCTTTCCCAGCCAGAAGCAGTACACCATATCCCTTATGCTCAGATGCAGATATACAGCAAACAGCGTTGTGATTATGCACCATGGCTGTCACAGCAAATGATGGAGTTGCCTCCATCCTCCTTGTGGCACATGTATTTAGCATTTGTTCTTTTCCTCCATCTCACTTCTGCAATGGTCTCGGTAGGTATTTTCTCCTGTCCCTCAGGGACGTTGTATCACTCATTTCGGTCTTCTCACTTCAACCCTGCTATAAGTCAAGAGCATTGGCTCATTTTTAGAGGGTTTTATACCACCTGGAGAGAAAATGTAGCCCAACTGCCTATAGCAGAAACACTATCCTCTGCTTGAACTCAAGAGAAGGATTAGGTGACCTCAGAGAGTGATACACAACTAAATCAAGCAACAGCTGTGTTCCTAAGTTGAGTGCTATGAAGTAGTTTATGGTGTCCGCTCTTCAAGCCTTTCTTTTTCAAATTTTATTCTTTGTATATATACATTTTCCTATATTTTTCTCTCCCTTCTTAATACTAAGGGCAGCAGAGAGGTCTCTTCTTCTCTTTCAGTCACTAGTTGCTGCCTCTTCATATCCTTCCACCTCCACTCTGTTCTGCATCTCAAAAAAGAACTGAAAAATGAAATTATGTCTTTTTCTGGGCCTATATTTCCTAATTAGATTTTTCTAGTATTTTGTTCTAGTAAGTGTTTACTCACCCTAATCCTATGTGCCACTTCAGGCTCTAATTTAAACAAAAGCTGCCCTGCCAAATAAGACTGTCTTGTATTGCCCCTGCCATAATGTAAGCTACAGTTCTTTCATTTCCTGGAGTGCTAATGGTAAAAGTACAGCACTAGTGAGCATCACTGGCTGTACAATACATTATAAATAAAGGTACATGCACTATAGTATTCAAGATAAAAGGTATTAAGGTTACTGTAGGGGTACTGTAAAATTTAGTGCTCTGTAGAATATGCTAGTAGTTTCTAAAACAGCAGTCATATACTCACTAGACACAAAACCAAAGCAAATTCAGGAAAGAAACTGTCAATAGCACAAGCCCTAGAAACCTTCAAAGGGTTTAGGTCTGATCTATTTGCCCTTACTCAGTAGCGGGATTTTTCAGAGCTGTTCCATTGAAATCACAATGTGGAAAAAAGTATTGTGCGATGTGGAACAAGTCAGTGCCTGCAAACTCTTCGGAAAGAGCTCTTGCCAAAACCATGCAGCTTGACATCCAGCCAGATGGTGGACCAGAAGCTCAACATGAGCAGGCAATGTGCACTTGCAGCCCAGAAAGCCAACCGCATCCTGGGCTGCATCAAAAGAAGCATGGCCAGCAGGTCAAGGGAGGTGGTTCTGCCCCTCTACTCTGCTCTGGTGAGATCCCACCTGGAGTACTGCATCCAGCTCTGGAGTCCTCAACACAGGAAGGACATGGTTGTGTTGGAACGGGTCCAGCGGAGGGCCACGAAGATATCAGAGGGCTGGAGCACCTCTGCTGTGAGGACAGGCTGAGAGAGTTGGGGTTGTTCAGCCTGGAGAAGAGAAGGCTCCAGGGACACCTTATAGTAGCCTTCCAGTACCTAAAGGGGGCCTACAGCAAGGATGGGGAGGGACTCTTTATCAGGGAGTGTAATGGTAGGACACGGGGTGGCAGCTTCAAACTGAAAGAGGGGAGATTTAGATTAGATATTAGGAAGAAATTCTTTACTGTAAGGGTAGTGAGGCATTGGAATAGGTTGCCCAGGGAAGTTCTGGATGCCCCATCCCTGGAGGTGTTCAAGGCCAGGCTGGATGAGACTTTGAGCAGCCTGGTGTAGTGGGAGGTGTCCCTGCCCATGGCAGCGGGGTCGGAACTAGATGATCTTTAAGGTCCCTTCCAACCCGAACCATTCTGTGATTCTGTGATTAAATAATGCTTACGTGAACATGCACCCTTCTTGGACTGTAAGCTCTCTTGCATTTTTGGTTCTGGGTTGGTACAGTGCCTAACAGTCCAGGATCCTGGGAAGTATGGATTTCCAAGCCGCTACAGAAAATCAGTGTTGAGATAGGAAAATATCATTGATATGAGCAATGACACAGTCTATAATACCACATCTCTGTTCCTTTTTGCGGCCTCACATCACCCTGTTCAATCTCAGCACATTCATGTTTGCCAAAAGCAGCCAAGATACTTATACAGTATCTCAGACAGTATTTACTTTGCTTAGCCTCAAAAGCCAGAGGTTTTGGGCCCACTTAGCCGTATAATTGTGGTGGTTTTACATCCAAAAAAGCTAACATGAGATATTCAAACTTATTCTGGATCTACCTGCCGTGTCAGTGTCTTAGTCCAAGTTCTGGACTAAAGTTAATGAAAGGATAGGACTTCGAGTGTAGTTAAAGGCCCACTGGCCCTCACTGTGGGACCAAAATTAGGGGATTAGGGAACTGGAACATCTCTCTTATGAGGAAAGGCTGAGAGACTTGGGTCTTTTCAGTCTGGAAAAAGAAGACTGAGGGGGGATCTTATCAATGCTTATAAATACTTAAAGGGTGGGTGTCAGGATGGGGACAGGCTCTTTTCAGTGGTGCCCAGGGACAGGACAAGAGGTAATGGGCACAAACTTGAACATAGGAAGCTCCATCTCAACATGAGGAAGAACTTCTTTCCTTTAAGGGTGGCAGAGCCCTGGCACAGGCTGCCCAGAGAGGTGGTGGAGTGTCCATCTCTGGAGACATTCAAAATCCACCTGGACACGTTCCTGTGCAACCTGCTTTAGGTGACCCTGCTCTGGCAAGGGGGATGGACTAGATGGTCTCCAGAGGTCCCTTCCAACCCCTACCATTCTGTGATTCTGTGAAAAGACTGGCAACCAGTTTGTCTGTATATTTAAGTGTCTCAATAGCATTGCTTAAGTTCCACCTCTGTCCCAGCTATTACTAAATGCATTTTCACATAGCAGCATTTTGCCTCTGCTGATCTCTCCAGAGAATGCTTATGCAAGAAGCTGGCATGTATATAGAAAGGGAGTAAGGCAGATGATTTCATACAGTTTAACTGATAGGCTCATCATAATTCTCATGCCTTCCCCTATTGTAAATCTTCTCCTTCCTCCCTTTTTTGAAACCTACACTCATGTGGTATCTCTGTGGTAACCTTTGTGATTGCTTATCTGAAATAATACTGCTCAGGAAAATTTCTGAATATTTTATTTATTTTTAATCTTCTACTGAGACTCAATGCAAGGGTTAGTTCAAGAATCACAAGGAAAAGAGGCATTTTAAAGTTTCCTACCTATTAAATGGATTGTATTGAAAAGTTAAAGACTTGGCAGCAGGACTTCATATGAGGATTTGTGATTGCAAGAGGTACCGTTACGTGTGTCATACTTTCACATGAGAAACTCATCCTGAAGTAGAGAGGACTCAGTATTTTCTTCCAGTAATGTTTAGTTGGAGTTTGGTGTGTGTTATCACTACAACAACAGTAACAAATCACCCCTTTTGGGGAAAAAAAGGGAAAAACTAAGGTTATGGTTACATTGTGAAGTTAAGACCAGGCTCAGCTAAGACATAAGCATGGTAATTTCTGCATTGCCAGAAATAACTCAGCTGTAACTTGGGTTGAGAGGGGAAACTTGTCTCATAAAAATTCTATCTAAGGTGGTGGCTTAAGACTTTCAATCAACACAAAGAAGTGGGTATTCTCAGAAAACAAGTCACCTTATCTTATCCTGCTGGAAGTGTCCAAAGTAGTCAGACAAATCACACACTAAAAAAGCCCATTTCTCTCCACTATGTTCTAAAGAAATGTTAATGTGGAAGTCAAAAAACAGATTAAAAGACTGCATTCAGAGATTATACTAGTAAATTAAGTACATTTTCATGGTGTTGTCTGGTAGGGAGGCCAACAGAAATGAACAGTCTATTCTCTTAAAATTCAGAACAGTGTGGTCTCATCCAAAATATCTCTTAGAAAAAGTTTCTGGTCTGTGCTGGCTCCTAGACTGTGCCTCATAAAGTGTTGCTGAGACGGTGCTATTCTCCAGAGCCTGGAGAGACAGCTCTGACTGTCTGAGAATGGACCATAGCGATGCACTGCAAGGGAAAGTTCCCAGGCACCATTAAATCTAGGAGAGAGGATAAGTTGTTTCCATTGTGCTTAAAAAGAGATAACCCAGGACAACCTGACAGAACAGGGTAAGTTACTTTGGGTTGGTCACACTTGGTCACTACACATGTTACAGTCCATATTATGATACGTACTCTGTCCAGGATCTTCCTCTCCAAAGGTTGGTGCTGTCAGGGCTAAGCCATCATAGAGTTTATCAAAGAGTGGCTTTGCCTGCACAGTCTAACATGACTTCAGCCTCTAAAAATCCCCTCATTTACTCCCTGGAGCCTAAGCCCAGGGTAATTAGTTTTCCATGGCCAGAACTCTAGAATTTGTGTTCTGCAGAAGTGTTGCAAACTCTCTGCTTTTCTTTTCAGAAGGCCATTTTATGTTATAAAATGTTCTGGATATATTTGATCTTGTCTATTTTTCAAATGACATGTCAACAGTTTCCTATGGAGATAGAAAGGGCCTGAGGGGAAGCAGATATTTAATGCTAGAACAGTACCTGCCTTCTCTGCTGGGTTAAGGTACAATAAGACAAAACCTTAAAAGCTTGTTACCACGTCAAGAAAGATATTGCGCTTAATTTCTTTATGACCTTTGTGCATCTAGACAGCCATTGTGGATGACAGCAAGTCTTGACTTAACCTGCAACGTAGGCACGCATGTTCAACAGGGACAGTTTATTTGCAGAGGTCTAGGAAAATCATTTAATCTATAGTGGCTCCCAATGCTTACAGTTGTCATTTCTGAAAAGTCAAAAACTTTTATGAATGCTGAATTCTGTTTTAAAAGTGAATTCTGATTGAAAAAAGACTGAGAACAAGCACTTGACAGGCATGTAAAGCTACTTCTCTTGGCTTTTAATATTTTCTGTGAAAGTAAGAGCTGTTGAAGCACTTCCTGTGCAGAGGAACCCATCGAGCTCCACCTCTCCATGGAGGTGCTCCTGGATGCTGGGGTTTGCAAACACTGTGATGCCAGTGGAAAGGTATCACTGAAGGGAAAAATTTCCTCAGAATCTCACCCAAATACCTCCCACCACGTCACTCCTTCCTGATTACAGTTACACTTCCGTGAGCCTTGCTGAAACATATTAAAAGCAACAAATTAAAAGATGCTTTAGACCAGGTTTCAGTGTCTAGGGGGAAAGGGTAAATCCCCCTGCAGTGCTCAGAGGCCAAAATAACAGTGCAGAGTGCTGCAGAAAAATATCAAAATAGAAAATCTCATTACATGTGCTGCTTTTTACAGCAGACAACAAAGTACAATTTTGAAGGGCTTTCCTTCCAACCAACACACTTTGTTATTGGTCTCTGATGCTGAGGTCCACAGCATTGCAAGAACAAAGCATTAGCTTTTTGAATTGTCATCGATGTGGCCTCATAGAATTTGTTTCCGCTTAAATAGCAAGAATAGCTGATCACTATCTGGACCCTCATCTCTCATTATTTAACTCTAAATTTCCTTTAAGTTACTGGAAATTTGCCATTTGCTCTGCAGTACTCTGCATTCACCCTGTCGTGTTTCCCATGTGCCATTAAATCTTCAGGCCTACAGATGTATTATTCATACACTCATTTCTTCCAAATACAGAAAATCAGATATTGCTCAGCTGGGCCCCAGTCCTGCAAAAATATGTACATGTGTTATTCTCAGCACCTGAGCAATGTGAAAAAGATGAAGAGAGCCCTTAGTCTTAAATTGTGCATACCTGCTTGAAGAATCATGGCTCCTATCGGTCAGAGTTGAAATAGCAAAGTATCTTAGGCTAATTTATTGCTTCTTTATTATTCCCTTTAAAAATGTAAGTTGATTTTAAAATAAAACATCCCTCTGAAATGGAAAGTTCAAACATTTAACTTGAAAAGTCTATGCCAAGTCATTTAATGTTTCCTCTTTTCTAATGCTTTATTTCAATGAAACTATTAAAAAAAAAAGTGTTTAAATTTGCATGTAGTTTTGTTCCTTACAGGAATATGCAGAGTTGATAATTTCCTGCCTTTTAAACTGCTTGGCTATGAACTTGCATGAAACCCAGGGGTTTATAAATGCAAAATTAAGCACAAGGCCAGGGCACAAACAGGCTAAGTGACCAGACCCCAATACAGTAGGGATCTTACATATAAGATCCCCCAAGGTATCCAGGTCATCTAGGAGGTATGACACAAAATTTCAGGTGACCCGTTCCCTTCTGGAGGAGCAGATCAGCAGTAGACATTTCAAGTGGCAGTGAACACTTATGAATTGTGTCCAGCATTTCTACATGATCATATCTCTATTAGGTAACTAACTCACAATCCTCAACTTGCAGAGCAAGATCTGGTCGTGAGATCATAGAACCATAGAATAGAATCATTTAGATTGGAAAAGACCTTTAAGATCATCGAGTCCCTGTAGATGAGGACATTAGGTCACCTTCTGGGAAGAGGCCATGGCATGTCACTTGGTGAAGGTTTCCTTTAGATTGTACCCTCTGACTGCTTGACGCCACTGTCTCTCTCCACCCCATGCACCAGTTTCTACTCGTTGTTGGCTAAAAAAGTACACCTACTGCTTGTAACAAGCAAGGGAGGTCAGAGTGGAAGAAGGAAGTAGCTAAAATCAATGTGAGCCTGTGTAAAGAGTGCAAACTGAGGTATAATGGTATATGACTGAATATAGAATATTCGTAAAACATGGGATGTGTTAGGTCTGAGCATGTGCTGATCCTCAAAGCCGGGGAGAAAGGTTGAGACTCCAGATCTCTGATAACCTTCAACATCAGTAAAGCAAAAAAGAAATATACATGTATACATACACTGTGCCTCAATTTTAACAATGAGAAGAGAAAATTCCACTCTTTTATTTATGTCCTCGGAGTTTTCCAATAAACAGTTCACGAGCTGTTAGGTAAATGCACTTTCCAATGACCTGCAGTAAGCAAAGCTCCACGCTGAAAGCCCTACGCTTAGACACCGATCAGATTAATAACCTTGCAACATGCAAGCTGGAGCCCTTCGAGTACAGACAGTATGTCTAGAGGCGTCTACCACTTGAACAACATGTGCCTGTGCATAAATACACCATCCGCTTCTGTCTTGCCATGGGGCAATTGCCCGTCCATTGAGAACAGGGCAGTCTCTGCCACTCCAATTACCTCTTTCCCCTGTAGTCGCTATAGTTGTGATAGATGCTTGAACGAAGGCAATGTTTTTATATGAATCTGAGCTGCTGGTACAGAGGCCTTTGGGAAATAATCAATTATCATATTAGAATAGCGTGTGGCACTGATGGAGATCTTTGCTGACAAAAGCCCTGCTCTCACAAGGTGCTCAGTGCTGGTGCCTCACTTTGCCTTTCACACCTTTCAGGACAGGACATCTTGATGCAAATAGACGGAGCAAAGTCTCCAGCTGATCCGGCCTTCCATGCAAATACCTTAATTTACAGCAGCAATAGCAGGATTTGGCACCAGGATCTTAACAGAGTTATTTTGGAAATGAACTGGACCCAACATGCTTTCATAGGCTTTATTGTAAGGAAAACTATGTAATTGCTTATAAGCGATTTACTAAGTATCGTTTTACACAGATGTAGCCATAATTATTGTTTTGTTTTAATTGCCAAAGATTCTTTTATTTGTGTTTCTTCAGCTGAAGTCACTGATTGGAATATAAGGGCACTCTTGTGAGGCTTTTGAAACAAAATCCACAGTGGAGCAACAACAGTTCAGCCCTAAGCCTTTTCCCATTAGCTAATCCTTAGCAACACTAAAGGACGCTTTAGTTTGCAGACTGTCATATCCTTTAAAGGTGCTCACCAAGAAAAAGAGAGGGGGATATTAACACAGTGCATCTCCTCCTAGTGGCAACACAAGGGAAATCACAAATTCACTAGATTCTACCACTGTGACAGAATGTCATTTCAATTGCCTTATTAACCATATGAAAAAATACATCACAACACTGAGAAAACTTCTCCGTTATCTATATCTTACCCCCAAGGCTATTGTCATGAGCCAGTGGCATGCTAAGGAAAGAGTACTAATTCAGTTGTCAGCTGCCTTGCCTATTAAACAGGAGGAAAAATACCAGCAACAAAATTGAAAAAAGTAATAAGGGTAAGAGAAAGGTCTGGATACCCTTGTCCACTTGATTTCTTAAATTAAACAAATACAATTACTTGTCCTGTTTTCCCTGTCACATAGCATTGTATCGGGTGTACTGTGCTGTCTTCTAATTGAGTATTTACTCTGCTTAAAATGCTACATGGGTTGCACTTTAAAAACGTAAGTGCTGGAATATTATACTCCAAGTTCATGACCTGCATTGTAAACCATAAGAGGATGAGCAATGATCTGCTGAATGAAAACATGTTCGGAGGCTGGAAAGAGCAGGCTCACTGCTAAGGATTAAGGAAACCTATTAGTTTCTTTACAGATAGTCTGGGTGATTCGATTAACCATCGACAAACTCTTCATAGCAGGAGGCAAACTGCTTCCAGGTGTTTGTACCGCAGAGATCAGAGAGTTTTATGAGACAAGCACAATGACATGATTGTCCATGTCCCTGCTCTTTGCATAGTCATCCAAAGCTGTGGGCACTGAAGACAGTCTTCAATTTCCTTAATTCAGTGCAATTTTGGGTGGACTCTGCTACTTGACAAGTACGCAGATCTCCTGTAAGTCCTATGTCAGGCCAGCCCACCCTGTGCATCTGTCTCAGGGTATCTCAAATGTCATGACATGCCTGTATTTAGCCAACTGAAACCTATCATAAATTTGTGACTGGTAGTGTTTTACTCCAAGTTTGGAGCATGTGCTGATGTCTGGAGTGGTGATGAAGCACGTGTAAATCTCCAAAGTGTTTTTTCAGATAACATAATTTTTTTCCTCATAATTTTGGTGTCTGATTTTAGTTGCTGAGGCATTTGGGAAGGGTTCAGTTTAAGATTGAGACACCAAGTGTGCAGTGCAGCGGTCCAGCCAACAGCACCTACAGCTATCAGAAGTGCCTTAGAATATCCCTCCTTGCCTTGAATCACATCTCCAGAAGGACTCAGGCATACTGTATTTCTCATGGTCCATGTGCTTAGGCAGCTGAGTCACAGGCTGTTTCCCCATCTTCTTCTCTGAGTCCACTTTACTGCATTTTGTCATTTGTACTTACGCAAAGTATATGTGCAATTCCACACCTTTGTTTTGTTGGGATCTTACAGGGATAAGTGACTATACAAATTAAAGGGAAATAGGCCTTTCAAAGGACAGAAAAAAGTCATTTCATGTCTACAGGAAAAGAGTGGAAGTATTTCTAGTGGTGCAAGCAGGATTTCTATTTTTGCCCCTGTACCAACTGATTACAAAAAGTGCAGTGTAAGTAATGAAGGATGATAATTAGGGGAGGACGATGTTCCAGTGCAGGTTGATGAGTCTGTAGCCACCAGACCACTGTTTTAATTAGAGTTCAGCTATGGAAAGAAATTACTATGGAGGGAATATTATTTTCAGGTAAAAGCAAGGGGCAGGATTTCATTCTTGGCCATGTCCGTATTAGCAGAACATTTCTTCCAAATCATCCACACTGCTCTTCAGTAGCACTCATCACCTTCAATCTGTATTGCTTCCAACTCCACAGCTGATGACACGGGACCCAGATTTTTAGTAGTACCCAGTGACAGGACAAGAGGCAACAGTCACAAATTAAAACACATGGAAACACTTTTTCTTCTGCGAGGGCAGTCAAACACTGGCACAGGTTGTCCACAGAGGTTGTGGAGTATCCATCCTTGGAGATTTTCAAAACCCATCTGGACACGGTCCTGGGTGACCTGCTCTAGGTGGCCCTGCTTGAGCATGGGGGTTAGACAGGATGAATTCCAGAGGTCCCTTGCAATCTCAACCATCTGTGATTCAGTGATGGAGTGACAGCTGGTTTGGAGGCCTCTGGCAGTAGCTCAGCTTTAGGGATGTTGTACCTCCTTCAGTATCTGAGCCTGTAAAGGTCTCATTCTTGCTGAACACCCTCTGAGGCTGTTTTCCCTCAGTAAGATCAGAATTTAAGCCCATGCAATCTCATAATTTCTGTCACTTTTTCTGTTGCTATTCTTGTCAGAATTGCTTGCATTTGAGGCGAAGGATTGGGTTCAGGTCTCTTAACTGTAAATGCCTTGAAATTAAGTTTGCCAAAGGGAAAGATAATTAGCCTTTTCTGCCTTTATATTCAGTTAAGGAAAACATGTACCTTTGGTGGGAAATAAGGCCCACCGACGCTATAGGGGACTTGAGCACACACCCCACCCTGGAGGTCTGGTAACTGGGACTTGGAAGCAGGTTGGAAATGGCACAAGTGACAGCCATCCACCTTCCTTTGGTGACTTCAGGCAGGGGTCTGAATCTGTGCTATGGGGTTACCCAGGGCTGATTCCTCTGCCCAGGGGAGCTGCTTTGAGCTGTTGGTCTTGTGCTGGGACCCCACATGAGCCTCCACATGCCACAGCCCTGCCTGGGCCTGGCCACGGGCACTGTTGGTCCAGACCCGGAATTGACCCAACAGCTGACATTCCAGCCTGGCTTCAGTCTGTCCCTGTCCCCACAGAGGTGCCTGTTGCCCAGGGCTTCAAGGATTGGAAGTGCTATGGGAACAGTTCAAGTTGATTTTTTTATTCTGGGAAAGCACATTGCTACTGCCACTGACTGTAGAAACCACAGTGCTTGGGGTAGAGGGAAAGTAGCCTCCTTCATGGCAGTAAGCCAGGGGTTAGGCAGCACTGGATCCATTCCTGGCTCTCCCTAAAGCTTCCATACCTTGCTGAGGCCTAGATCCAGAAAATAACTTTCCTGAAGTTAAACTGTGGAGGGGACTAGGATCCCTAACTTTTCTCCTTCAGCCCTTTACTCCAGACAATACCAAATGTAAGCAGTTCCCCCACACCCAATAGACCCTGTGTCTCCTCTGGTTGCCAGATGTTTTGGGTCTATCAAGCATCACAAGGCAGAAACCCCTCTCTGATGACCCTGTTGGCTTTCTCTGCACACACCTCAACAGGGGCTCCCAGGAGAAATCAGAAGTAGCACCTGCTGCAGCTGGTTCCAGGGGCAGAGAAAAAGCCCTCATATGGTGTCGCCTACCAGTATGAATGTTGCCTACCAGTATGAACGTCACCTTTAGCCTTTGGTGTGTTGTCATCCTTAATATAATCATAACAAATAAAAATATGTCACACATCTCATCCACTGGATTGAAGCTATTGGGAGGTAAGATAATTGGTATTTCCAGAGAGCAGAAAGCCAGGCAAGATGGTTCTGTTAACATTATACCATGGTAATGTTGCTATCATTCATAGTACTAGTATCCTGTAATATCAGACAGAACTAACTCACAGCTGTGAAAATAAGTTTAAAAACTCTCCATGGAGATATTTCACTGAATAGTGGTTCTCAGTATTCATGAGAAGAAATATTTATTTGGGTGAAAATATAGATCCAATTCCTTTCTGTAAATTAGTAACAGACAATGTAGAGTCAAAAGACTATCTTTTTTTTCGCTCTTTTTTTTGTTTGTTTTATTTGTAGCAAGCCTTCAGCAATTTGTAATTAGATCTTTCATGCTGGGAGAAAAAAAGAGAAAGAGAGGAAGAGAGAAACCCATATTTCTGCAAAATCGTTAGTACTTTTGGCAGCAGAATGCTGGATTCTCAGCTGGTGTAAATTGGAGATAGCTCTACTGAAAGCAACAGGACAATGCTGATTGACACCATGGATATCATTCCCACTGCCCGCAGGAGCCAAGTCTGAGGCAGCAGCAAAGCGTGATGAGCCTATATTAGATCAGACGTTAGCATGTTTGAGGAGGAGATGTGGATAAAAGAAGAGATGTAAAAGGGAGAGCAAAGCAGGGTGCAAACGTGTGGGATCCTTGAGAAATCAGGCCTGTGGAAAGGCAGAAGGAAAGGCAGAGGACATGGAGTGAAGGAATGAGAAATCTGATGGTCACAAAAGACTGGCAAAGATCTAAGTGAAGGGGCAGGACAGTCAGCAGGGTATTGAAAGGGGAAATCTCAGCAAACTGCCCAGAACCTAGTAATAGGGCTTTGATAGTATATTGGGGAGAGATTAATTATTTTAAACCTTTCCATTTTGACAGATAATAATCTATTACTGAATAGATTAGTCAATGGAATAAGCTATCAAAAGGTTTGGCTAAATGACCCCTCTTATGTATCTTGCACCAATATAGTCTCTTCTGGCAGTTCTGATTTATACTCATAAAACTGAGTCAGACAAAGAGGTCTAACAGTTCCCATGGACCTCCAAGTGTGACAGAGAAGGAATACAGCTCTTTAGATGTTGAAATCTTTGGTGAAAGGATAGTTTTTGACTATGTTTTGCCTGGAGAATGTCTGCTGTATATATATCTACATAACAGTATGTGAAGCAGAGCCACTGGACTGGCCTGTTCACTGGAACTCAATGAAGCTGGATGAATAACTCATGTCCTGGGCCTGTTTAAGTTCTCTGTGTATTATTTCAACAATATTTATCAATAAAAAAGTCTCATCCAGAGCTAGATGATGATAAAGTGCACTAGTTTCTGTACAGCAGAATCATGCCGGTTTATTTTCGTTTCCTGAGGCCAGATGACCCACTTGGTACCATTCCCAGGAGAGTTAGCCTAATTTAAGGTTGTCTCACATCTCTGACCCTGTTCTTTCCTCCACACTGCCATAAGACTTCAGTAACACAAGTGCTTTTCTTTCAAGGCAGTGCTATACCCCCTGCAGTGAATTGCAGTGTCCCAAGATTGCTAAAGCTGTCCTCCACCACTTGATTCCGTAGTGTTTTACTTGGGTCTTGTAAGAGATAATCCTTCACCCCAGCTAGTCACCTGGATTTTCTTCCACTGTCTCTGGAGACAGATACCTCCAGAGGGTGCTTCATCCTCATACTGATGTTCCTGTTATTCGGTGTGTGTCATTCTCATCTATATTTACCTTCTAGCTAAAATCCCTACTTCTCAGGGGGAAAGGGGAAATTTTTTTTAGAAAAAAACACCTTTAAGCGTCACACACGCATTTATTTTCCAGTCTACACAAGCCTGTCTTTGAATACCAGGTTCCCACTTTGAACTCTTCCCATTTGCAAGCGATAACCTGTGTACTCTGAACATCCTCCTGAATTCGCTCCAAGCAAACTATTTCTGCATATCAAATTATCAGTCCGTCTGTCCATCTGGCTCACTAATCTTCCCAGCTCATTTTTTAGGGGTTCCTTTTGCTGTCATATCTGTGTGTCTTCCTTGGGGAAAAAATTCTGCCTGCAGGTTAAATTGCCTGGAATATTTGGGTGAATAACAACAGGTCTGAGGACAAATGGAAGAGGGTTTGCTTAAAAATATGAAGTGCATGTCTGTGGGAAAGGGCTGCTGTTGTGACCATCTGTGTATTGACATATGTTTGCTATGGAGGGTTGAATCTGACATTCGGTGCTTCAATGGGAATCTTGAGTGCCAGAAGAATGAAGGGCTTAGCCCTCTACGCCTTGCTCAGGTCTGGGTAAGCCTCATTACTGAATTATACATGATGACCTAAACTGGTGCACAGGTGGGACAGAAACTCCAAAGGACATCAAGCGAGTTCTGTTCCGAGGAATCAGTAATTCCTTTAAAAAAATAAGAGGAAAAAACCCAACCAGACCAATCAATGAACCAAAGAAAAGGGTGATTATCCCATAGTATCAGTAATAAAAAACTCGACAATCCAAATTGGAAGGGTGAAAAGTCTCATTTTGTCCATGAAAGCAGATTACAGTTTGCTTCAGAACATTACAAAGCACTGAAATTTAAAGTCAACACTTTCTTTTGATTGAGCAACTACTTTAAATCAACTTGGCATGTAATCCTAGCAGAATTTATGGTTTTGAAAGGGGCAGGAAAGCTGAGGTTTTTGCTTTAATGAGTCTGGGGAAAGTCATGGACTGTGTGGCTGCTTCTTTGGAAGACTGCACATCACCATTTAAACAAAAAGAGTTACTTCTTTTTTCTTCATCTAATTGCTGTTTTATGCTGAGCTGTGGCATGAAACTTTCCAAGTTATTGTGTCAGAATTAACATCTTTCTTAGAGCCAAATTTTGCCTGAACAGTTATAACAAAGAGAAGGGGACTTCATGGAGGCCAAGGCCAGCTGGAAAAGACCGTCTTGAATACAAAAAGCTGCAAGAATGGTGTCTTTCATGGTAACGTGTGCCTTTACCTGCTTGAGAATGGAGTTACTGTAAGTAGAACTACATATGGAAATTATACATTAATAAACTAGATAGTAATACATATTAAGCAATTTAATCTGCTTGCTTGAAAGATGTTTGAACTGGATACCAGAGCACTGCCAATGCCTTTACCCCATATTCGTTATGAAGTTTGTGTAGAGGTATGAAATACTTCCAATCTGGAGGGTATTGACACTCAACTAGCACTAACATAATTGGCTACTTCAGGTGCAAGGCAAAGCTGAAACAGCTTTCAGAGCAGGAATGTGAGAAAAAAATATACTTATGGAAGGAAGCCATGAAAGCACGTGTTTTCATTACCCCACTACTGCTGAAGATGTGCAAGGACACCTCAACAACTTTTAATGTGCAATTTCCACAGGATAATTGTAAGCACTTTAATCTGCATTGTTAGTTTTGCTCATCCCCATCCCATTTCTTTCTTCTGTGATTGTATGGGCTGGGGGTTGGGTTATTTTTCATTGCAAAGAGCCATACTTAGACCACCCTTCATTTTCTCCATCCTACACATATGTTTAATTTAGGCATATCACACAGCAGGGCACCAAAGTTTAGTTCCCTACATGTTCTTCCTACCAGACACTTCTGGGTACAGCCTGAAGGTCCCCATGTTACCACTGCAGTTCAGACACAACTGAGTTTAAAAGCATTCATGAACTGCTATTTCAACAAAAATCAAAATAAAACAACAAAAAAAATCATTACATGGAGAAGAAAGAGATTTGGGTTTTGGTTTTTTTTTTTTTCCCAACTCCAATATGAATTTTTATGCATCCATGATGAGATGGTGATAAAGATATCCCTAATGGTAACTTTTAGTTTAAATAAATGAAAACATATTTTTGGTCATGGCTTTTAGTAAACATCACTGTCTACTAAAGCGTTTCATTCAATATTTTATGGAGAAAATTACCAAAGGGAAGGAGGTGCAAAGTTGGGCAAAGGGGGAAGTCCTTTGTTAAGAAGTCAAAGAAAAATAAAAAAATCTCTTTCTCATTCCAGCTAGAGGCTTCCCAGAGAGGCTGGCATCTTTCCGGATTGTTCCACCTGCTCTAATGATCTGCTTGACTTAGCCAGCTCCAGGATTTCTGACTGGGCTCATGTGCCTATTTTCTACTTTAGATTTCTCCACTGGATTCCTTCCTAGGGAATCCAGTTAAGAATGTAGGATGTAATTCACACAGGAATCACAAATGGGCTATGTAAAGAAGCCCTCTGAGTTTTAAAATGCCTCTTTTGAGTCATGGTGTCTTCCACAAGTAGGGAAAGAGGGCATTGCCTTACCCCACTTTTTTCATCTGGGAGTTTGGAAGTCATGCATTATGGAAATAATAAGGAAGTTTTGGAGGTTGCTGGGATATTTCTTTGGCTGTCACTTCACTGTGATCCCTGGGACCAGATCAGAGACATTTTGGTGCCTGGAAGTGTAGAGAGGTTTCAAAAAGACTTGAACTTTTCAGCCACATGTTTCAGCATCCAATAACCTTTGGAAATTCACAGTAGGGGCATCTTCCAGAAAAAGGGATCATCCAAACCCCACTGATTTCAGTAGATGTTGAATGAATTCCTTTGTAGACTTTCTCACATCCCTGTCCTGGGTGGTGGGACTTCTTTATTTCTAATTTGTCAAGTGAGCACAGAAACATAGCGAATCTAACTGCAAGAATACGCTTTTGAAAACTTGTCAATAAGTTGTCTTAAAGGGAATTATGGGAAGATAAATCTGTTTGGAAAGGGGGATGGTGGACACATACTCTTAATTGTCATATCTGATGCTTCTGAAAATGTTAAGTCCGGTCTATTCTTTGGGCATCACTTTTTTCACTGACGTTACAATTTTTTCCCCAAATTTGCATTAAAAAAGAGCAAGAACAACTGGTTTTGCTGGTCTAGGCAATTTATTGTGCCAGAAGCTAATGAGACATGAATAAGGCCAGAAATGCACATCTTTTCACTTCTTTAAACTTTCTGTCTTTTAGCTGCTTCTGATTTTTCCTCAGATATCAGCACAACTTCGCTGCGCTGTCAAAGTCTATGTATGATCACATGGCTAAAAAACAGCAAAAATCCCTCATTTCATCTCTCTCTTTTTATTCCAATCTAAATGGATGGCTCTGGGTGAGAAAAAGGATCTGCTATTTTTGTGGTATTAATAAAACGTTTTGTTCACTCCCTCCCCACCCTTTAACAACATATTAAGGAAAAAGCAAATTCCAAACCCACAAAACTGCTCAGGGCTGGTAACTACTTTTTAGCAGGTGGGGTGTTTTTTTGTTTTTTGAGTTTTTTTTGGGGGGTTAGGTCTTTTTTGTTTGGTTGTTTGGGTTTTTTTTGGTGCTTTTTTTGTAAGGGGCATTGAAAAATTAAAAATTTGATCCAGCAAAGAGAATTTTCCAGCATAACGAAAGCAATTTCACTGCCTGCTCAAGACAATCTAAATGGAGTCCGCTCAGCTCTGCCCACCTTCAGTCACACTATCTTTCCTGGGCACCAGACCATGGATTTATCCCAACAAACAAGAAAACTGTATTCAGACAGGTAATGTCCTCACTCTGACTTATAGCAGAAGCGTTCAAACATTAGGGAGGGGAAGGAAAATGTGGTCAGAAAAGAGGGGAAAAAACAGGAACCATTTTGGGGCAGCTCACATCTTGACAAGTTTATATCATTTGTGAAATCAGGACCTATGAGCTTTTTCAAAAAGAAAAACAGTTCCACCCAAAGTAGCTAAGTTTTCATCCTTGTGGAAAAATTCTAATTGCATTTTCATTAAAAAATACCTGTATAAATGTGAGATTTTCAAAGGAAAATGTACATGCCTTTTGGACTAGCAGCCTTACTCATTTTTTGCCCACTGAAAAAATTCAAGAAAGTCCGCAATTAGCATTTCAAGTATAAGCACATGAAGCAACCTCACATATTTGAGTACACACACTCATGCAAAACTTAAAATCCATGGATGTGCATCCATTCATTTTATTATTTTTTTACTCAGACTTATATGTAAACCTACGTAAGACTTCAAAGACATTTTAGGACCAGAATGGTGAAGATGAATCTCTTCCTTACCACCCCAAACAAATCCAGAGAGTAATTGTAATGTCTCCTTAGTACGCACTGTGAGTAAGACCTGTAATTGTCTCCTGTTCTTCCAGTCAGATAAAATTGTATCTCACTCCTTTGCAATATTGCTGTGGCTTTGCAGTATAATTAATACTCTGAGGAAACGCACACTGTGAGAATCTCTTCTAGAAACTGACCCGGCAGATGACCTCCATGTAAGTTATGGAGTAAAACAGTATCCACTTAGTTGACAACTAAAGCTGATAGAATAAATAACTCTGACGTAATAATGCTCACAATCAGCAGTAAAGGCTCCAGGTTGGGCAAATAGGTAGGTGGGTTGTTTAGACCCTTGGCCCTGCCACTGATGCATCTTCAGATCCTCCTGAGCACCATGGCAGACCATCTGAGAAGCCACATAAGGGAATATACTGACCCTTGTGTAACTCTGGTGCTGTCCAAGATGCTCACACCATGGCTCAGTTCAATGCCCACTGTGGGATCCAACTGTTCATAGACTGGTAGAAACGCGGAGCTGAAAGGAGCCCTGGGAGATATTGGAGCTCACTGCCCTTCCCCGGGAAGCAGAGAGGGTTGCTCTGCACTGTGAACATTTTTGCTCTTGGCCACTAGAGCTGCTATCAGCAGGATGCAGCGTTTTCTTAAAAACTGAAATTAGAACCTGAGTGGTCATTGTGGTTCTTGTAGTGATGGGGTAAACTCAGAACAGAACGGTTCTTTATCCTATTGGTACACATAGATGTAATTCACACAGTTTATGATAACTGTAAATGGTGTGGATTAAAATATATACTCAGAGTGCAAAGAAGCCCCACAGAATCTTGACTGGATAATACTGATTAATTGTCTGTAGTTGATTAAACACAAATTGAACTGCTAGCTGTAGCATCCTTGCATCGGCTCTTTTATCTTTAAAAGCACTAATGTTGAAAAAAGCTGCCTACATCCTAGATTTTATATTCAGGAATTTTGTCTTTGATTTTACTGGAATTAGTACATAAGGAAAGGGGAAGGTACAAGTGAAGGTTTTTTTATGATCCTACCCATATTATTAGGATCAGGCCTGAGTTCTCACCTCCCCGTGTCAGATGGTTGAACCCCACTCTGGTAGGACTGTCAGCTCATTCCTCTGTGTCCTATTCAATATCCCCCAGACCCACTGGAAATTTTATGGGGAAGACCAAACTTGTGCTAAATGTCACATTATCTTCATTCGCTTTTTAATGAGAACACAAACCAACCAACCAACACCTTTTCACTCAGAGCAAGCCTGGGCAACGAAATGATGGCAAGGCAGCCACTGAAGGAACGGTGGCAGCTCTGCATTGCCTGTGAAGCATCACTGGGATCTCTGGTGGCTCGAAGTAACCCTGGCTTACGGAGCTGGTAGGAGTTTTCATTGTAACAACATTGCCACCTAGTGCTCCAGTGGTACAGTTCAGACAGGCCCTGGGAAGTTACGTGTCTTAGCAGCCGAAACAAGTACAAAACAAGTTTGTTTGACTGACACGTTTTTAATATTTTAGAGGAGTGGACAGGCTGCCAGAAATACAGGGGTTGTTTTGGGTGATCCACCTCTGTCACAGTGTGTGTAAAACGCTCCCAAGAGGTGAGGAATAGATATTGTAGCCACTGCACACTTCTAAAAAGAAAAGATAAGTGGGATTCATCACATCATTGAAATTTCTCCACTCTAAAATTAGGAATAAAGCCTAAATTGGTCATCTAGACTCCATGTTCTGTAAATAGAGATAGGTGACACTCCCAGGTTGTAATACATCCAACTTACATGAGAATGTGCTTATTAAAAACCATCATTTATTAATAAATGTGTGTTTATTAATAACCGTGCATTTATCAATAACCATGTATGTATCAATATGCATAATAATAAAAATATTAACAAACATCCTCTCTGTGTTTTTATTCTCTCTGCTTATCATCTAGGAAGCTATAGGGACTCGGGCTGGATGTGTAACTTACAGGTGGGTAAATTTGGGTGAGGTGAGTCTGGGTGCAATTCAATGGCAAAGCCAGGGAAAGAACTGTGATCTTTATAACCCTGTATTTGAGCCATGCTACCACCTTTCCTGTACAACTAACTTTTAGTGAGAGTGAAGGAACACGCCACTTCTGAAACAAATCAAAGCTTGCTTGCTTGCTTTTGCAACGACATGTAAGGTGTAGTTTCAGACTACTTTTTGAGAAATTTGGGGTTTTGAACATTTTAAATTTGATCCCACTGACTATACTACTACAAAGAGAGAAAGGATACCTGCAAGATAGAGGTAGAATTTTATTCCCAAAAGAAAACAGCATAAGAACATCTATTCTAGACAGCCCTGGGGAGAAGGGGCGAAGTTTTGCTCACTGTAACTGTTGATTTGAGTTTCTGCCAAATGAATTAGCTGCCTTTTCTGCATATTTCCAGGTATACTGCAAGAGGGACATTTATGGCAGGAGAGGTGTAGAGATGGGACTGAAAAGGTCTGTCTGCAGACCACGTTCTTGCATTGTTCCTACCCAGCGTGAGTTTGGAAGTCACTTAGGTTATGTTTTTCATATGAGATCTAATTTCAGGCATTATCATGGTAGTTTTTGTCTACCCATATGGGTTTAGGTCAAAGACACAGTGCTTCTGGCTTTAGCACAAGTCATATGAGTCTACCAAAGGCTCTGAGAGTACTGGTACTAAAGTCTATGCCACCACATCTTCTTATTGTCTCATTGGTACGAGGGTGGGACTACATTTTAGGTACTAAATCTACTGCAAAATTTAAGCAAAAGATTTTTCTACGCCTTCCCCTTGTGTACACTTTCTCACTGAAAGTGAGTTATATTAATTGCAACACCAGCATGGATCTCTTCCTAGGACTGGCTATTTTTACTGCTACCATTTACCCTAATAAAAATGCACACAAAACTACACGTTACTTGCTTCTCTGAGGTAAGATATGTCAGTACACTGATAGCAAACACAAGTGGTTAGTGCTTTGTGTTGAAGTCTCCAGTAAAAGAAGTTCCACTGAAACCTCTAGGCAACTTGCATTTGGATGAATCCAAATGCAGCTCCATCTGTCAATACAAGATTGCAGGATTGCTCTATTGGCGGTGTCCAAGTTACAAGGGAACACTTCAGATATGAACTGCCTGGCTCAATAACCCATAGGGGCAAAAGTTCTGATATTTGTGATAGCTTACAATAATATGCTCAGTATCCTACAGCTGTATCTGGAAATGTAAAGGGTTTAGCAAATCAGCAAATTTTCCTTGTGGGCCTTCTTGTTCTTGAACTAGAGAAGTATTCCTCTGTGTCCTAGCTGTCATTACATGCCTGACAGATTTTGGAATGGAATGTAACAAGGTGTCCAAAACCATTGGAGACAGATTTTCCTCCCATACTAAAATATACAGCAGCAACTTGGTCTCTTTAGCAAGAATCATGTGCCCTGTCAAACTGGTAAGTGGGTGGCTGGGAGCTCCTGGCTTTACACATGACTTAGTAGATACCTACAGAAGGCGATCAGCAGCCTCTGCTCCTTTTAGTTGTTTTATGAAGTGTTTTCCCTTCTTTTAAAAGTAATAGATGTAATTGCACAGAGACAAATCCCCCATAAAATATGACTTTTTTGGAAACACATCTGGTGCTCTAATATTTATTGTAAAAGACGTGATACTCAGTTGGTATTGATCATCTCTGTCATATGCAGGTTATCTTTGTCATTATGTCACAATCTCCATTTACGCAAATAATAGATGAACAAAGCTTTCTTTTTCAGGTGAGCACTTGAAAACTTGTATTTAAAGTAAAACTCAAGTATACAGGTACATTGCAGTCATTCTTGCTATCAAACAATACACAGTAGGCCCTGATCTCCTCTTGACCCATCTTTGACTTTTAGATCTGAGTATTAAGTAAATGTAGAGAATGGGTAGAGGTATTCAGGGTGGGATTCATCACTGCTAACTGAAGGATTCCATTTCTGAGACAGTCACACCCTCTTTAAATAGGCACTAATATGCTCTTGTGGAGCACGCATGTTCTGACTTTTAGAAAAGAGGATCCACCTTGGCTGCGCTGGTCTTTCTGAGATGGATTTGGATAGAGTTGAAAAGATCTAGCTCAGATTTAGATACCTACAATGTGTAAGTGATGGCAATGTAGCCAGATCAAGTCCACTCGGAGTAGGTACAGCTGTAAATGATTTTCTGTAATGTAAGGTAGGGATAAGCTCATCCAACTAATTTCCTAGTGTCATCCTGTAACTCAAAAGCATTTTTTTTCTTCTGACCTCAGTGTTGTGACTACAAATTCCTTGATGTCAATAGGCTGATTGCCCATTAACTTCAGACACCTCGGCCCTGCTAGTGCAAAGCTGTTCGAAAGGAAGCTGTCAGGAACAATGACATTGACCATTGACAATGGGTCCTATTTGCACAGAGGCCCTCAAGCAGAGGTGACAGACAAGGATGCTACACCTCTCAGTGGATTGATTAGACCAAGATTAGGATTTTTTTTAAAGCATCTAAGCGCATAAATGCCATGGAATTTTTTGAGTTTGGGCATCTTAACACTACTGTGAATCTCATCAGGTCTTTATCCATGCCTACTGCCACTCAGGTACATGTGGAAATCTGATTGGTGATTCTGGAGATTCTCTGTGGAGAGAGATCGCACCTGAATTAAAGTGTTACAGCTAGAGACAAAAGTGGAAGGGCTAGAATACCGTGTATATGGTAGATCAAGTTAAACTAAGAAAGAAATTACGAAAATCTTAATCAGTGCAATTAAATGCGTAATTGTTAATGGCTGAACTTCAAAAATGTTATACTTTTATAGTAGATTCGCAGAGAATGTTTTCATGTAGACACAAGCTTTGCAGAAATGCCCTGACTATTAGAAAGATCAGCTTACATTATACCAAGGGCAGAAACAAACTCCAAGCTGTCAAGCCCTTCACTTAAAATAATTTCTCTATCGCTGTTCCCAAACAAACACATCTCAGGACTGTCAGTTGTGATGCCTCATGTGCAGAAGTATCGTCTCTGGGGTACAAGAAATCTCAAACCAGAGATGATTCAGCTTTGAGAATTTTTAACCAAGGTTAAATTCTGTCTGGTTTCTGAAGTCAAACAGGAAAATCTGCTTTTGCCTGAAAATAGGTGTCCCTACTTCTTCTGTGAAAACTAATCTCAGCTGTTATCCATCATTTAAAGTGGCCAGCAGTGTGCCACTTACTATGAGGTGTACTTGTCTACAGGGAAGAGAAGAAACAGAACTCATTGAAATAAATTTAAAATTGATTTTTTACTGAAGCTAATAAGCAGTAGGGTTCCTCCAAGCTCCCTAATTCCCAAATTAAGAAGCATAACAGACTGTCATTATGCAAACCTGCCTAAATTCAAGTCC
The DNA here is from genome assembly GCA_013396915.1 of Stercorarius parasiticus. Taxonomy (NCBI): domain Eukaryota; kingdom Metazoa; phylum Chordata; class Aves; order Charadriiformes; family Stercorariidae; genus Stercorarius; species Stercorarius parasiticus. The sequence goes on along the minus strand of VWZL01001406.1, from coordinate 107,367 downwards.
AGAAGATTTACTGACTAAACTAAGTAAAGCAAATCTTAGCTTTGACCGCAAATAACAGAGTTTTCAATTTAATATTGAAAAGGAGAATCAGAAGAAAAGTCAGCTTGAATCAATCAGTCAATCAGAAAGAAATTGTATGATTTTTTCACTTCCTGTTTTTAAATTTTGTGTAAAAAAATATCTTATTTGGGAGATTAGAACTGGGAAGACAAAATGTTGCACATTGCAGTGCCAAGTGAAACATTTTGATATCTAAGAACAGAAAAGCACAGTACTGGATCAGATCAGTATCCCGTCTCCAGTAGGAGCCAAAAATTAATGTCTATGGAAAAGCGTAAAAAAATATTTCTTCAGAATTCTCTCCCAGCCTGTAATACCTTACAGCTCAGGGATTTCCTGAGCCTGAAATCATGCTTTGTATCTAACTTAGTGAACTTTTTTCCTGCGAAGTTGTATAGGCAACACTTGAACTCATCTGAAGTTTTAGCACTTGCAGTATATGATATCATTGTCTGGAAACAGGGAATTCCATGGGTTGACTGCATGTTCTACGCTGAGAGACTTTCTCTAGTTTGTTTTAAATCTCTGACCTGTCATTTTGTTTGATCCACCTCACTGTTGTACCATCAGGGTGAGCAATCTTTTCCCAGTGTATCCATTTTTACTTAATTAAAAAGATTCCCAATGGTTTATAGTTTGATGAATGAATGTGACTCTTGTATCTTGCAATGAAATGGGAAGGAGAAAATGCTTGTGGCAAAGCCACTCTTCCCTCCATCTGCTTTCTGTAATCCCACCCTAAAACAAGATACTGAGCAGGGCTTTGAAAATGCCTCTAAGAACTGCCTGGAAGATGACTAAAACTGGGCATCAACTATGGCACCCACCGATCTTGTGTGTATGGTGGAACCTGTTTGGACAGAAAGCGTTGCTGTGGGGTGAAAACTGACTTCGCATCACAGCAGGTAGAGAGCAGAATTCTGGTCATGGCTGCTGATGTTGGATAGGCAAAAGAAGCAATGTTTTTTAAAAACAAGTTCTCATTGAAATTGTTTTATGGGCAAAAAAGTTTCCAAAAGCTGAGGTGTACTTGTGGTATTTTCAAGTCTTTTTTTTCATATCACAAAGTCTAAAATTTTCACAGTTTTTATCAAATAGATTTTCTGTAAACACAAAATTTAGTACAGGTGTAAAAGAGTTTGGATAACCTAGGTATCAAAATTCAAAGTATTGAGCCTTTCTCAACTTAAACATTAATGCAAAAATGTCTCCAGATGCACGTACTAACAGAGACGCATACTTGTATGTGTGCATTTTCCACTGTATATGAGGGAAAGGTTTGGCATCTCTCCTGAAAGTTAAATTGTCTCACGGATCTGCTGTCAGATGTTAATGAATAGATTAAGGCAAGAAGATGAGAAATAAGAGCTGAGCAAGTGTGATGGAGAAGCTACTGGGAGTGTCAGTGTTGATCCTTGTCTATGTTGAAGAGGAGGGAAGTCAGAAAGAAATGAGCTTCTCGGTTCACAGAAGATCTCTGCAAGACAGACATAAACTTCATTTAGACGGTGCTAATTAAGGTCTGTTGACCTCTCTGGATAAATTGACTGAGACATTAATTCAAGAACTGAAGATTTTAGGAATACTGAGTGAATGGGAGCACCCGGCTAAACTGGTTTCAGAACACAAAAGGTGAGATGCAGGGAGTTGTCATTCAACTCAGCTCCATCTCGCCTCGGCAGATGCTTATTGATCCCTATCCACGCAGAGATAACTTGGGGGAACTGTGGAAATGGCTCAGCCAGGAGTGGTCTCAACACTGCATTACAATAAGAACTGAAACCAGAACTGAAACCCAAATGGTGCCTTTAACAAACAAAATGCCCTGAGTCACGTCCCACCACTGTTCAGTGAGTGTGAGACCAGACATCACAAAATAAACATTGCTATCTGAGGGGCCATCAAACCACCTGAGATAACCATCCCAGATAGTGTAATCCATTCAAGCACAGTCCCGATAAAGGATATTTAAGTCCAAAGTTTTGGGGAGAAAAATGGGGAATCTTCCAAAGATACAGCTGGCCTGTAGCAGATTCTGCCCCACCTTGTCCAGGACGCTGTGCAAGGTAACTTCCTGGGATTGAGTGGCCTTACCTGAGAGAGAGAGGGTAAGTGATTTAATAACGTATGTATGATGTCTAGCATGCTCTAAGGTCATGATTTGTGCACTCCTTTAAGGTATTCATATCTAGCGCGCTGGTGGTTTGTGTTGTTACTTTTCAGGATCACTTGTTAGGTGGTAATAGTGTATTGTCGTGTTCTTTTCCCCTTAAATTGCAATAGTGCATTCTTCCATTGTATCCATAAGAACTTGCAATAGTGGCGTATCAGACCTGTGAGTGAAGTCCAAATAAATTGTTAATTTGAACCTCTCAGTGAAGTCTTTTTCTCTCCGTCACACGGAGCAAATCTTTTTTTTGTCCTATTTCTAGCAGGTAGATCCTCTGTCTCCTAGGACCTAGAAGGCTCCTGGCCTTTGAGTGGACATAGACTTTACTGGTATTACCTTACAACTAATAACATGGCAATGGAGGGGGCACAGAAGAGCAAACTCCCACCTGGCAGTGGATCATCTCTCTCATAAGTGCAGGCAGTAACCAGGTTTCAAAACAACCTAATGACTTAGCCCCAGTGTTGACTAAAACCACCAGCAAGAAACTCTGTCATGTGAATTTACACAAAGCATATTTCTTGGGTCAGGCACAAAATCAAAATTCCTTTAAGGAAGATGAGACTTTAAACACTTGCTGTTGGGGGAAAAAAAAAAAAAAGTCTCCAAAGGCCTCATCTCACACATGATACAGTCACAAACATCTGCTTCCGTTTCGGTTTTTCCTTCTTTTAAAAACTAGAGAGAGTGTTTCCAGATCCCTGGAGCAGCTGTCCCTTTTAAGCCAGATACATAGCAATATGACACACAGTGTTGGAATGTGGATGGGAAAATGCTGTATTTATCAAAACAGACAATTTTTATCTCTTATTTTTGGACAGTTGCTAGGTAAAGCAGTGGAAATCTGTTACCAGATTTTTCATGCAGTATTTTGAATTCTGGGTTAGAAACTGGCAAGCGTATGTGGCATATTTCAGGAGGGTCTCATCAATAGCAAATGTGAGATGCAAATTCAACTAAAGCCTACAGTTTAATCCTCATTAAGAGACTCATTGGTGTCCACTTTATCAGAATAATGAGATAGAAAACAAAAGTCCTAAGGGAGACCTTAATTAGGGATTTTGGCAGGTCTGTTAAAATGAGTATATGATGACTAATTTGAGGGGTTCGCTGTCATTGCATTTTGTTGCTAATATGTCCTAAGCTTTAAAGTGCATTTGGGGGTCTAGTTCAAATATCTCTTCTCATTCTATGATTTTTTAAATCCTTTCTACAAATTCCTACAGACCTTCAGTCCCTCTGCCTGATCAGACATTAAGAGACAGGCTTTACTTGGAGGGCTCCTGACAAATGATTGTCAGTGGTCAATATGTAAAGCAGTCTGATTCTTATAAATCTGATTGAGGATAATCTTAGGGAAAAAGCAGAGGAGAGAAATTCCCAGTCAGGACACACACCCTCCGTTCAAGTTGGGGCAAATCAGTTAATCTCTCTGTGCCTCCAATCCCTGCCTGTAAAATGGAAAAGAATATTATTTGCTTTCTTCTATTATTATTCTTATTAATACTGTTACCTATTTTAAGCTTCCTCAGACAAAACCTGCTTTTTACTGTGTGTGCATAGAGCACACAATCTCCAATGGTGATTGTGGATATTCGCTGCTCCTGCAAGATAAACATACCCTCCCATCTCCCTTTTCTACTTTCTCCATACCTTGAGCATTACTTGGCTATCACATAGTACTTGGCTGCTAATTCAGCCAATTAAATGTTATTTCATGGACAGGCGAATTTCCAAAAGCTGAATGACTCTGCACTACTCTGACCCCAGAAGCAAGGAAGGTTTTTCAATACATCAACACAGCCCGTGGCTCCAGAATGCCCCAGGCCATCATCTGGTGGGGGCTGGAGCATATACTGGAGAAATACCTGCCTGTACCAGCCCTGTTATTCCTGTCTTTCTCACAACGCTTTTTACTAGTCTCTTCCCCAGAGTCAGGCTTCCAAATTATAGGGATATTTGATCTGACTATAATAGTAATAAAATAAATTTAACCTTTTATAATTATGCTAGTAATTCAGTTTAATAACAATTTATTACTGTACTATAAAAGTCAGTACCTTTTTCCTGATCCAAGACAACAGAGTTCACGACTACACCAATCATCTTTCTCATCCTCCACAACGAACGACTGCAATTGAATTCCCTACTAGGCATAATCCCTATGTGCAAATCACCAGAGGCTCTGTGGCTGTTGCTGCTTGGACTGGGCCAAAACCGAGCTGTGAGTCCAGGAACCGTTCTAGCAATAGGAGAGAACAGTTTAACGCATGTCAGCGCTTGAACCAGGGCCTCGCTGGGCTTTAGTAGCACAGCTGCAGCCAAAGGGACCCAAATTACAAACACTTCCCTTATGGCAGAATGTATGTCTGTGATACCAACAGACAGAGATGTTGAAAACTCGAGAACATTTTTCCTGCAAAGACTTCTGCTACTGATACCACATCTATGGGTTGTTCAGGACCCACAGGGTTGGCACACCTGGAAAGGAGGAAAGTGATGCATGTGTTGGCAGCACTGACTTGCCTGAGAAACCACAGCTGTCCTCTTCTTTTCCACTCAAAACCGAAGGTAAAAGCAATGTTGGTAGAGGATCATTTTTACATGGCATCTAGAGGCTGGAGAGCTCCTGCAGGATAGGGAAAATCTGGGTTCTACACTCCTCAACATGGAGAGCAGGTTAAACCAACAGGTCTTCCAGCCACAGGCTAAGATGGGACCATCTACCTCCACCTCCTGTCAAGTCTAGAACTCTGTGTAGTAAAGTTGCCAACGAATGTCCATTTGGACATCTAGAAAAAAACTCCGGTAATGAACTCCAGGTTCATAGCAATATTTATCCCAGAGCTGCAAAAAAGTGATTATGTAGGACACATTGTTTTTGTTGGTTTTTCAGGTTAGTTGGCTAAAATTATTCAGCTCAAAAAATCCTTTTGTAATAACTTGTCTTGCTCTCTGGACAGGAGACGTGGGGTCTCAGTTCTGGCTGGGCAATAGCTACTGCACTGCTGGGAATAGCTGAATTTAGATTCCTTTCTGGCTGTGAGATGTAGTGTTTAAGGCAGCAGTCCTAAATGTATAAATTTGCAAAGCAGTCCCTTGGATGAGGATGGTGCATAAGGCCTCTGGAGGGACATCCTAACTGTTTTCTCTTGAAATAGAAAAGTTTGAGATGCCAAACAAAGGCAACAAGGTTGTCCCACTTTTCTGGCAAGGTTCCAGTGTGACAATTAGTATTTCACCTATACTCTTTCCCCATGCAATTTTAATTGCAAAAGATTACATGCGTGTCCCCTTTGAATTATTGGGGTGTTGCTCAATCGTGTTTCATATTTGCCACGTTGCCTCCCAAAATAAAGTGAATTTTATCAAACCTGGCAGAGCAGAGGAATGTGTACTGAGATTCTTTACCTCCATAATTCCATACACAAGAGAAACACTATGTCCCCGTAAGCCATCTTCAGAAAAGATCTTTGGTACAGAGATGATCTGAGATCACAGGAAGGCCTTAGCTCTTCTAGATTTTTATAGCAGCTTAATCATACCAAGTGGAGGTGTCATTTTTATAGCAATACGCTATTCTTATGATGTCTAATACAGGTCTTGGTAAAATTCCACAAAAGGTGACTTACAGTTGTATAGGTTATTTTTCTTCTTATTGATCATTTTGAATGAAAAAAATATGTTTTTTTCTAATGCTGATTTGACTGACTTTTAATTCCAGGGGGTATATCATGAGCTTTTCTCTAAGAGATAGGAGAGTCTTACAGTTCCTGATATTATGTACACATGAAGTATAAACTCATGGTTGTCACTCTTTAGTTTTAGAGATGTAGTAAAAGACTTGGAACTCCTTAGCTTTTCCAGTGTAAGACTTTCAGTGCTGACAGTAGCTTTCCACATGCTTTTCAGTTTTCCAACATCCTTTTTTAATGTCTAGAGATCTGAACTCAATAAAGTATTGATCTCTTCAGTGATGTGTTTGGAGACAAAATCACTGCTATTCATTACTACCCTATGTTACACACATAAGAACATTATTAATTCTCACCCTTCTAAATTTTTTTTGCTTGCAGGTGACGAACCCACTCTACAGACAGAGCCAACACTCGTTATGTTTAGAAGTATGACTATACAATTCCTCATTTTAAAAATGTTGTCATTTAACAGACATATTTGACTAAATATTCCAAGTCACTACACATGACAATGGCCGAGCTTTTTACCTCTTTACAATGTTTCCCAATTTACAATGTTATTTGTGGTATATCTTTGTTTCCCACCCAGGAACTTCCTGGAATAGTGGCTTGCTTTGTTTACAGAGTTGAGGATTTTTTGGCCTATTTGGTACTCCCGGACGTGCAGCAGGTAGTTAGTCAACTGTAACAGCCCCTAAATCGCAACTGTGCCTACTAAGCACATAGAAACTGGAGAACATTGGATCTGCTGCAGATGTTTATCCCAAAAATCCCTTATCAGAAATCCCTGCGCTGTGCTTTTCCTCTAAAAACTCAATTCACAGCAGAAGAATTTTATTCGGAGCAAACTAGTTTTCCTCTGCACTACAAGCCACCCCTTGACATCAGCAGTTTCTCTCCATCTTTAAACATCCCCGTTTGAGGAGCGGTATTGATAAGGTTATGAAAAATCAAGCGTGGAATCACCCAGACATTTCAGATTTCCTGGAGGGTTTCCAGCAACGCTCTGCTTGTCTGTACCGCATTTGACTCCACGGTACCTGAACACCAAGCTGAGTCAGAGGGACTGGAGTCGCTGATGTTTTTTATCTCTGAGAAAATACACTGTAGATGATTTCAGAATTGCCTCAGGGTCTTATTCTTGAGGTTTTAGTGTGCATCGGTTACAAGGGGAAAACAGTATTAACTAGAAACCAAACAGAAAATAACTAAACTGGGTCATTCCACAGCCAGTTATTATAACGGCTTTCTAACCTCTCAAAGGTTTTCCTATTTCTGTCCAGACACTGGTTTTACAAAGGGCCCCTTTGGAGAGACAACTTGCATCTTCATTTTCCAGTCCTGTCTTTCACACTTGTGTGAAAACCTTCGCAGTCATTAATCACCAGCTTGCAGCAAAATAAGCAGAACCTCTCAACCTGTCTCACACCAGAGTACCATTGAGAAAAACAATTTATCATTTAACTCGACGTTGTTCGCATGTGAAGTTTATGTCTGCTAATGAGATGTTGTTCTCCATGGGTATTTTTTCCCCCTATTTCATTATTACGGCTCCCTTTAGGCAGGTTTCCCTTGAGTTTTAATTATGAAAACAACACCTGTTTTCAGTGCCACTGTTGGAGTTTTCATCCACTCCAGAGAAAGCATTTGCTTCTCCGTTATCTTGAGTGTCTTCCACTCTCCCCATTGACTTCCCAGAAAATGCTGTATCGATCTTATCTTGACATTTCAGTGAATGCCTCATCTTCCTCATTCTTCCCTCTTCTGAATTTTAGAAAGCTACGCTCACCCTTGTTCTCTCCGGTCTTCCAATTAGGGAATACTTGTGATTCTCCTTTTTTGTTTTAAATCCCTGTGTGATCAGACTTTTTTGCCGCTGTGCCCTAAGCTTTTTGAACCTGTTCTCCAGGCCTTTAGGGAAATGCAAGGATTTTTTTCTTGGTCTTTAGTTGAACCTTAAGACCTGCTGCCATGTTTCTACACAAAGATTGCTCTGCTTTTCAGCTTCACTTTAAGAGTTGTTTTCATCTGTCACATTTGTGTTGGTTTGGGTTGAAGAGCCTGGTGTTTTGTCATGTTCAGAACATCCATCATACCATCTAATATAAAATTTTGCTTGTGTTGGTTTCAAGACCATGGGCAAAATGTTTCTCCTAAGGTATTCTGTCTGTATTTGGAGTTTGTGTTATTATTATGTTAGTGTTTTATTGCACTAGAAATAATAAATAGTGGTCAATAATAAAGCAGTTCTCACCTTCAGTATCTTCTGCCTTTATCTCATATGCAATTTTTCATCACTGCTGTGGGGAAAATAGGGCATCAAACAGTCAAAAAGAATAATTTTCACTATATAATAATAAAGCAGCCGTTCACATCTAACAACTTATATTGAAAGAACAAAGAATGGTAGGCTTAAAACACTGCCAGGCTTATAATATTACTCATCTAGGGAGCTGGACAGAACTGACTATTAGACAAAAGGTCTATAAGGAAATTTCTGGATTCTCCTTAAAGAAAGTGACTTATCACACAAGCCACTGGGTCAGAGCTGAGCCATATCCTAGCCTCCAGTCTTGGATAAAGTCAAGAACTGAGTAAGGTCTAAATCCCAAAGCACAGCCATGTACAGAGAGAGTTTGAGGTCCATTTTGTCCAACACGGACCACCTAAAAAGTGAAGGACTACTTTAAACTAGAGATTCAGCTTCCTCCTACAGCTTATAAAGATAAATAATTGAAGTGTCAAGACACTTAGTCTTAGGAAAGGATCCCCCAGAGCGGTTCGCTCAACCTGACTTCAGAAGAATCAAGCTTAGATTAAATGGCTGATTTTCAGGTAGGCAAAGGTAGAATAGATGCTTTCCACCCTCAATGTCCCTGAATCTTTCTAACAGGAATAATTTCAGGTTTCGTACTGACATTCCAAATCTGTTCACTGCAGTCTGACACACTAAAATCATCACTAGTTTTAATGGAACACACTTTATCACCCTTTTTTCCATCCCTCATGTAATAATTGTGTTAACAGTTAATTCCTTGTTCTCCCATCCTCAGAAACCCAACTGCAACAAAACAAATAGCTCAAACAATGTGTGCAATGTTTACTTTGTCCAGTCTTTTGGGGTGTTTCCAGATGAAAAAGTTCAAAAATATGCCATGACTGTTGCTTTCTTTGTTCTCTGGTAGTGGTGAGTCAAATCAACTCAACTGCGGGTTTTCTGGATGAGTGTTAGCTCACTCTCAAAGATATTGAAATAAAATCCATAAGCATTTTTTGCATTTTTTGAAAATAAAGACATGATTGAAATGAATCCATATTTGAGATTTTAAATAAAAAAATATATAAACATTGGAAGAACTTTATAGTAAAAATTTACATTAACCTCCCACCTTCTCTCTTTCCCACCTTCTCTTCTTCCTTCCAGACATTGTCTCTCTTGAAATCCATATAATTTTCTGTAAGGATCTTTAATTTTGGAGTTTATTTGCAGAAACCTCCCTTCGAATCTATTTATGTGCATATTTGTATATAATTTTATATATATCGTGATTTGTGGGACCAGCAAAAATATAATTCGGTTTAATTAAATCTCCATGCCATTAAAATATTCTGTCCCTAAAAATGATGGTTTCATTATTTTTCATTTTGTTATGAGTATTTTGAAGACCTAGAGGAATAAAGGTGAGCTTAAATAACAGGAATTTTCACTAACAGCTACGAGATCAAACTCACAGATAATATTTTGAAATAACTAAATATGGGCATAAATCTAATCGGGAAAAGTATATTAAAATGATCTGGAAGACACAAGATTAGCAGACTTTTCAGTTTATTTGGAAATACTTTGTCTTAAATTCTCCTTGCCATCCCAATGCCAGGTGATAAATTTATGTTAGAGATGGTCAGGAACAGCATCTTTGTACCTTTGCTGCCACTTGGAAGAAACGTGGCAAACTCCTGTGAAAGTTTACGAATATAAATTTAAGCCTAAATTCTGAATTTTCTCATGATGGGTTCTCCCAAGGTTTTAAATTCAGGTCAGCAAAAGTAGCATGAGATTTTCCTCAGCCATACAGGACTTCCTGAGCACTACTTCACAATTCATGTACTAATGCTTTTTCAGAATTGTACTAGTTTTCCAGGTCCCATCACAGATCAACATAATTCCCTGCAAGAAGCTTAGTTGGCAAAATGTATTCAGTACCACAGTTTTTATACATTGTGTGCTTCACACAAGCCTTCAGTGCTTGCCAGCAAGGATGCTTTTGGGCTAAATCTATGGTACACTAGGATTATCACTAATGTGGAGGTAGCTGAGTATAACTACGGAAAAAAGTCTGAGACTAAGGGTTTTCCAGATAAAAGAGAAGTCTTAATTACAGTGCAAAATTTCAGATACGGTGGAAAGGCTATGAAGAGCCTTAAAGGACATCTACTGTGGTAGACGTAGTAGCAGATTATGTGGGAGAGGAGTTTGTGTAGCTGGATGATAAAAAGGGGATGAAGGACCTTGCAGTGGAGACTTGACTTTTGGGGAGATCTACAAGCTGAGGCATTAGAAGTGCTTTGCAACATGTCTTGCAGCCTATGGTTCGGGTTTTTCCTAGACTGTGAAAAATGAGGATGTAGTGAAGAATTAAGTGAAACAGAAGCAAAGCTGGAAGAAAATTTCTTAGTCTTCTAGAATTTTGGCAAGCTCTGAGCAATTCACTGTAGAATAAATTCAATTACTCTGTTAATATGAATAGTTTAATTTGTTACAGTGGAAAACCCACAGACTGCTATTTAACAGGAATTAGTATAACCTGGCCTTTAACATGTTGTGAATTTGCTTTATATTTCTGTCCTATTTTTTTTTTTCATCTGGGAAAAAAAAAAAATCCTATCCAGGTTTGAGCAAGGAGATTCCAAGGGGTTTGTTTTGGTTTTGTTACCTTGCAGCGAGAAAAAGGAAGGAGTAACATTTTCAGTTATCCCAACAATTCGGAGGACTCACATCCACAAAGTCACATTCCTCGAAGCACTGGTTTACGGGAAACTTTGCTAAAACAAGCAATCATTCATCAAGAGACAATTGTCAGCATTGGCTAAACTTGCAGAATCCAAAGAAAGCTGAGGGACTTTTTATGCTGGTGAAGACTATTACTCATCGGATAGCAGTTGCAGCTTTGGAACTGCAATTGCTGCCGTGCTTTGTTAAATTTGGTATTCATAAAAAAAAAATAAAAATACACAAACAACACAAAAGTGAAACAAAACCCCTGCTAATGTTTAAATTTTATAGTGAGATACAGCCACAAGGCACTAGCACGGAAGAATATTTCTGATTGGCTACCAGCTGTTGGAGCTGAACAGATGAGCTGGAAAGTAGCAATTTACAAGCTATTTCATATTTAAAACTGTTAGGTCCTGTGCAAAACAATCTTTTCTCTCTGGGAAAAACAACAGAAAAAAAAAATTTAAGAAAAAAAAAAAAGATCCCCAGAAGAAAGGAAACATCCACTGAGAACAGATTCTCCCAGCACAATGAGAAAATTCAGATTTCTCTTTATTCTTTCAAATACTTTATGCCTTTCAGACAAATACTATATTCTTTCCAATGAACTGGAGACATTTAATTATGTTAAAAATCAGGCTTGGTCCTTAGAAACATAGATTACTAACTGGCTTCACCTCTGCCGTGTTGTAAAGTGTCACAGTTTAACTTACAGCTCACTTTTTAATCATTGCTGCGTTTGATAGAGTTATATTAATGCAAAGTCTTCCAGAATTTCTGAATGCAGTTACGTAAATTGTGATTAATTAAGAAAGATTATTGCGCTTAAGCTAGAATGGCAATAATAAATGTTTATTTCAGGAAAATATAAAAGATTTGTGCAAAGCCATTGCATTCTATATATAGCCCTTCACTTAACAGCTCTACAAACCTGCAAAAGTTGGTTCTTGTTGAAAACTGCCAGGCTACATACAATGAAATCTGGAGTAGTAATACCAGAGAGCTGTCAGTCAGCCATCCATCCATCTAATTGGCTTCTTACCATCTTTCCATCATGTTTTTTTTATAACTGGTCGCCTCTGGCTAAAATGCAAATCATGAGGAAGAGCCGTCTAGAAAAAGCTGCTGCTTTCTTAATTATCTGTCAGAGTATGGACCAGTGGACCCTGGGCCGCAGAGTGGAGTTATGCTAAGCAGCAAGGCATCATGGGAATTGGAGTGACAGCTCATTTTCCTCCTGTGTTTTTTCCGCATTCGAATGACAATGCAGAAATACGGGTTTTTCCCACACTTTCTCTGAACACCTGGGCCAATGCTCAGGGGAACACAAAGCCAAAACTGTCACATTTCCAGACATGGTCTTATTGCTGTCACTGTGACAGGATTGTTGACAAATGCCAGCAGTCATCTCAGCATCTTGGGAAATGTCTGCCGTGGTTGTGTCAACAGCCTGACAGAAATTGTTAATGTTTAAACTTCTTCCACTGACAGAATTCTGTCTTGCTGACAGTATTTGTCATATGAAACTCAATCTTTGTCAAACTTGCTTAAAAATTAACACTTCCTCCATTTCTTTTGCAGCTAACTGCCTGGGTGCTTTTTTTTTTTGTTGTTCCTTAAGTAATAAGATTTCAACAAGGTAATATTCCACAGTCCACAATGAGTCCAAGAGCACAAGCACATTATGAACTTATGGCCAGCTTGTCCTTTTGACCTCTGCTACAATGATAATTATGCTTTTATTCCTTGCCCATTTTTTTTGCCTTAGGAATCAAAGTTCTGAATTATTCAAGAGCCATAAAAATCCTATTTCTCAGTGTACAATGTGGAAAATCAATTAAACAGAGTTAGCTTAGCACTTATATAAAAATCAAGTTACAAGTTTGTAGACATACATTAACTGAGTCCTTCTCCAAGTTTGGTTTTGAAGGTCAGTCCAGCTGGATAGAGAAACAGGGTCAGTAAGTCTTACCTAGAAACAAGCTGAAATCTGAAAAGTCCTAGGGTGAGTATTGATTTGTACAAATGGAAGGGCAAGCCACATAATCAGCCTTGTATATCATCCCAAAAATGGCATGGGAATATCACGGATCACTTACATTTATTTGAGTGAACATGGTTGCACCAAGAACAGCTGAACTAATCATCAGTATCTCATTGGGTGCTAAGAACGAAGTACTAGCGTGGAAGACTTTAGCCTATTTTTATGCTTAAGTAGGAAAACTTGAAGGACAAACGTGCATCCAGAGGTGTGGAAACCTTCAGAATGGTGCAAGACAAGACCTAGGAGCTTCATTAAGACAGGTTTTGCCTGTGAATCCCTACTGATAGCAAACTCACCTCCCCTGGTGTCATTAACAGTTATTAGGATGTCTCTAGGTCGGTGAAAAAAAATCAAACCTGCACTGTTTGCAGTGATTGAAGATTTACCAAGAGTCATGTTCTGGATAGATTTTAAAGCTAGGTCCCACTTATTACCTTCACAGAAAATATTTAGTGGGCTCTTCTCTAACCTTTGAGAAAGTCAATCCATTCCATTAGTAATCCTTGCATAGACCCGATGTTGTGTCCCAAGTGTTTCATTTGGATCAAACATTATTCTTCGTTTGACTTCCTAACTTGATTTCTGTGTATTGCGAAGTGTCTGTCATTTGCTGGCCACTGAAAAGGACAGAAGCAACCTCTAAGCAGGCAAAGAGTTACTCATATGTAGTATCGATATAAAGAAGCACTTAATCCAAGATGCTGAACGTAGGCCAGAGAGCTAAGGCTGCTTTTATCTTCAATTCAATACTGACTCTGCTTTTCAGTATGGTTTTTTTTCCAGTTGCATAGGGCAAAGTATTAAAACTTGGGTCCCTAACATTAGTTATGAAGCACCGTACATAAGCAGTTAAGTATGTATGTGACCCATTTCTAGAAGAGAAGGCCATCCGACGCTTCCATTGTAGATAATAATGGCTAAAGGTACTCAGCATCTCTGTGAAACAGGGTATTTCTTTAAGCACTAGGTTCTTAAACAATTTATGGCATTTGGTCTATAGGATGAATTTGGACTTGGTATTGTCACATCTTACTCCTGCTGCCGGGTGGATACCCTCCGTTTGGTTTCCTATGCAAGGTATGAGAACGGCTACATACCCGAGGATGAGACCTGCAGAAGCCAGCAGCCTGAGCAAGGGACTGCCTATAAGAGTAAGAAATGGGGGAGAGAGGAAGAATGACTCTGTAGTCACAGTCCTTCTGTGACCCTTTACATATTTTGTGTCATGCAGACCTGTTTCGTCTTCCTCGTGGACTGAGTCTGACTGCTAAGAGAGGTCAGAGAATGCATTTGTTGTGAGATGTTGTGAAATGATGGCATTTTAGGTGCTGAACTTTCCAGCATCACGGTTTGGATAGTTTGTGCTTACTGACAGAAAGGGAGATGTTTCTGAAGGACAACCAAGGTGCCAAGGAAAGGTAGAATTCTCTCCCATTAGGAAGCATCTGAGAAAACAAACAGCTACAGATTTAGCAATTCCTAATTAAGCTTGTAATTTTGAAGTTTACCACCAAAGCATCATAATGACGTAGGTTTCCTCTCCTTAACATTCTGGACAGTGAAATCAGTTGAAATGCGTTTGAAAGTTTATAAAAATTCTAGCAGGAATTGGAGATATTAAATACATAACCATAACCTGCTTCCAAGAATTAAATTTAAACACTGTTAAATTAGGACATATAAAATATTGCCAGAGGAACCTGGTGTTTCCTGAATCTTGCATAGTGTAATCTCTCAAAGGTTTGCGTATGCTACTATACTTGAAGCTGATTATCAACCAGAATCAATTGTCTTTTTCCGGTGTGCAGGAATGATGGCAGATGAGTGGAGCAGACGGTAAAATTTGATATTGTCAATGCGATCTGTAATTCTAAGAAAGTTTCAGTTCAAAGATTTGAAAATTCTTTATGTAGCAATGTCACCTCTATTTCACAGGTACAGAAACTCAACAGACCTGCCAGAGCTACAAAAGTAGGTACGCAGACCACTTAAACTGGTGCCTAGACTTATTTATGTGATTTGGTCGGAGCCATAAGGCGAGTTGATTACAGACCCAAGTTCAAAATCCCATGTGCCCAGAATCTTACCCTTTGCATAATGGAAACAATCCCATATGCGTCTGTCAAAAAACATGCTAAAGAGTTTGAAACAAATCCATCTTGCCATTCCTGAGTTAGCTCTGGGTGAAAGTTGTGTATATCTGTATAAAACAAAATTCTGGTCATAAATTTGTTTGGTTTTTAAAGTTATCTCTGTCAAAAAGAAAAGTTTGAACGCTTAAGCTCCACGTCCAATTATTCATTTATGAAATATTAAATTTGGCTGGAATAAGAAAGGCTTTTGACTGAAAAAAAATAGGCAGTGCTCAGTAACTCCGTACCAGACACAGGCAATGAAAAAAAACTGGAACCATGCAAATTGAGTCCTACCAGATGTAAGATGCAAAACACAGCCCTGCAATGCAAGCTTTTGGATCCACACAGGGTTTATCAGGAGGCTGCTTGGAAGTCAGTGGATTGAAAGACAGATACTGAGAACTTAAACTGGCTCTTTGAGCTCCCTGACCGGCCTTGCAGCACCCTATTCTTCCCCAAACCATGGCACATCTGTGCACGGCTTCTCTGAGTTACCACCTGCCCTGAGCGAAACTGAAAATCCCTCATTCTCCTTGACACAACTAAGACTATGTAAAGGAGAGAACAGAGTCAAAAAGTCTATGAGAGCAGAGCAGAGCATAGACTGAGTCCTGGGCTAAATAATTATCTGCGGGTATTGTATTATTTGCATAATTAAAAAGTTTGGCTGGATTTCCGACACGCTGTCTCTTACATCAGGGAGGTGGTGGGGGCGAGTTAATCAGCAGGAGGAAAGTGAAGGTTAATGAATTGTTATTCAGATGGTGCAGGCCCTGTGAGATTTGTGGATAATTGATACCATTTGGGAGCTGAGGCAGAGTGGAAGACGAGAGAGGAGCTGCCGTGGCAACTAGACTGGAAAAGAGCAAGCAAATGATAACTTAGCAATTATCATTTTGATGGGTTTGTTTGTCTTTTTTTTGGTTTAACTTCTTTCTCTGTCTCGTTCTCTCTTTTTTTTTTTTCCTCTTTTCTGTTCCCCCATGAGTTGAGTAGAATTAAGATGGATGCAAGAGAATCATTCAAAAAAATTAAATATCTGGTAAAGGCAATGGCCTTTGAAATCTCATCTGGGAAACTGTCATATGGAGGGTGGAAAAGATAATTTAGTGTGAGCTGGAAGTGTGGGAGCAGTTCAGGTTGCAAAGGTTCCTTTGACTTCAGCATGGGGTTGTTACAGCAGTGAAATTCCCCTTTTGCAGAAGTCCAGGGGAAGCCTTGTACACCATTAGCATTAGCTTGTAGTGATGTACGCCATCACTTATTATTCATGCTATGAAAACATCTAGGGGACATGAACTCAAGCCCCACTGTATTCATCATAGTCCAAAAAGCTCTTATCTCAAGGACCCTACTGTTTTGCTCAATAAATCAGCATGAGAAGGAACTCGTGAAGTGTAGTACCTAAAGCTACAAACAGGTGAGTAAGAGAATCCACTTCTCCTGAACTGGGCTGTTGTAAATCATGAACTTTAAACCATCCTTCTGAATCACGTTACAGGGGTTCACCAAGCTGCCTACATCTAAGGAAGATATGAGAAACAGCACTGAAAGATTTCTGTCCAGGCACAGCCTTCAGATGACTGTGATTAAAGATTGGCAAGATGGAGGTCTTGACCATTTTTGACAGGTCTCCTGTCCATGAAAATTATTTATAATTTAATACATAGAAAATTATTTCTAATTTAAACTATTTATAGAAAAAAATACTTTATTGCTGGAATTCTTTAGGGACCCAAAACAACCCTCAAGAAGCTCCTTGACACTGGTTGCCTACCAACATCAGTTCAAGGCATTTCACAAACACATTTCAAATGCTTATTTTTGGCCCAAGATCAAAACCACATCAACAAATGTGTTGATTTTTTTTATCAGTCTAGAGACAGAACAAAAAATATTTCAGCAGCAGTGCTGTTCTTGGATTAAACTGGCAATTTTAATGTATGGGCCATTCTGATATTTCAAAAAAATCATTGCCATGGATCCCAGATTACCCGAATGGGAACCTATCTATTCTCTGCTGCTCCCTCACCGAAATCAAAAGGTTTGGGGTGGAATATTTGGCCTTCAATGAACGAGCATTTTGTGAAGAAAACTGAGGTCCGTGCTGCAGACAGAAAGTTGGAGAGGAAAGACTGCTCGAAGCAGATTAGGGATAAATTGCTTTTGTTTTTTACCTCTGGTTTAGACGGAGCCTGAAGATTAATGGTGACAATTATTTGGTGAAAATTATCTAAAAATTATTTTTCTCTAAGACAGCTAAATAGCTGCTGTGATAGAAACACGAGAGCTGTAGATATAAAGAGATTAGCATTATGTTTGAGACAGAGTCCAAAAAGTTTTAATATGATGTCCAATAAGGAGGTTGTGCAACGGCTTCAACAAATGGGACTTAGGCAAAAGATGGGCAAAGCACTTCAGAAAACTCTGGGATTTGGTCTGATCTTAGGAAAAGCTAATGTTTATCTATATATTATGAATAACTTCCTAGGAAAGACTAGTCTTACACATCTCCTAAGAGGAAGAAGGGTCCAGTACAACTGCATGTTACTAGGAAGGAAGTGGTTCTTTAATCATGGTATCATTAATTATTGCATTCCTGGAAAATCTGTATCTCTCTGCCAGTGAAAGTTTGCTGCACCCCTTAAGCATGTTGATATTCGTTCTAACCCAAACCCAGATGACTTTGGCCCAAATGCATAAGATCAGTATGTTATTTATTTGGACTTTTTTCATATTTTGATCCCTTCTACTGGTATTAGTCTCGAACAACTCTATTTTCCTGTTGCATCCCACTGAACTGATCTTTTCCTTTCTGCCTTGCCTGGCTGTCTTTGAACTCTTTTTCTTTTTTTCTTTTTTTTTTCCCTTCTTTTTTTTTCTTCTTTCTTTTTTTTTTTTTTTCATATTACAAGTTACTGCACCTTTGAGACCTTAGCAACTTCAGGAGAGTTTTATTTATTTATCGAATAAAAAATTCAGTCGGAAAAGAACATACACTCACATGTACCTGTATGGTGGGAAGGGGAGGGGGTGCAGAATCTAGGGCACAGCTTGCCATGATGAAAAAGATGACAGGTGCCCCCCACTGCAAGCGTGGGACTGAGAGACCGTGGATTGAATTTAAGGAGGATGCTAGTGACTTCAGGGAGAATTCTCCTACCTGCAATATTTCCTTGTAGTTAAAATATACAGCACACTGCCGAAGCTAGTTATAGAGACAGGCAAGTGTGAAAATTAATTTAAGAGGCAGTTACACAGATTTTGGGTAAAGGTCTGAATAATGAAAATAGCACTGCTAGGGACATATTTTTGGCTGATTCCAGTGCTGAAATACACTGTAATGTTGGCTGATCTCAATTTAATACAATCCTGCAAGCAGGTGTCCTTGATGGTGCTTCAAGACTTCTTGCAAATAACTCCTTATGTTGCCACTTTTAAAATATGTGGGCAGTATTGTTGGACGCAACTCACAAACACAAAATAAATGAAAAAAAAAAAAAAGACATGGCATTTTGCATTAAGGAGCGAAGCATATAAAGTAACTGGGTTATGCTCCAACAATAAGCATGGTGGAAAATATATCTCTGTAAATTTACCAGGAGGGCTGAAATAAGAGTTAAATTAAAACTTCCTAGATTGCTAAATATGCTCTGGGTCACACGGATGGCAACAGTGGTCAGACTACAAGACTGGCTGTATAGAGAAAGAGTTGATGACTCCTTGGTATCTCCCTGCAGTCCATCATATATAAAATATTGCTACTTTCCTTGTTTCTTGTGTCCCCATTTTTTCTATTAACCTTTTGATGCTTTTGATGCCTTTGTTTTTGATGCCTTTGACCCAGGGACTGCCTCCATCCTCATAGTAATTTTGTAAATTGTTTAATTGAATAGACAAAAGCGTATCAAATCCCAGTGCTCAGAAGCTGAAAACTGAAAAATGTAAACTTAGAGACAAGGAGGCTTTCTGAAAACCAAAGTGTTTAAGTACCATTACCAGAAGACTGGGAGAATTGTTGTCACTTCATCTCAGTAAATCTGGACAAGCTCGAAATTTCACATCCATGTTGAGCCTTCTAAAACTCGTGTGCTCAGTTTAAGCTAAATATTGAGATTTCCTCACCCTTAATAAAATGGGGCAGCTCCAGGGGAATGTTCTACACCAGGCGTTAGGTATTACGGTATGACGAATACCTCTGTCAAGATGGCTTTTTTTTTCCCCTTGACTAAAGAAAGGGCCCACATATTCAGCTTAACTTTTAGGCCTCCAATATTAAGTGCTTCGAATTAGATAACGCTTTTTTGTATCCCAATTGAAAATACATAGATAAATCCTACCTTTCTACCATCTTCAGTAACACATTTATTGTTTCTGTTTGTTTCTTTATCGCTCTCTATTATTGTTTATGATGGCAAATGCCCAGTTTTGAAAAGAAGAATTTAATGTGATCCTAAGCCTTGATTTCTCCCAGAAAGAATACGTTGACTTTTGCTGCAGCAGATGCCATCACTGACCATTGAGCTAGAAAGTTTTTATTTTATGGGTCTAGTGCAAAATTTAATCCAATCTGCTTGATTAGCGAAATCCAAGCAGTTGCAAAGCACACTCATCTGTTCTTGGAGTTATTAAAATAGAATGGATTTTAGCGTCTGGGGGAGCTGAGCTCTCCACAAGCCACCAGGGATGTCTGTCCTTCTGACTACAGGAGTGTAGATAATCTCATACCATGACAATATCTTCTGTCCCCATTGGTGGAAAAGCAGGAGTGGAAGGGATGGAAGTCTTCACAGACTTTTTTTGCCTAGCCTAATGTTTTACCCCAAAGAATATTTCTTTGCATCGACAGCTGCACAGTAAAAGCAGCTCCGTCTGTTAAAATATGCAAATGACCGGCACGCATCTTTCCTCCCTCTCCTACTGGGCAGGGAATTCTGAATCTAAATTTATGGTGGAAAAAAACAGAGAATCAGACTGAAGTGAATCTCAAACTGAGGGACTGCAGTGCATTTGGCTGGATATTGATTTCAGCAAAAGAAAAAAAAAAAACACAAACAGGGACATATACTGCTTATAGTAAAGAATTGTTTCAGGTTTGCAGAATCAGTGGACAGGACAGAAGGTCACTGAATAATGGGAAAATTAACAACCGAGTCATAACACTGAGAGATCTTTGAAAGGAAATTTAATTTATAGCTATGCATAAAAGTATGCAGAAAGAGAACAAAAGTAAACTGATGAAATAGACTGAGCTGAAAAAGAAAATTCAATTTTCCCTATAAGAAAACTACATTTTATTTATTAACTCAAAGAACAGAGCAACATTAGCTTCAGTTGCCATTTGTTTTGTGTTCATTAGGTTTGCCTTTTGGTCTAATTGGTTATGCTTAAAGTAGACAACAGTTCAGGAAGGTAAGGGTATCTGGTTATAACAATTCAAGAAAGCCAGTGCTGGCCTGTCTTTACAGCCACTAAGGATGGTGTCTGACCTCAGCATTTACTCAAAACAAGACTCTATTCAAAGCCTTAGCTATAAATTTTAATATTTTCTAGAAGAAGTGAAAAATAAAAATCTGTCTGTGAGATGGATCCGGTCCAGCAAAGGGGAAGATTTCTTAAGAAAATGTGTTGGGAAGTGTATCATGGCATGTGAGCACAAGATCACTGAGAAGTTGAACTGTGTTTTTAGAGACTGGGGTAGCTGAGATGCCCATTTCTTGTACTGTATTTTCTAGGTTGTGTTCCCTTTTAATACAAGTGTCTCACATTTTCACATACAGGACAGGTTCCACTGTTCTCTGAGCTTAGCAGGTGAACAAAGGAGAAAACTAATCAGATTTGAGTTTTTTTTGAAAGTTGATATGTGTATCTTCTTGGAAAAATCCTAAACTTGCCTCACCAAATTACAACTATCTGGGGAAGGTTTGGTCTCTAATTCAGATTGCTGACATACTTAGCATTCCAAATTCAGATCTTTGTTCAAAGAATAGTAAATGAACAAGCTGGAACATGACACAAATGCTTCTCACCACTCAGTATAAAGTTATATCACACA
Organism: Stercorarius parasiticus; assembly: GCA_013396915.1. NCBI lineage: Eukaryota > Metazoa > Chordata > Aves > Charadriiformes > Stercorariidae > Stercorarius > Stercorarius parasiticus. The sequence continues at coordinate 86,209 of VWZL01001406.1, read as the reverse complement.
TGGTTTCATAAATAAAGAAGTTAATTTTCTATTATTCCATATTGGACTGTTCAGAACTGCCTCCTAAACCACCCACTAAATGAATTTGGCTCTTGATATTATCCTCTTTAGTCATATCTCAGAGCCACCTTCCCAGAGCCATCTTTCTTCTGCCAGTCTCTTTCTGCAAAGTTGACCAAGAAAATCCAAGCTGTTTTTTTGGAAACCATGTTACTCTCTCCTTACTTTCTGTAACTGTCTTTTCCCAGTTTCCTCCAGTCCCTCTAAACTTTCCTTCATTATGACTTTCAGAAGATTTTTATCTTTAGACCCTAGGTCTCAGCAGGTGAAAAGGGAAATTCCAGAAGATTCTGTCTTTGTGTCCATGGTCATTTAGACACCTTCTCTAATTAGCAGAAATAGAGAGGGAGAGAATATTTCTACATAAATACTTGGTGCTTTCCTAAAATAGTTATCTAAGGCATATATTTCTCCCTGGTTATATCACTCCCTGAGAGTGCTTTGTCACATCTCCTTAAATGTTTGAACACACCCTAGTTGATTCTCAGTCTTTGGGGCATGTCTCAGTAGAGTTCTGGATCAGAACAAGAGTTTCTGATCCCTGTAGTAGTAAATAAACTAATGCTAGTAGTTTGCTCTTTAGTGGGAAGGAAGGATGAATGAATGAAAAGGAAAAGGAAAGAAGTTAATCTGACCAAAAGAATATTAAAGTTCTTGTTCTGAGATACAGGTCACACTTTTTTTTTTCCTTCCTAATGTATTCCCTTTCAACCTCAGTCCAGTTACAAATTACTGGATTTGTGGGCCCGTTTTACAGACGGAACAGCAATGGCACAGAATGTATACAGCTGTGCATGCAGTGTCTGGCAGAGGTCTGGCTAGGTTTCTCCTTGCCAGCAAGCCACATATTTGGCTGGAAGAACCAGAGTTGTTCCAACTTTATTGGCCTTAATCACACCGATACTTCCCCATTGTAGTGACTGGTGCCAAAGTCATTCATTTTCATTTCCCTCCCTAGCAATGACTATGTGATCTAAATTCACTGTCCTTCAAAATTATTATGTGCATAATGCGACTGAAAAAAAACTTTGCTGACATATAGCGTTTTTCATCAGCAGATCTGAAGGATCTTTGCAAAGGAGGTCAGCATTTTTATGGCCATTAACAAATGGGGAGACAGAGACAAGCAGGTGAAACGTGTTTACTAAGGTTTTATTTCTTTCTAAAATACAAAAAAAAAAGAGAAAACAACAGAACCCAATTTCCCAGACTTCATTTATAAAAATAAAGAAATCAGTTCCAAGGCATAGGCTTGAGCTGGGTCCCACAGTATTCCCACGTTTTGTCAGCAGGTTCCTCAACACAGCTTTGGCCGGTGCCAGTTAGCAGACCATAATGCCATCTCCCTCTAGTGAAAGGTCCATGGCTCATTTTATTTGCTAGTATAGATTCAACCCTTAATGTAAATCCACACTTCTCCTTATGAGGAATCCTTATTTCTCCACATAATCAATGCTTGTTGTGAAATAAGCACTAGAAGTTTACCACCTCCCTAATTGATCAACATATTTGACTTAGATAAACATGGTTATCTTTGCCAATGCTCTCATGCCTTTCTTTAATCCGTATTTTAATCCAGAGTAATGACTTTGAGCACAGGAACACTAAAAGGAACGCAAATAAAATATAAACCATTGGTTCTGTCCAATGTGGAAAACAAGCATAAAAACCTTTGGATCTGTAAGGTGAGATCCCATAAGAATTCAGCTCCCTGTTTTGCTGAGGAAAGAAGTATGTATAAATGTACCTTTCATGTGGGAGGCAGGCAGCAGGCAGTTTTAGAAATGAAGATGGAATACCTGAAAACAAGTGCTAAATTAACTCCTGAAAAAGCAAACTGTCCTCTACTGACAATGGCAAAATCAAAACTAGGTACAAGCAACGTGAAAAATTTCCCTTGGGATCCTTAACTTTTTCCCAACCTTTCCTAATAGCTGTATATTTTTAGTGATACTGTTCAGGAATTATACAACTGAAGCTTTTTATTTTTTTCCCCTCAGCAGAATATTAGAATATGCCAATTTTTCAGAAACAAGTCTTCCAGTGTGTGAGAAAGTATCGTTTTCAAGGATTTTTCTATCTCAAGAGCATTCCAAATTGAGAGTTAATTCGCCACTTCAGAATGTGTAAAAAAACCTGGTTCTGAAACAAAATGTTATAAAATGATGAAAACAAGCATTGATTTTGACCTGATCCAAAATAGTATCTATTTTGTTTTATTTTGTCTAGTGAAAATATTTTCTATTTCACTCCCTCTTCTTCTACCAGAATTGGAAAAAAAAAGTGAAAATTTAAAATTATCATAGTTTAGAGGCTCTTTTCTGCCAGTTCTGATTTTGAGTCGTTCACCTCTGTCTCTCTGCCATCAGAGAGAGCATAAAGAAACCCCATGAAGTCTTAAATATTCAATACATTTTACACGGACTTAGGATAGTGCAGGCCAATTCCACCTGTTGGGGACAATTACTCCTGGGTTTCCATGGAGGTGTCGCATAATGGAGTGGGGGCAAAGTCCACTGCTGAAGCTCCATTCGTGTTATCATCAAAATATACCCAGAATAAGGGAGACAAATAATCCTGAATTGCCTCATCAAGATGCTGGGGTATCTATAAAGACCAATCGACTGTTTTTAATTTCTACTTTATTTTTTTCTCCTATAGAACTGCTTGGGATATAAAATCCATTCTCCGCATCTGAAGGGTGCCCTCCAACTTGTAATTCTTCTGTGCCTTGATTTTGTATTTATAAAATAACAAGACTGATAGTTCCTTGGTCTTACCCAGTATTGGTCTTTTCTATTTTAAGAAAAAGATTATCATGGCAAGAGCTGACCTGTGATAGTTGCGCAGTCTCAAGGACGCCAACATAAATACAATCACAGGAGTGTTTAATTATGATAAAGCCAATAATACAGTCTCATAATGATAAAAACATTACATTTCAACAGCTTAGCCTTAGGCCAAGATTACCAAGTTTGGCTGACTATGGTCACGTGTTTAGGTCTATGGAAAAAGTAACTGTACTGAAAATTCACACACCTTTAACCATCACAAAACATGTGTCAGTAAGTGGAGACATTGTCTACTAGCTCTTTCAAAACGTCACACAATTTACCAGCGCTTTTCATGACTGCATGCAAGGCAAATAGTTCTCCTTGCAGCACTTCCATTTTGGTTTAAATCTTAGCTTGGTTTTGAGGTATGCTGGCTGTATACAATAAACTGTAAGCACTGTAAATTGTCTAGCATATAGCTTCAAATTTTTGAGGTTAAAGATCCAAATGCCCGTAGAAATAAATCCTGACGTTATCCGTAGCTTTTTATGCAACTTCAACATTTTACCAACTTTCTTCATAATTACGGGAGTAAATAACAGGTGATTTTAGAGGCTTTTAAAAAAGATTATTTGAATAATATAAAAAGAATTTTCACTATTTTCTATGATAATGAATACTGATTTGCATAAATCAGGCAGGGATTTGTACCTTAAATCTTATGTCTGGCACCCATTCCTATTCTTCATCAGAAGCATCACCGTATTTTTTATTTTCGATAGGTGCGGAATGTGTCTCTTAACATCGAATGACATCATTTCCACTTCCAAAATTATATCAAGGCTCAGACTTTTGGGAATACAGTACGCTGTGGGTTTTTTTATTATTATTGGTTTTGGTTTAATCTCAATTCTTTGCAATCAATAGGCATTTTGTCATTGAATTCCTTGGGCATAGGACCAACCCCTCAAGCAACACTAGTTTCTGGCATCCTTTCTGAGGTTAACCCAAACCTTCCATTTCAATGGCCTATTAACCACAGGAGAAATAAACAAAAATACAAGTCCATCTTACAGTTCAAAGAACTGCTTAAATTAGGGGTGATTTTACAGAATCTCAGTTTCAGCTAAATGCAGAGCAATTGCTTTGCAGGTACTCCACCCGACTGTGACTTTGGGAACTTTGCTGTAGGTTTACACACTCCATGGCTTTAAGTATTTCTGAAGTACTGCACGGTAATAATTAGCAGCCAGAGGCAAAATAATCATTGCTAGTTTCATTTAATGCTAAAGCCAAAACTAGTATATTTTATGTTGGTCGAAATGTCAGACCTTATCTGCATTATTCTAAGATCAGATGGAAAAAATGCGCTTTTAAACATGGTTCTGAATAAGACTCCAGCGCTTGTAAATACGTTAATCTGAATGTAAGGTGTGCCTTCTAGTGGATAGAGAGGTACATTTGAAATAAGCAGGTTGAGCTAATACGTCAGCATAACTGATTTATGAGGAAATACTAATAAGTAAATCTGAATTAAAATTAGCAAATTGAACCAATGTTGAATTAATTTAGGTAAATATGAATATTTTAGCTCAGTTACATTTGTGGAAATTCTTTTTCAGAACGAGGTTGATGATGTTTCTGAGCAAAATTTTTAAAAGAGCAAAAAACAAATCAGAGAAGATGTTTTCATAAGGCCCATGCCATCATATGAACCACTTAACTTTCCAAAACTTAAGCCCTCTTTTTGCATCTAGAAAGTCTTAAAAAGTTGTTCTTAACTGTTCTGTGAACACTTAAAATCTCGTCCATGCATGTTAGAAAAGCTACACAGAAGGGCAAATCTTCCCCCAACTGTTTTCAACGATGTATATGTTTTCCTCCCCGTCACAACACAGGAGCAATTTGCCACCTTCTTACCAAGAAAGGTCTCATCTAAGTTACGGTAAATGGACAGTGAAGGATGTTAAAGAGCCAACTTCTGCTTTGTTGTTTTTCTTGCTTGTAGAGCTGGAACATTAGAAATGGCTGAACAGATCTGCCTTTTTTTTTTTCTTTAAATTTTGAAAAAAAAAAAAAAAGGAAAAGTTGTTCATCTCAGACCTTGTATGCCAAGTTTCAACAAGGAGTGAATTTTTATGGTCAAATTACAAACCCCTGAAAATAGGAGTTTATAATGGAAACACTGATACAACCGTAACTATGGTATTGCAATTGCATCACTATAAGAAAATTGGTTTAGATAATATACCCTGCTGGAATGACTGCAGTTCTAAATGATCCTGCATCTCCATAAATCTAAGCTAACTCAGTAATTCAAAATTACTAAGATTTAAGTTTAGTAGCAATAAGCAATAAACTTATGGCTATTGCTATAATAACCGCTGGTCTGTGCTCCTTTATTTCACAGCAGGTGGTCTTTGGGCTGGTTTGCAGCCTGAATGAAAATACTTCCAACTAATTCAAAACTAATTCCTGAAGTTGAGCGGAGTCACATTTCCAAACTTTCTTACTGTTTCCTTTCACTAACAAAGAGCTTGGTTGTTTGGGTGATGGTTTCTGGTTTTTTTTTTTCTTTCTACTTTTCTCTTTAATCAGTGCCTAAGCATATTGTCCCTTTTTACACTGTTTTATACTAATATATTATATGATGACAGCTGACTCACTGTATTTCTGCAAACTGTCAAGGGAAATTCACTGAGGAACACGTAAGTTCCTCTAAACACACTGTGTCTCTTTACACCATCTTGCTTCCCCCGCCAACATCCCCTATACCTCTAATATCCCAAATGCTAAAATCTCCCACCTGATTCTCCTGTCGGACTTATCAGCCTTATGTGGGTGTGACTTTAATGACTGATTCAGGCCAGCAGCAAGTGAGAAGAAAATGAGGTTAATGAAGTCTAATCCCACAATTTACCAGGGTCTGAAATCTCCTTTTCTTTGGACTATGACAGAAACAACACCTAACTTGCCTTTCATGCAAAGGTGAGACATGGCCCTTTCTGTCGTGGGGTCAATCCTCTTGATGAGATGTCTGGTGGTACTTTGCCTTTGCGTGAGGCAGGGGGCTCTGAGTTTGACTTGCAGTGTAAGCCATGACCTGGACGTACTCTGTCTTCCACTGATGACTGTCAAAATGCCACGGTCCAATTCCCAGCCTGGATTTAGATGTTGTGAGTCACCTATATTCTGACTATATACATCTTTGGAACTTCTGCTCCAGGTTGCTCAGCTCGGCCATATTGTGTAGATCTAATTTATAGTGTTTGTTCTCCTGTCCTTGCCTCACAGGATGGCCTTACTACCGCCAGTGTCTCCATCACCTTCTTCCAGAGTGACAGTGAGAAAACAAGAGCTCTCGGCAGTCTTATGCATGCCTCTGCACACTATAGAATAGAATCATAGGATGGTTTCAGTTGGAAGGGCTATTTAAAGGTCATCTAGTCCAATCCCCCTACACTGAGCAGGACATGTTCAACTAGATCAGGTTGCTCAGAGCCCTGTCCAGCCTGACTTTGAATGTTTCCAGGGATGGGGCATCTACCACTTCTCAGGCAACCTATTCCTTTGCAGATCTGTCAGAAGCAAAAGGAACAGGCACTACCTGCGGACTGCGTTTTTCTCTTCTCCTTAATCTTGCTGGGATCCAGCAACAAACTTTTGATAAACCAGTTCAGGCATGTAATTCTTGAAAAAAAGAAATTAAAAGAAAATGAAAGCGAGCACATGGGATGAGACAACATCTGAACTCTGCCAGAATTCTGCCTCTCAGTCTGTCTTGAAAGGGGGTCCTTAACTAGCTAGAAGTCCAACATGAGGGGTTAATATTTTGTTCAGCAGAGCCAAAATAAACCCACCAGGTACAAAAAAATCTTCTACTGCAAATACACCATTTTAATTTTGAAGTACTCATGACTCTTAAAATTTAGTGTAGACAGAGAGACAGATAGATAAAGCTGTGTCAAATTTATAGAAACACTTCAATCCTCACCTGCTTTGGCAGAGGTTATGTTTCTAAGTAGCTGGTAATTAGAAAAAAAAGGAGTGAATGTACATTGGGTTCTTTTGTGCTGCAAGAGCTTATTAAAATCTGCAAGTTAACCCTTTCCAAGCTAATATCCACTCATCTTGGGCACACATTAAATTGTTCTGTGGTGTCTGGAGGTGAAGGGCTACCTTATAGTTGTGCAGTTTGACTCCAATACACTAAGACAATATATCAGATGTATTGTAGCCCCAGAACTACAAACTGTGGAGACAGCTCATTCTGTAGTTGCATGGTCTTATCTTCTTCTCAAAATATGTGGAGACGGTGTTGAACTAGGCAGTTCTTCTATAAGACTCACCCATGCATGCAACAAATGAAATCTGGTATCTTTAGATATTCACTCTGTTAGTTTTCAGCTGAATCAGTTCCCTGATCCAACTCACTGTGTGGCCACACAAGCGCCCGTGCTGGCACGAGGGAGGGTGTGAGAGTAAAGAGCCGGGGGATAGGATGTTCTGGCAACAGTGTTGAGCTGTGTTAACTAAAGTGATCGTGGAGTTACTCATCTTTCTCAAGTCAGCTTACTGTAAAAAGCTTGCATGAGCTAGACAAGGTCTGTATCTCTGTCAACAAATTTTAGGGGCCACATAACCTGGAAAGGCAGGAAGGTGAAGGGTCAACACAATTTCCATTTTACTTACACATGGTCAGCTGCAGATCATTCTTCTGTTAATACTAAATCATGAAGGAACGTCTCATATTTGCTTTGTTGAATTGCAAATTTTTTTTTCAACGCAGTGAGATATAAAAAGTCAAACTCTGTTCAGTTTCAGTCTTGAGATTCTCTGAGCACTTCTGCAAATGTTTAATTCCGGAGACATTTCATTCTAACTCTTGTTTTACAGCAGAATATGAAAAAAACTGTTGAATTTATGCCAATATAATGGTGGCTTGGGAATGCTCCAGGTAGCAATATTCAGAAAAGAACTTTTAGAGATACAGAGTTTGTTCATTCGTTTGTTTACTTATTTGCTTCCTATGGAATAAACTGTTGGGTTAATTCCATTTTTACAAATCAAAATATCAGACTGTTTTCAGACGTTGGCACTGTGTTCCAAAGTCTCTGAAGGTTTAGTTCCTGCTGCACCTCTTACCCAAGGCTGCATGTGAGTAGACCTTGATAGACTCCACAGAAAGAGTTGAAAACATAACAGCTGGGCATTAAATGGGAAACCCTATCAAAAGAGGACTCATTTCTCTACATCTGTGTTGCTTTCCCTCTAGCAAGACTGTATCCTTCTCTCAATACATTTTTTCCCCCTAGCAAATTAAAAACTGGGGGGGGAGAGTTTAAACAGAGAAAATACTACTTAATTTAGAAGGTCAATACAGAAACACAAGTAGGACATTTGTGTAGAAACGCAAGTAAGAGTCTACATAATAGCCGAGGTGAATGGCAGAGAAACCCCTAGGCTGGGATATACTCTCATGCATCATCTTCTCATTCTCAATAATGAAGACATTTACAAAGACCAACTGTCAGTGCCTAGCTTTTGAGCAAGAGTCTGAATTCATCAAATAAAAAGAAAAATTCTCTACTGATGGAAAACCACAACTCGGTTGACTTCAAGTCATACCGTGCCAACCTGCAAATTTATCCCGAACTGCTAGCTCAGTTCTCGTCAGTAATGACCTTGAGTAGATTTAGATTGGTGTGAAATAGATGAAAAATGGTCTGTAGCCTGTTATCAGCGCATTTCCCTACTCCCAGCCTGTAATCCCATGAGAGTAGCAGAAGTGAAAAGGTTTCAAACTTCTTATGAAAATATTTTTCCACCATGCCTGTTCCCTAGCCCTGTCTGTTCTCCTTTCTCTCTGCATAAGCAGTTTTAGACTTTATTTAAGTGTCGCATTTCCAAGTGTTCACGACTCTGTACAAAGCTCGTCACACATCACTCATGCCTTATTTCACGGGTTGAGCTGGTAATTAGCATATTTCACAATTAGCCAGTGTATTTGCTTTGCTAATTTCATTCCATGATGAAGGTGCTAACTTGGCGTGAAGCTGTAATGTACTGGTTGATTTATTAAGCTTCCTCTGATGGATGAAAATCACATGCTGTGCCTTTACTGTCGGGGAAAGTTAACAACATCCATTTGTAAGAGATGGTATTTGAAAAGTGATGTTGGTGTGATTGAATGTGTGAATCTGTAATGAAGCCAAGTCAGATAGCTCCTTCCCGATAAAATAGTATTCAACTTCCGTGGTGGCTCCTTCTTGAAACTGGGCTTTTCTGCCCAGATTCCTCCCCTAAAGTATGCAAGTACCAAATACTCCTCAGGTAATTAGCTCTCAGGTTTCTGCAGAAGGAACCCAACTGTTGTAGAGGAGTTAAGAGCCTAAACCCTCTAAGAGTCTACAACTTGTATCGTATGCTGATAGGACAAAGCATTTCCTGTTCTTTTCTTAATGAAGCTGCACATAAAATGCATAGTTGATCAATCAGTCCGTTTATCTGTCAGACCACAGGCTTTCAGGTGATCCATTGGAGGAAGAACTCTCTAGTCCATGACCTCTGGTTGTGAAACCCAACGCAGTTATGTCCACATACTCTTCATTTTTCCAAAGGAAAATTTAGCTTTGTGGTTATAACTAATATATTAAACTTAGCAGTGGCAGGGGGAAAGATATTACATGTCCAGAGATCAAATCAACATGCCCGAGGTTTTACCTAAGACAGCAAACCTTAAAGGAACCTATGGTTGCGGTTTACAATTTTTATGTAAAAAGTTGCTCTATAGGTTATTCATGATCTTCACTGTGGTTTCCATGGTTTCCATGACAAATATGTGATGTAGGAATATACGTGGTGCTGGCCAGTGAGGATGGGAGGAGCAGTTAAAGGCTCTTTTCCCTCTGTTAATTCAGCATTTTGTTCTTTTAAGATGCAAGGGATCTTTTCCACTCTGTCCTGCATGAATAGCCAGTCTGTCTGTCTGAAAAATGTTTTGTCCATAGTTTAAATACCCTTGATGCTAGCACATCCCAGAGAGGATCCACACACTCCTGAAGTGATGTTCCTTGTGGAAGGATCCCTGCTCCCTTCACACTATTCTGTGACCTGTGATTGGAGTATTTTTATTCTGTTCTCACTTTTACCTTCCGATATTTCCCTTGATTTTAACTCTCCTAAAGATTATGTGTTGTCTGGAGAAATGTTTTTGAGAGAGCACTTTGAAACTTCTGTTTCTAAGTCCAGAAAGAACAGATTAAGTTCAATCTCCCTCTAAAGCTATCGCATTTTTATCTTATATCTGCATTTTCTCCAGTGCATCAAACATGAACTATTGACAAATCAACGTTAACCTGTCCAGTCAGCACAGTTCAGGGTTTCAAAGGCATAAGAAATACAATTGCTCTGTATTAGAACTGGCATGTGTTTCACTAAAATGTGAAAGCAGAAGGAAAAAGCAAAGACAAAATTAATAAGGCAAAGGTCCCAGGAATAGAACAACCTCAGAATAAGGATTAATCTCATTTTACCTAAGCAGATAATAAAATCACACACATGAAGTCTGCATGAGCTGATGATCTTCGTATTTTGTTCTGATTTTTCTGCCTTTCTATTCTCTTTATGCTGCGTTCATCTTCGTTTTGTACAGCTATACCCATATGTAATGTTATAACAGTATTAATAAAAACAAAAAATTGGATTCAGGAAACAAATTAAAGCAAAATCTTAACTCTATGTATGCTTCTAAGCATGTGTGTATCTTTCCAATTAAGCGTGTGCTTAACTGCTATCAACTTCAGCAGCTTAAAGATAAACACAGATTCAGAACAGGTTGTTTTCCTGCATAAAGTGCTTGCTTCTTGTACCCACTCTTGAATTACATTAGCAGGTCTGGGATCAAGGGCCCTGCTTTCCCGCACAATTGAAAACAGTTTAACCTGGATGTAACCAATCTTTCCCAGATGAAAAGCCAGGAAAATATAGCGTATCAAGAACATTAGTGACCTTACTGTCTTCGGGCTGCCCTTCCACTCCTGCCACCAAAATGCTCTCCTATGTCCCTTCCCTTCCTCCTCTATACACACCCCACCCTTCTGCATTCAACCTCCTTTTATTCTTTGGCTCAAGCCAATTTTGTAACTCAGCAGAAGGCAGGAGCTGCTGCTTCACACACGTTTTGCCTCAGTGTGAGCCCCCAGTTCACACTTCCAGCTGAGCTTAGAGACCACGATCATTAATTATTGTTACTCATGTTGTTGTTTATGCTCCACGAGCTGCTTTTTCACCCCGGAAGAGTTACAGGAAACTTAAGAGATGCCATTTGGCTAACCTTAAATCATCAAAGAGTGTGCATAACTCAGTACTTTAAAGGACACCTTGCCTCTTTTTTCATGATTTTTAGACTGCTGCTTAGGTTTAGCTGGCTTAAACCTATTTTTAACTCAACAAAACCTACTTACCAGATATGAAGTATTACAGAAGAAGAATGGAAGGCTTTTCTGTAGGTTAGGGCAAATGCAACCTTTCAGAAATATACATCCAGTAGCTGTTTAATTAACTCAATCTGTCAAACTGTCATGCCTGTGCTGTTGTAATTATGTGACAGTGGTATCGACAGATTATTTTTTTCAAATATTTTTAGATGTAGGGCAAGTCTTAATAGTTCTTTTGCATTTAGCAAGCAAGCAAGATACCATCCTCCTGTATGTTATGTGAAAAATAAGGACTGTTTATGTCCTTAACATATGTCACTTACTGCAATTGATTTCCTTATCACAATTTCAAATCCCATCTCCATGAGGGCACTGACCTACTGCTGAGGCAGCCAACAGTCAAGAACCAAAGTCCATGGGTTAGCCAGGCCTAAGGGGACATCACTATCATTGTTAATTCCTCTTAGTCCAGTAGCTGGACATGGATTACAGAGAAGAAGCAATTTTCCCAGAAGTTGTTCCCTGAACTGGTGGGATCAGTGATTTCCATGAGGTTTTGCCATTACCTAGCTGAAGAAATCAAGCCCGTGCTGTTGAAACGAGGCTAACTCTAAACTGTGCTGTGTTTCTGTGAGAAAGATGCTGGAACTGACACTGGCAATGACTAGGACACCACCGGAATTACCCCGTAGTCGATGCCTTTGTTAGGAGATGGACTTCATGACTACTCTCACACAGGACACCAGCACGAAACAGAAGCTCTTTTGTGTTTCTCCAATGCAGCATATTGTACTTGAAGATGCATCAGAGAACAGAGTTTGAAAGAGCAGTTCATGAGAACTGCAAGGTTTTTAAAGATCCCAATTGAAGTTCATTGATAGTCCCAAAGTTTGAAGTTGGCCCTTAGTGTTTCCAATCAGCAGGAAGCAAGGCTGATGACAGAACATGCTAAGGAAAATGCATAAAGCAATACATAGGGAAGTGGATAAAGACAGGGAGGCAGATCAGTCATGTGGATGGAGGTCACTGCTTGGTGGGAAAGAGAAACTTTCATACACATCCCTTCAAGCACGACAAAGAAACATGAGTAAACTCAGGTGTTTCGGGCCTGGGCTCTGGTTCCTGCCCTTCCTCGTCCTTCCCTTCACCAAATGCTCACAGAACACTCTGTTCCTCTGCTTGTCAATATGACCCTTTTGAAAAGTTTAATTACCTATGCCAACTCCAGTCACTGATAGCATAGTCTCTTCAGTCTTTACACATAACTGAAGTGCTGTATTAGGACTTCCTCGGATTTCCTGCGATACATCAACTATCTTCTGAGGACTCTTGTTTAATCCTCAGCTGTTAGGCATCCATTTCATTAGTCTACTACCCAGATGTAGGGCTGAGAAACCAATGATTTCAGTTTAGCATGTACTTTCAAGTCCAGGTGCTGATTTTTTCACTGAAGTGATGTCTTTTTTGACAGAACTAAAGCATATTGATTGCAGTCATCACAAAGACCTGCAAATTCTTACCACTGTACATACAGCACAAGAAGGACATGGACCTGTTGGAGCAGGTCCAGAGGAGGGCTATGAAGATGATCAAAGGGCTGGAGCAACTCTCCTACAAAGATGGGCTGAGTGAGATGGGTTTGTTCAGCCTGGAGAAGAGAAGGCTCTGGGGAGACCTTATAGCGTCCTTCCAGTACTTGAAGGGGGCCTACAAGAAAACCGGGGAGGGGCTGTTTGCAAGGGCATGTAGCGATAGGACGAGGGGCAATGGTTTTAAACTAGAGCAGGGTAGGTTTAGATTAGGCATTAGGAAGAAGTTCTTTACAATGAGGGTGGTGAGACACTGGAACAGGTTGCCCAGAGAGGTGGAGGAGGCCCCATCCTTGGAGACATTCAAGGCCAGGCTTGATGAGGCTCTGAGCAACCTGATCTAGTTGAAGATGTCCCTGCTTACTGCAGGCGGCTTGGACTAGATGGCCTTTAAAGGTCCCTTCCAACCCAACACATTCTATGATTCTATGATTCCATGATTCTATACTTATGACGTTCATTGTCTCAGTTGAACCAAATGCACACAAATAAGCATGTGCTGAATACAATTCATTATTCCAGAGGTTTTAGTAGTTAGTTGATGGAGAATGAGAATTAAATGGATTTCTCTTGGTAAAATGTAGCTATTTCTAAAGAAGTTTTAAGGAAAGTGATGCATCAAGACCTGTTAACTCCTACATGTCCCATACAACACCCCAGTAGTTAATCTCTCAGTGCTTTAGTCCTACATCATTTTAGCATCATTACAGCTTAGAGACATGGAACATCTTGCACAGTAGCACTCTGGGACTTCTTGACAGGACAGGTAGAAGTTTCTGAAAGTGCATCTCCAGTAAGACAGTTGAAACCTTGTGTATGTCAGGGTAGAAGTGAAGGAGATTGGTCATTCAGGCTGCCAACTGGAGGAAAGGCACAGAGCAAAGCTGACTGTTGTGCCTAAAGATGTGTCTTACCACCAATGATAACACATCCTATTCTGAAGTCAAGCATGAATGATTGAAGTCTTGCCGGGCGGCGGGACGTGGGGAAAGGAGTTGAGCAGAACACTTCCTTTGGCTTGAAACCTCTCCTGTTGAATTCTCTGCAGTAGCGAACACCTGCTTTGAAGGATTTGCCAATAGTTTTTGGGAGAACAGAGTAAAACTGCCACTGTCTTTTTTGGGAGTAGGCAATAGAGTGGCATGGGGGACAGTGAGATGCCGAACCTGTGATGATTAAGGGTTTGCTCTGTGCAGCCTGCAAGCTTGTCTCTCATGCAGCAAACGTCTTTCCCTAAGATGTGATGGAGAGAAACACCAAAGGAAGGCCCTGACACCTCTACTGCCTGTGACTCCGTTTATCAATTGCAAATGAGCCAGAATTTCTCTGTCCCCTGTAAACTCGCCCTGGTGCCACTAGATGGTGCTTTTAATCTCTGGTAAAATCCACAGCACTCGCAGGCACGGGTTTTTTCATCACGCAGTAAATCTGGAGTTTTGGGGAAGAGACAGTTTTGTAGAAGAGAAAACTTATCCTGCATCAGGAGAGACAGCCAGAAACACATATATGTCAGTACAAAAGGAAATTCTGCGCTGCCGCCTCTCAGCAATATTGGTACACTTGTGATCCCTTAGCAAAACTGGTACACTTGTGATCCCTTAGCAAAACACACTCCCTAGGTACCCTGACAGCTGCTGACAGTAAGGGACAATCTGGTCTGTAACAGCAGTTCCTTTTAACGGTGGCACTGGCCAGGCTCCATCAGGGATGCACAGGCTGGAGGACTCGCAGCTCCGGATCAGCCCTGGAAAGGCTGCATGTATGCAGATTGCCCTGGAAGCAACGGTCCCCATGTTTCTAGACTCCCAGACCATCTGGCTCCTGGCTCGGACACCAGCCGGTGGGATGCAGGTGTTTGGGCAGCCTGGTGAGAGAGCTGGCCCGTGAGTCAGGCAGCTCTGGGGGTCCAGCACTTCAATGAAGCCACCAGCCCCACATGTCCCAGGCAGCACAGCCGTCCCTTCAGCTGCACGTGCAAAGAAAAGATTCAGCTTCTGCTGTCACATTCTATGAGGTTAAGTAATACATAAAAGCATCACTGATTTCTCCTTGACTTTCAACTTTTCTCTTAGGTTTTGCTCTGGCCAATAGATGATGCTTCTCTCTACTCTCTTTGGGCTGAACAGAGGAAAAATGTTGCAAAGTTTAAATCAGAAGGCTGATGTTTCCTGTAGTGTGGGCCCATCATTCTTTGTGTGCATGGGCAGTTCCACATTGGAAGAAAATACGGCACCTCTCTTGAAAGTCTTTGCTCTGCAGTCTTTGACAGAGGTCTGGCCTGTGCCACCATTTGGGAAAGCTTGACGAACCTGATTATTTTGCTGCTGTTTGTTGTAGAACAGCTGAAGCAGATAATAAACTCAGGATGTCTGGAAGTGTCATCTTAATTTGATTATTGTCTCCTGGAGAGAATAAGGAGTTTCTGGTATAACAGTATGGCGCTGCAGTGACTGCAGTGATGTAAGAACAGCTGCTAAAGGTTTCATCATCCTCAGGTGACACCATAATCTCAGATGACCTCTGTCAAATTCAGTTAGCTTCCACTGGATAATACATGTTGGCTAATTTAGTTGTTATCTTCAGAAGATCATTTTCATTTCCAGTCTCAGGAGTAAATACCAGAAAAAGTGTTGATGTACAGAAGTGTACCTCAGTATCTGTTATATTTCACACAGGGAAACACCTCCTTTTACTGAAGTAGTTTAGTGTCGCAGTGATACTTTGCTCTCTGTTTCATGTCACTTTTTCCCAGACAAATCGTGAAAAAAATATTATTTATACAAAAAATACAAAATGTACTGCTATTTTAAAGGTGTTCTGAGCACATTCCCAGAAAATTAAGATCTTTGCTATTGACCTTAGAATTTCGTATGTCTATAAAGCCAACTTGAGATGGTTACAACTCCTAACATCTTTTGTACAATACAGCAATAATACCCTGTCCGGATACAACTGTATTATACTAAGAACCCCTCAGGTGGCATGAGAACAGATCTTCCAGAAAGACATACAGTCTTGATTTAAAGGCATCAAGATGAACTACCAGGGATGTTCAACCTTCGCTGTTAAATACATGTGCCCTGCTCTGCTGTGATTTGCCTGGCTTCGTCTTACAACCATTACTCATTGTTATTCCTCCCTCAGCTGAAGAGGAAGTAAATTCCATAAAGGAACGTGGTACATTTATTTACCAGAACCAAGTTATAGACCTCACAACATATTCATTCCAACTTCTTAGGACAGCAACAAAGGAAGCCTTAACGAGATATGTCTTTTCTTATGTTAGACTTTTCCGTGATAAGAAGAAACTTTTGCATGGTAAAGACAAAGCCACCATTGTACATTCCGAATTCAAGTAAAAGTAATAATATTTTTCTGGCTCCAGATTTATGTTTCCATCTGGCTGAAGTGACTTGGCAACCGAAAGCATAAGCTTTGTTTCAATTCTTGGTATCAACAAGTACCCTTAAGGCATATTAGGGAGGTATGACAAAAACCTAGTGAATGCCAAAAGCAGTGAAGCTTAGTTATTGGCTTGCCAGCATGAGAGAAATATAATCTGCATTTTGTAAGCATGAATATAGAACAAGCCCTGGCATTGCAAGCCGCTGTCAGTCAGGAGGAACTTCCTACTTCTTTCCAGAATATATTTCATTTTATGCCAATTTATTTTTACAGTGTGGTTTAATGAACTGAGGATTAAGCACAATGGTGTGGCATAAAACAATGTACGTGTACGCTTTGTATACACATTTTCTTATTCCACGCCATTGCACTTAGCCCAGCACTCCTTGAGTAATGGATAACTAAGAATGAGTTCATTTCAGAGCTTTCTTGGACAGTATTTTTAGTGTCCCAAATGTGACTTGAAAGAGTTTTAAAACCTCATGGTCCAGGGCGTCTGTGTGTCAGAGTCCTTAGCCTCTGCACTATTCATGAGTACAGAAATGCATCTTCATTGACAACACTGATGACTTCTAGTGACAGAGCTATGGGAGGAGGTGAATAGATTGAGGAGAATCAGAGAGAGCAAGAGAGAGATAACTGGAACTGCACCCTACCTTCCCTGGGACAGGCCTGTCAGGCTGTCAGGATGTGTGATATGGAGGATTCCCTATCTTCTCGCTGCCCGGCTGAACACAATGACTTTAGCGATAGGGGGCAATGGCAGCAAGTTCCTGCCCGGGCACATCTCCTCTGTGACTACCCTGGCTTCCCAGGTGCCCTTGCATAATAGGTATGAGGCCCTGAATGTGGAACCAAATAAAAATGAGGACAACAGTTCATCTAGCTTGGAAGTGTCACTGAGGTTATGTCAGCCTATGCCCTGCATCAAAACTGCTTCCATAAAGAAAAAAAGATAGGGCATTGTCATAACTCCCTCCTAAAGGGAACAGAAGGCCCAATATGCAGACTGGACCCACTTCTTAGGGAACTCTGGTACCTCCTTGGGACTCGGGTTAAAGATGTGAAGAGAAAGCCTCCTACTCTGGTATGGCCCTCAGATTACTATCCATTATTGATTTTTCAGGTCGGCAGCAATGAAGTTGCAACAAGAAGTCCAAGGGCAATCAAGAGATACTTCAGGGCCTTGGGATGACTGGTTAAGGGATCAGGAGCACAAGTACTGTTCTCCTCTGTCCTTCAATTGCAGGGAACGATGAGGGAAGGAAGAGGATAACCCAACAGATCAATACCTGCCTCCGAGCCTGGTGTCACAGGCAGAAGTTTGGGTTTTTTGATCATGGGTCAGTTTACACAACACCAGGCCTTAAGCCGACAGACGGGGTACACCTGTCTCAGAAGGGGAAAAGGATTTTTGCACAGGAGTTTGCAAGGCTTATTGAAAGAGCTTGAAACTAGATCTGAAGGGGGAAGGGGACAAAAGCAGGCTCGCTAGAGACAGCGTGAGGCAGCAAAGATGCATGGGTTATTGAAGTGTTAGAAACCACAGAAGCTCCTGAAAATGGTCAAGTAGGAATTAGGGCTTCTCCCTGTCAAAAGGTGACCTCCGAGGACAGTTACATGCCTGAGCTCACCTATTTCACCAGATCAGACCAGGAGCCTGGAGCAATGTCTGCCATCAGTTCCAGGCTCTGACCCTGAACACAGTGAAATTTCATGGGACAATTTTTTTCTTGTTATGCAATTGATCATATCCCAATGAATAACAGCCAAATTGTAGCAGATTTTCAAGTTCATCAAGTCCAATCAGGTTTTCAGCCTCCTGAACTGTTTGGAGGTAGAGATTATGGAGAAACTCAGAATTTGAACTCCGAGCCAAATGTCTCCTTCTCTTTCTGCTGTATTGCAGAGTGACTGGAGATGCGTTTCTATGGCTTGTATTTTATGCTAACAGAATTCTTGAAAAGTGGCTTTTATAGTTGGCAAAGTAAGGATTTACCTCAGAAAGTGGTCTGCTGGAACAATAAAATAGTTATACTACCTTTCCTATACTAGGGGTTACAAGGCCTGGTTATTTGAGCAAGCTGCACCATCTGAAACGCAAACCTCTGTCTCCTGCCTGCACAGCTCGATACAAACAGCCTCACTGCTCTTGTCACTGAGATAAATCTGTTTCTGAGTAATAGTCGGTAGTGCAGAAGGGGGAAGAGTCCTTCTCAGCACTGCCATTGCCTTTCCCATGCCTTCTCCTGCCCCAAGCCCAATTTCCCAGAGCTGCTCCAGGCTCTGCCTACAACCCCTCTCCCCAATTCCATTGCCCAAAGGAGAAAGTCTCCCACTCTTCATTGGAGTGATGGGAGCCCAAGAGTCCCAGAAAGTTAATCCTGGCCAATCGTCTCCTGGGCTGCAGAACAAGAAGCGTGGCCAGCAGGCAGAGGGAGGTGGTGCTCCCTTCTACTCCACTCTTGTTCTGTGCCCAGCTCTGGAGCCCCCAGTACAGGAAAGACATGGACCTGTTAGACTGGGTATGGAGGTCCCTTTATGTGGGACCTTTTACAAGAAAGGCAGAGCAAGACTTTTTACCAGGGCCTGTGGTGGTAGAACAAGGGGTAATGGTTTTAAACTGAAAGAGGGAAGAGTTAGAATAGATATGAAAAAGAAATTTTTTACAAGAGGGTGGTGAGACATTGAAACAAATTGCCCAGAAAAGTTGTGAATGCTCCATTACTGGAACTGTCAGGGTCAGGTTGGATGGGGCTTTGGCAACTTGATCTAGGGAAAAGTACCTCTGCCCATGGCAGGTGGACTGGAGCTATATGATCTTTAAAGGTCCCTTCCAACCCAAACCATTCTATGATTCTATGATTCTATAAGGGAAAGTGTGAGGTAGAAGGTACTTTTTGGGGAGGAGACTGGCAGTGGAAGAGCATGCTGCAGTCCCACTGTAACCTCATAGTTTAATCAGCTGTCAAGGGGAGGTTAATGAAAGGTAAGAAAGGGGGAAAGTAGTTTTCTCCCAGGAATATCCTCCTGAAATCATTCACTGTTCTTCATGGACTCTTCTTGGTCCCATCTTTAAGCCCCTCTTCACATCACTGGAGCTTCCTTCAAACCCACATCCTCATCCTTTAGAACCCCACTGATCCTTCTTGTGACTCATCATCACATCTATCTCCATGAAAACCTTCACGCTTCTTCTGACACTGTCACAAAGTGCAATTTTACCTAAGACATCTCAAATCAGCTGTGCTACAAGGCATAGGAAAAGATTTAAGATGCCACAACAGCCTTAGAGAAAACATTAACAGTTGCAAACATGCTATTTCAAGTGAATGCAAGTGTTCATGAACATCTGTATTTGTATGTGTGCATGCACAGTGGGGT
Source organism: Stercorarius parasiticus (assembly GCA_013396915.1). Classification (NCBI taxonomy): domain Eukaryota; kingdom Metazoa; phylum Chordata; class Aves; order Charadriiformes; family Stercorariidae; genus Stercorarius; species Stercorarius parasiticus. The sequence continues at coordinate 66,559 of VWZL01001406.1, read as the reverse complement.
GCATGATAAAGCCTACACGGTAGAGACTGATACTGCTTGAAGACTTGTCTTTCCTTTTTAATTAAGTATTGTGTAGTAAAAGAATTAATTTAAAATGGCTTCTACAGCTCTTTGACATTTCTCTTTATGTCAAAACCCGGATCATTGTGTATGGACTTATACTTTTACTTCATTGAAAAATTGACTGATTTCAATCTGGAAGAAAATGTAACTGGTCTAAGGATATGTATCAGTGAGACTTTACTGCTGCTGATAAGGGTTCAGGAGATGTGAATTTTTCATTTTTTGACCTGGGAAAATCACAGTTTTCTCAGTCCCCTTTAGCAGGAACCCTTTGTTTTCAATCTTCTAGGGGTATTTTCTACAGCTGGTCAGAGGAATACAGAGAAAAAATTTGGTTGCACCCCAGGAAATATTTATTTCACAGTGATACTGCAACCAGTCTATAGTAGCCCTCATCTGAACACTGATTGGACTAAAACTGAAAGCAAATGTAAATTTCTGTAAGTAAAAACTTCAGCCCATAATTAGTGACAAATACAGGACACCATAAATCTTATCTTCACACCTCTGCTGTATTTAAATTTTTGTCTTATTTTGAAAAGGTGCAATCAAGCATAGACATGGAACTTGGTACGCTTAAAAGATAAATACGAAATCCTCCACGCTTCTTAGAACTTCTTAGTTCTTCTAATCCTTTTAAGTCCTCAGTGAGCATGTATTGGCCATTCTCTAATTTATTATTTTTTCAATCACTACACTATCTGATAATTAGACTGATAATGATTAGCAGCTTAATATTAGCTACAAAAGTTCCCCGGTTCACAAAAAGTAAGATTCATCCTGAAAGTCATCATTTGGCAGTAGGAGGAATGATCAGTGGTCCACAGAGTGTGTCGTTATCAATCCTTTCAACAAACCAGGGTTTTTCATTTACCCATTGAGAGTTTAAAGAGAAACAATGAAATTATAGAGATGTGTCAACATTCTGCTGTCTCTTTCTCTCTATTTCCTTTTAGGGACAGCTAACATGAGTGCACTTGCCAGATAGTTTTGAAAGTTCTGCTTTTCTTCATGGGCTAGATTTGCAGGCGCTACTGGTGTCACTTAAACAGAGCTCCACCAGATCTAAAGAAATAAAAATGTACTAGGATGTCCAAAAGTCTTCATCCACAGTCTCACACAATGGATGCATATGCTTTTATCTATTTATTTATTTTCTGTTCATTTTTTTTCTGTAGTTATTCTCAGTTGCAGAACTGACAGACATTCGAAGGCCATTCTAATGCCTCCTCAAAATCAAAGCTTTGGGCTAGAGGGCTCAATGCATACAGGATACGGCGATTTTGCAGAACATAATTTTAAGCTTCCTTCTCCAGAGAAGATTTTCCAATTTTAAATGAGTTGCCCATGCCCAAATAGAATACAGTTGCCACTTAAAGGTGGGATTCACAAAGTCAGTGGACTCTGTGGAGAGACACCAGAGCTAATGGCAGCCCTGCACCCCAAAGATAAATTTGCAGTGTATATTCATCACAGCTCTTCTCTTAGTTAGGTATGTAAGCTAGTTAAGTGCTTTCTGATAGTAAAATATGTAGCTATGGATGAGAAACAGAATTTTTAGGAACATTAAAGTCTTTTATATTATAAGGTATTTTATTATAAGTGGATTATAAGCAAACAAAATATACAGGAGTTAGAGATACGATTTCAAATGAGACAGACACAGACTGAGTACAAGAGAAACAGTTCTGGTTTTCCACACAATAGCAAAGTGTTCTGCAGCTATCAGTACAGGATATATGTTCTGCAGCTATTGTGCCCTAGGTGACTTTCCCATTGTTATTTCTCAGCCCATGTGCCAGGGAGATAACAACGATACGCTCAAAAAATATGAGTCAAAATTAAGCTATAGCATAGACATGCTAAAGTGGGAAGAAAATGGGAGATGGGAGAAATATCACCAAAGTGACAGAATATGAGGATTTTCATTGAGCATTTCATCTTAATTTTAGTCATGATTGAACTATTGATGTTCAGGCTTTATTAGGATAAGTTATTGCATATGTTTTATAGAGGCTTACTTGTTCTAGATTAGTTTAACTCCAACCACCATGCAATCAGACTTCGCTGTGCTACATGATGCTGAAGAAAAGTTTGATTTAATTCTATTAGTTGCCACCAACTAATTCTCTCTCTCCTCCCTCCATATAAATACATATATGTATGGACAGTAGTTTGTTTCTATGTAGAATAACGTATCTATACTATATAGTTATATAGTATAATATGGCTACATGGAGGTAAAAGTTAAAATGACATAAAAAGAGCACCTCTTCCAGAAAGGAGAAGACTGTTAAAGATTAACTAAACTTTACAACTAAATAGGAAGCCCTGGTTGATGATTCATATTTCGGTTTCTTTCCTAACATCCATCATCAGTATGCTGAGCACTTTGTTGACATTAATTTATTCGTCCTCACTGCAGTGTTGAATCCCTTTCCTTTCAGTCAGGCACTGAGCAAGCAACAAGGGACAGGTTTCTAAAGGGACATAGGGATGGAAATGAAATCAGAAGTCAAAAGTGGAAAGTTGTTCATGTTGGGGTCTTGTCTGCGAAGACGAAACATTTGAACTTCCATTCAGGAAGAAAAGAAAGTCCGTCCTTTCCACACTTTTTGTACATATTTTAGCCACTGAAGTGTCACAGGGAAGTGGAACATTACCAGCTGCATCCAAGGGCTGCTGTTGCTGATGTTTCACTTTATTACATCAAAACAGCAGCCAGGCTTCACTGTGCAGTCCAGTCTCTGTGACACACACAAAACACCTTCAGAGGATGCCAACAAGGTCTGCTTCCTCAAATGACACAGGCAAGAGAACGTCATCTTTGTGAGTTAAAGCTTAACCTAGGCAGGAAATAAATGCTTATGTGCTCATTTGTAAAAATTTACGGTTTACCAAGCTCTAAGGAATTTTATTGTTGCAAACCAGAGACAGCTTCAGCTCTGAAATGACTATACAGTTAACTAGAGCAGTTAGAGAACGAAACTTTTAAAATATAACACCTAGTTCCATGTAAGCTCCACTTTATATTTGCAAAATAATTTCACAATCAAACAAAGTGTGTGCCAACACCCATTGACTTCATTTAAAACACAGATGGCACTTTGTTATCTATGGTCCATATAGACCAACACGTTACAATGGACCAATCCATTAAAACACCTCCCAGCTCTAATCACATAACAGTCTGCAAGCGCAGAGGTTTATCCAAACCATTTTCTTAGGTGATTAAGCAAGGATAGGCTCCATTTTCCTTGCACTGACTTCGTAGATACCAAGTTTGTACTTAAAAATAGACACAATTTATGTATTCCTCTCTCAAAGCCATTGGCTGTAAGCTTGAAAGCATGCTCAGCACTGAGTTCAGCTAAAATCAAAGACCAGAATAAGAAGGGCTGTGGCATTTTTACGAATTCCTTGAAGGTTTGAACACTGTTATCCGGATAGTAGAGGCTGTTAGTTTTAAACATAGACTCATAGAGTGACTTGAGTTGGAAAGGAACCTTTAAAAGTCATCTAGTCCAACCCCCAACATTACTACTCTGGATATCAAATCTGGATTTCTACCATATTTGGTTTCCTACATAAAATGACAACATTAAATATCTTTGAAGATCTTCAGATATCAAGTACGTTGATGATATTTCTGTATGTACAGAAATAGGAAAAGCATAATATCATTATCTTACTAAATAAATTACTTTTTAGACAGAAGTCATCCTTTATTAATGCCTTATAAAACCTTATTAAAGTTAGGAACTCCAACAGTTGCGTGGGAGATTGATTTTTCTCATTGAGAAAAATCCTCCTTAATTCCACAATTAATAGGAGGATGGATTATGTGACTCCAGAATTCTTCCTTTGAGTTAATACTTCTACAGCTCATTCATCCAAACAAGCAAAATGTCAGCCAGAATATTTGATCATCCTTTTCCACCTCAGAGACTACACTGCTAATTTAGTCATGGTTCCTATTTTGTACTTATTCCTATGTCTTAGAAACGCCACAATATTGAAACTGATGATGGTATCTCCTTTTAAATTTGATTTCCTTGTTTTTCATAAGCAGTGACACTGGCAATTGTAGAGCATACCAGTATAGTGATTTTTTTTAGTGAATTTTCTTTATTCCCAGCTGGAGAATAAAAAAGGATAAATGAAGAGCCTAAATCATGGCACTTGTTCATTCAGAAATTTCCCATATCAAGAAAAAGTTTCTTGCCGTGAGGGTGTATGTCTTTTTGCTGTGCATAACATTGAAGTGAGCTGTGCCCATTAAAAAAAAAAGAACAAGTTTTGGGGAGGAACTATTCTCCACGTTTAGGCAATTAAGGTTGATGCTCAACCTGGAAGGAAAGAAGGACCTTTTTAATAATACTTTTGAAAATATGTTTTTGGGGTTTTTTTTCAACTTTTGTTGTTAAATTTTGTGAGAAAAGTAACATTTGAAATAAAAATTTTTCTATTAGAAAGATAAAAATTCCTCTGTAAAGTGTCAGTAAAAAGGAAAGAGGAAAAAGTAAACTGCATGTATGTGTATGTACTTAAGTATGTATACACAGACATATTTGTGAATATATTTAATTTATAGTTAGTGGACTGATGTTCAATGAAATTTCTATCATAGATTAGGAAAAAAACAATTTGTTCTTTAACCTTTTGTCCTTTTCCCAGGTGATCCAAACACAAGCACAAGAGAGTAATTGTTCTTTACTTAGATACTACTCTCCAAGTTATTTGCTTGCAAAGTAGGATATTGAAGGAAGCTCTGAAGGTACAGTTCCTCCAGTTCTGGCAAACAATGAAGTGAAAATCCCTTTGAAAACCTATTAGTCTCCCTGTTGTGGTCAAAAGAGGAAAAGGGTGTTTCCAGATTTCAGTTCAACTCATTCTACAGCAAATACTAAAGTCTTCAGTATGAATCGTCACTAAAACGCTGCCGCCTTCTCATTCACTTTGAAGAAAAATCAAGTAACTAGATGTAGACATCTATATTTACAGGAATGGTACAGTAATACTGAAGGCGTAAGTTCTGTTGCTGTGTCCTGCTCCAGTCCAAGTAATTTTATCCCACTCCTTTTATCTGTGATGATGTCTATGCTTTTGATGAAGTCTACACTTTTTACATGGATAAACTGTCAGTAATAGACAGTTACCACTGTTGTTTCATCTTGGTCTGCAGTATCAAAATCAGAAACATAAACATATGACACAGATGTGACTCCACAAAAACATTGTGAAGCTCACATTTTATTTATTTAAGTCATATTTTTGACATGAGAAAATTTTAAGGTGATCTAATGTTCTTTGTATGGTCATATTGTAAAGTAATGGGCTATTACTTGCCGATCACATACCTGAGACTCCATAGGTAGCCTCGTTTATGTGGTAAGTAATGGCACACGTGGCAATAGTGTCCAAAGGCATCAGCGATGAATTATGGCCCAATCACGCAGGGTGTGTAGGCAGAATGAAGCAACATCTCCTCCAAAGAATTCATGAATGGTGTCTTTTGAGACAACATGACGGCGCTGTAAGCAGGAAAACCCAGAGAAATGGTGAGAAGCTCTGTAAACACATCAAGGAACAACCCTATGGTGCCACTGGCTTAGGTGGTTTGGGCCATGCTGAATGTCTTCTGGGCATGTGATATGATTCATAAAGATATTTATGAACCAAAGTAAATCTCTTTAACCTTCACATATCACTTTGGAAACCAGCAGCTTATGATTAAACTCATCACACACATAGAGATGTATATCTCATGGATTGTCTTGCTTGCATTAAGATAAAGATGTGCCTAAAAAGGAAAAGCGAACTAAAGAATGGAAACACATAATTGAAAGCATAACCTGTTTCTTGACACAAGTTAAATATTTTTTTGCCTCTGTACAAGGAGGAATCAACATTAAAAAGACAATTCACAACTGACACACTATTGATAATCTCAATAGCAAAAAACCTATTCTATCAACATTTTTGAAGGAAATTAAAAACTGAAAAACATTATTTTTATTATAGGTGTTATTTTAGTTAAATTGGTTCTTTGAAACTGACTCTTCATTTGAAAAATAATAATTGTCAAACAAGGTTCTTCTGCTCCTGGATTTTTGTGAAAGAATCAGATGTTTTCTACTTTAGTTACCATAACAACAAATATATTTTCATTATCAATTATACTTATTTTACCCAGAGACTTAATACATCCAATTTCACCTTTATGCACTGAGAGAAGATGGACTTGCTGCTGAGTGAGACCGGAGTCCACAGCAGAATAAACATATTACAATAATCACTCTTCATCTAATAGCCAGGTGCAAATGCTATTTCTCCGCTATACACACATGGCCATCTTTAGAAGCTAAGGAGAGTTCATTATCATCTGACTAAAGGTCTAGCTCCCATTTATAAACTTAATAAAAGATTTCAAAAATTATTGGAAGCTTTACATAAATCTGAGAGTTTTCAATCAGGTCATTTGATATAAATTGTAATTGAACTCAGGGGTTTTGCTAGAAGAGTTTTTTCTTTGGTTTACATAGAAACCATCTAGCATCTAAAATCCTATCTTCAACATAATTTGCTATAATGGACAGATAATGACTCTAGGGAATGTTGACTGTAGTGTTGAATTAGAATCTGCAAATTCAGGGTATACTTATATGCTTTGCTTTCCTTTAACTATGGTTAAATCAAATTTAAATAATTTTCTCATTTTTGCTGTCTGAAATTAATTAGTATTCTCAAGAAAAGATTATTACAGCTAATGAACAACAGCAAATATTGCTTTTTTGGTACTGAAAATTTCATGTTATGATTTTTTAAAATCAAAGAACAAAGAAATTAGGAGGGAAATTTTGCTTAGTCACTAAGTATTGACTGCCTTTCCAAAATATAAAAAAGCCTTGGCAATTTGTATGCATTTATACAGCTTGCCCTACACTGCTTTATCAACTGATTGATTGATCAATGCATGAGTGATACTGATTCTTTGCCTGAATTTAAGTATTTACATAATTTTTAATTTAGAATCATAGAATGGTTCGGGTTGGAAGGGACCTTTAAAGATCTTCTAGTTCCAACCCCCCTGCCATGGGCAGGGACAATTCCCACTAGACCAGGTTGCTCAAAGCCCTGTTCAACCTGGTCTTGAACACCTCCAGGGATGGGGCAGCCACAGCTTCTCTGGGCAACCTGAGCCAGTCTCTCACCATCTTCACAGTAAAGAATTTCTTCTTTATATCTAGTGTAACTCTACCCTCTTTCAGTTTAAAACCATTGGCCCTCATCCTGCCACTAAAGGCTCTGATAAAAAGTTTCTCTCTCATCTTTCAATAATCCCCATTATATATTGAAAGGCCCCTAGTAAGGTGTCCTCAGAGCCTTCTCTTCTCTAGGCTGAACAACTCAAACTCTCTCAGTCTGTCCTCATAAGAGAGGTGCTCCAGCCCTCTGATCATTTTGGTGGTCCTCCCCTGGACCTGCTAATATTTGCAACGTAGGTAAAGCAATACTTCTAGGCATTACTAAAGATAGCTGGATTAAACTCTTTTTTGTGTCTGTTATGATTCACAACAGGATTTTTCATAGGGGAATTTGATGTCTTTTTTTTTTCCTCAAGATTTAAAGAATTACTTCAATATGCATGAATATGCATGAAGATCCTAAGCAGAGTTTTGGGAACAGAAAGTGAGAAAGCTCCAGAAGAACAATTGGTTAGACCCATAGCCTGATCCTATTGATTATTTTATAGAGTTTCAGAATTGGGTAAGAAAAACTGTAGGGACGAGAATCATTTGTTTAATGAGCCATAAGAAGGGAATATGAGAAAGGAATATCAAGCTTTGCAACTCAGGATCAAGTCCCATTACACAGTATCAAAGAGGTTTACTCTGTGTGACTTGTGTACTTCAAAAAGACCACCATCGATTTAAGGGGCTGCCTCTGTATATGTTTTGTAAATGGTCCATATGTATATGTATGTTTGTGATCAGTAACCAAAGAAAAAAATCAAGTCAACTATGAGAGAGAATTCCTGGTTCATCTTCAAAACCATGTTGCTTGAAAAATAGGGTTGTTGAATTCAATGAATTATTTGCAAAGCAAAGCAAAGTAGGTCTTATATACAGCATGGAATGGCACATAATTAAGAATCATCAGTCTGGAGCTAACTTGAGACAGCAAGTACACGCTGGTTGGTGCCTCCTGGCACAGATATGTTAACTTGAGTATTTGTGAATTTTACCTGTAGCACTTCAGGTTCTGGGTTAACTCACACTGCTCCTGCCGGGGTGTCTATGTAGTGTAGACACAAGCTGAAAGAATTTTAATCGCTCCCCAGAATAGTCAGAACTTTTTGAAGTTGCAAATTTTGTTACAAAATAAGATGATTCATTACAAATACTCAGACCAAAGGTCATTTCCTAAGACTGTAAGAACTTCAGCAAACATTTTGATTCAGAGCTCCACCTACACCGTGTCCCACCACAGTGTGGCATTACACATTGTATTGTATCCACTTAAACTACATTTCATCTGCAGAGGGTTAGTGAAGGATTGACTTCTGCTTCCATTAGAACATTCCCAAAAGCTATGCCTATATTAGTGCATCCAGCAGTGCTGGGGAACATGGCTTTACAATGGAGTTTCATTTTTGTTTACATTGCTGAAGCATTAGAACAGTCTCTGAAACTGTTTGGGCTTGGATCCATGAGCACTGGCCCATATATTTCCTAGGCAGGCTTCAGGAGGTACACCAGACCTCGTCTGAGCACACAGCGAGATGTAGACTCCCTCTTTAAGAGCATGAATGTGGCAAATTGGGCCAGTTGGTCTCACGGCAGCTTACCCAGGTAGTCTTCAAACAATGAGAGGTCTGTTGGCATGCCATTGCCATTTGTGGATGTGACAGAATGCAAAACATGCTCACGTGGGAAATGCACAAGTCCCAGTGCAGGAGTGTGGCTGAAACGTCTCAGATATGACCTTCAAGAAGCAGCCACGGTAACCCACTTTTATGTAAATATCCAGTGGAGTTTTTGCCCCATATTTTACTAATATGATTTCAGGCTAGTTTAACTGAGTCGTGTTTGTTTCAGTAAGTGTATTGTTAGCCTGGTTTAAATGCTATCATGACATGTAGTCATCTTTCACCTGTGCATCTGTCTTTGGCAGTCACTATTTACCTTAATAACATTTGAACCCTCTCTTCAACCTACTACGTTTGATAAAAAAGAGGGATTTCACTGGCTATAACTATATTTAACATTGTGCCTATAGGCAGAAGTGCATAGTCAAGCCATGCCATATTATTAAATTTTTTTAACTTCCAAAACCAGGCAGCCACATCCAAACAGTCTCTTAGTACTGGTCTTTGGTCCATGTTAACTCTCAGATTATGCTCAGGAATTGTTTGGGAGATGGATACTGCATATCACTCTACAGCTACCTGAAAGGAGGTCATAGCAAGGTGGGAATCGGTCTCTTCTCCCAAATAACAAGTGATAGGACAAGAGCAAATGGCCTCAAGATGCACCAGGGAGGTTTAGATTGGATATTAGGAAAAATTCCTTCACCAAAAGGGTTATCAAACATTGGAACAGGCTGCCCAAGGAAGTGGTGGAGTTACAATCCCTGGAGGTATTTAAAAGACGTGTAGACATGGCGCTGAGGGACATGGTTTAGTGCTGGACTTGGCAGTGTTAACAGTTGGACTCAATGATCTTAAACGCCCCTTCCAACCTAGAGGATTCTGTGATTCTAGGATTCTGTATCGTCCCCGGCCTACGTCAGGCCAGGACCCAGGCAAACAGAGCAACCAGGTGCCAGGGCTCAGGATTATTTCCTAGTGTTGCGTCACTTAGTGGCATCAAAATCATTGCAGGTATTATATTTCAAAAATTACATTAAAACGACTGACTAGATAGAGAAGAGAAATGAAAATGTGTGCCCCTAACAAGTGAAAGACGATGTTAATCTTGGAGCTATTCAGACACCTGGTCAGCAGAACAGCTGCAGATTTTCCTGTATTGACTGAGCTCCGTTGACTGCGATGTGATTTGAACACCTAGTGCACACCTACATCTGATACATATAGATGTCTTAATCTCTCAGCTAAATCCCATCTGCAGCTTCAGTACTTCCATGGCTCGTGAAACTATTGTTTAGTAGTGAGAGTGCTGCAACATAAAGTTGTGCTAACACATCAACCAGCACTGTATCAAATCTCAGTTTTTAGAGTGGTGAAAAACTCCCTTCATTTGTCAATAATTTTAGTGTTTCCCTGTCCAACCACACAATCTCCATGCCAAACACAAACTAGAAAAATCTAGCTCGGCTATTGCTTTATTCAGCAATAAAGCTGCAATTAATAAGTTTAATTTTTATGGTTAGGATGCATTTGCGATAATAGGCATAGTAAACTGGGATTATAATTAAGCACATTGAGTGTTGCAGGATCCAAGAGCTGTTGGTTAATGAAGCTCAATGTGATACTGTCAGTAGCAAATCTGATAATTGCTTACAGAGGAAAGGCAATTTCAACAAATGCTCCTTCATGCAGGTGGCTGGTAGAAATTGCTTGCAGTCAATTATGCCTTCAATTACGCTGGATGAATGAGGCAGGATCCTTTAGCTCATTATAAGCCCAAATCCACAATAAATAAGTAAATATTTTGACACAGTGTTGAAACTGACTTCTGTAAAATCATGTATAATATTTATAAGCATTGAAAAGGTCACATATTGTATAATCTTCATTCAGTGCCAGCTAAAAGAAATTCTTCATGAATCACCGGAGTAGTATTTTAATATTACGAGCAGCCAGTAGTTTTCTGAAATGTCAGAGATGATATGACTGATAAATACCTGTGTCTTGTATCACCTCTAAGAAAGTAGGAAGTTAAGTAACAGGAAAACATTCGATTAGAGGATAAGGTGCATAATAATATATATTGTACTGGAAAGCTGTATCTATCCATTTTGGAGCAGAATTTTATATCACTTTACGTCAGAGAACAGACTGAATAAAAATAAGAAAAGATCAAAGAATTTGGCCTTCTACAGCAATAAAGACTTTTTGGGGGAAAAAAAAAGAAAAGGATACAGAAGATTCATTTGACATGTCTCAGGTTCAGACTTCTTCATTCTTGCTTCATCTCCATGTTCATCCGGAAGGAAATGCAAATATGAGATTAGTACCACCCACTTTCAGGAAAACTGGTTGTAAGTCATCACTCAGATCTCATGGAGGAGACTTTTTCAGGTGAACAAATTGATGCGTGTCAATCGTGCAGTCCGGGTATGTGGAGCAATTACTATAAAGGTTAAGGTTATCCTGTGCAACATCCTTGTTTCTTCGATTTCCATAAAAGATTTGTCCTCAAAGCAAGAAATATGATGTCAAAACCCACAGCACGTATTTACTAAGGAAACAGATCAGAGATCAGCTTGCATGAATGTCTCAGGCTCTGTGAAAGGAGATTTCTGTTAAGTAAACGTTGATTTTTAAACTGTAAGTACAATGACTATCATAGAATCATAGAATTGTTATGGTTGGAAGAGACCTTTAAGATCATCAAGTTCAACCGTTAACCTAGTACTGCCAAGTTACCACTAACCATGTCCCCCAGACATGTCTCAAAAACAAAATTACTTGAATACCAGTGGATCTGATTATTATAACAGCACTTCAAGTCTATGGCACTTCAGTCACGTTGCATTTTTAAACTATGATGGTCCAATACCAAATGTCTGCAAATATTTTTGTAACTGCAAGTGAACGACTAAAGCAGAATTTTTTTACTTATTTCCAGGGATCTAATTGCAGCAAATAGAATTAAAGCAACTGAAGCAAAAGAGGGTACCTCCTCTTTTAAAGTGTAAACTAGCTTGCCACTTGCTTTGGAATGATGTTTCGTTATGCTTTATATATTGTTCTTTTCATTAGGGTAGATAGGCAGATTGAGTCACATCCTTCACTATTACTGTTATGAATGCATAAGGCCATAAACTTTATGCAGGGTTTCTATCTTTGTGGCTACTCTGAATACTAAATATCAGTACCTCTGCATGAATGCAAATATTTGCATTTTTCCTTTCTCTTGTTAAATTGTAAGATTAAAACTACAAATCAGGCCATTAAAATACAAAACGTAAATGCTGAGTGCTCATGATTGAACAAACGAAACAAACTGACCTTCTGTTACATCAGTGCTGTATGATGAACTTTGTTTGTCAAGGACAATGTAAGACTTGACTTTATTTTTAATCCTATAAAAAATAAGGGTAAAGCTACTTCTAATCCATTTTTATTTGTCCAGGAAAATAGACAATAAACATCAGGATTATTTAAATATGGCACTCCCCTGGGAGTTGCTGGGCGTCATTCTGTGTTAAACCAGGCTGAACTGATTGTGAAATGATTGTAAGAGTGTATTTGATTTTAAATGATAGATAGTGCCTAAGTAAATGGCAGGGATTAGCTGAAACTTGCAAGAGGTGTGATACAGTTAAATAGCTAAAGAATACTTATTACAAAGAATACTTCAGAATATATATCCACAGATCCTGAAACCTGTGGTAATGTGGCTGCTGTACTAATTTACTCTAATATCAGCAGGTAAATTAGCCCAGAGACAACTTCATATTCTGACTGTAATTGCTCACACTGCATGCTACTGGTGTCTACAGTAACAGCCAGTTAAAAACCTAAATATTTCTTATACCACTTGGCAACAGGCATGACAAAGACAGAAAAGGTTTCTCCGCTTGGATGTGATCAGATATCATTTAAGATATAACGTCAAAATAGGTAAAAAGAAATACAAGGGTCTCAAATTGCTTCATATGTTGATACCATTCCTTTCTACCGTCTTCCTAGAGAGTCAGAAGATGAATTCTCACTCCTTTCACTAAAAGTCCATTGCTTTTAATCTTTAAAAATGGACGTCAAAAAGCTTTGCTTCCTTGCCAAAATGATGGCAAGAAATGGTTTTCTGTATCGGTTCCAAATCAGACAATGTTACAAACACCTTTTTTACTGCTGTAACACATTAGGTAACAACTTAGCATCATTTGATTATCTTGGAAATCTTTAATAATCTGCAACTGCAAAAACACCAAAAGCCCAATGTCTGTCAAGCCATTTATCCTTTACACACACAAAATTGAAGAAGCTGAACTAGGTGGATTCACAATCACTCTTCTGTTTAAGTAAGCATATCCTTAGGTCTACATAAGCCTGCGGTTGCCAGTAGCATGTGAGAAAAGGTGACAATGATGCGGTTTTCCAGTGCAAAATTGGGCTAGAGTCTGTATCTTTAGAGAGAGCACTGAGCTCTTATGAGTGCTGGGAAATGTGCTTCCCAGTGCTTTGTGATGGTAATACAAAATACCCAGCAGAAAGGCTGAACCAACATGTTTATTTTACCATTCCATCTCTACTTTACAGGAGTTTGTGCAATAGGACTATTCCCGCTGTAGGACTGAGGCAGTTTCCATGGTGTTCTAATTATCCCATATTTTGGACAGAAAGATACTTCTGCTTTTTCTTATCTGAGCAATGTGCCCTTTGATTAAGGGCCCATAATGATTCAGATCCTTATTTGAAAAGTGATTCATATTCAAAACAACAATTGAAAAATTGCCTAAGATAATGACTGTATTAAAAGGTCGTTATGATCAGAGGAGTGTGACTAAAAATGATAAAAGTATTTTCCATGTTTGTCCTGATTGAGAATGAACGAATCAACTGGAGCACACATTTCAGTTCTTTGCTGAACTGTAAACATGGCTTTATATTTTTGTTACAAATAGCAAAACAAATAAAAACTTAATATAAGAAGTAACCCAAAATGGTAGTGCCAGTTGTTAGAAGCATCTTCTGAAACGTATCAGCCCCACTGCATCCCCTCAAGTCAGATCTGCCTTGAGATCAGGTTCATGGGCCGGTGGGAAGAGGATCCTCTCATCAGGAAACACGGAAATTTTCCATGGGTGTTTGCCAAGAACGATGTATCAACCCAAGGTATCACAATGTGTTATGGATGGTGACTTATTCTTATTCTAGAGCAACAACCTGCCTTCAGGCTGGCAGGGAGGGAGAGCTAGTCGTAGATGCCAAACCTGGGAGTCACAAAGGCCATTTGGACTCTTGTCCTGTGGCAGGTCACGATGGAGACAGCTCAAGGAACTTGTCCTGGCCTTTAGTTATCTCATAACCGCTAACAAACCATAAACCAACACTGAATTTTATTATCACCTTGAGCCTTTCCACACTTTCCACCGTAGTGAATTCAGATGTGGACTTGACAGGAAACTGTAATTATTCCAATTTCTGGGATGGTTTGCAGTAGTATATTTGACCTGTGTTTATAAACCCATCAAAAGCTATTCATTTAGCCTAGAAACTGCTACTAAGCTCCATATATCCTCCCCCAGCACTTAACTCTATTGTCTATGTGATATACAGAGCCCAAATTTACTACACTGTAAGGTGAAGCAACTTTGCTTATCCATATAGGCGGCAGTGTACAGCCCTTCCATTCTACAACTGGGACTACACCTATACAAGTGATGTAAACATTGCCAGGCCTGTCTTCTGACCCTGAGGCCAAGTCATTGGGTCCAGCTACAGCTGTTAGTCTCCAAATGGTATAGTTGGTCCTAAACTACAGGTTAAGGATGGGCCTTAGTCCACAGTAACTGCTGAACTTTACCCTGGGATTGTCTCAAGAGTGTTGATCAGCCTAAACTCCACCTGTGGCCTGTGCTAACAGTTTAAGCAGGAGGCTTTGCACTGCACTGCAATGCACAGGATCATGCCTTATGTAATTTATGAGTATAAATATACAGGCTGACCCATTAGTTGGAGAGCTGTAAAACTTGGAGTTGATGGAAACTATCATGAGACATCCTGGAACCATGGGATTGACGTGCAGATGGGATGAAAGACTTACCAAGCAGACTTGCCTAGTCAGTATCCCACGTGTATTTTAACTATCCTTACGGGGTGAAATCTGGCAAAATTTGGATTTTGTGTTCAACTCTGATAAGTGAGATGATACCTTTGACTGGAGCATTTCAGAATGAACACCTGCAGTCAATACTTCCTGCCAAGATTAAGACTATTACTTCCTGTAGTTATATGTGTTTTATTAGTAGTCATTCAATGAAGTCACACTCTTTGATGCATTAATTATATGTCTTTTGTAAGACAGTTTTACAGGAACCCTCTAGGTGATTAAACTCCGAGCAGTTCAGGGAATTCAAAAATGTTTTTTCCTTTTCAGTCTACCAGCTGTGCTCATCTAGCCATTTGCTGGATCTCATCTACCTCAGGCAGGTATGAACTTGAAATTTGAGGTACCCCCTCAGACAGTTGTGGTGTTTCCTTAGACATCCTTTGAGAAGACCTGACATATAATTACCAGAAACACTTCTTGCAGCCATGGAAATCTTCCATTATTGCTGGCAAGCCTCTGTCCCAGGCTGGCACCTAAATCAGTATAATGTAAGATCTGAAAATGCAAATATCTATCTATTTAATTAAATGCTTTTCCTTAAATCTTTAGTTGCATTTTAGGACTCTGCTGCAGTTTATACTACTTAGTCTACTTACTTGACAGAGACATGAAGTGAGGTCACTGTCATGAACACTGACCTACTATGATTAATAATTCCAACAGCTAGCAACAGGTTGATCATAGAATCATAGAATCATAGAATCATAGAATCTTCATGGTTGGAAAGGACCTTTGAGATCATCGAGTCCAACCATACACACACAAAAAAAACCCCTACAATCTCTGTCACTAGAGCATGCCCTGAAGTGCCAAATNTCTCCAGACCCCTCCCCAGCTTGGTAGCTCTCCTCTGGACCCGCTCCAGCACTTCGCTGTCCCTCTTGTCCAGAGGGGCCCAGAACTGAACACAGTACTCGAGCTGAGGCCTCACCAGTGCTGAGTACAGAGGCACCATCACTTCCCTACTCCTGCTGGCCACGCTATTCCTGATACAAGCCAGAATTTTGTTGGCCTTCTTGGCCACCTGGGCACACTGCTGGCTCATGTGAAGCTGGCCGTCCACAAGCACCCCCAGGTCCTTTTCTGCTGGGCAGCTTTCTAGCCCCTCTTCCCCAAGCCTGTAGCATTGCTTGAGGTTGTTGTGACCAAAATGCAGGACCCGGCACTTGGCCTTATTAAACCTCATACAATTGGCCCGTCTATCCAGCCTGTCCAGGTCCCTCTGTAGAGCCTTCCTACCCTCCAGCAGATCAACACTCCCACCTAGTTTGGTGTCGTCTGCAAACTTACTGAGGGTGCACTCAATGCCCTCATCCAGATCATTGATACGGATATTAAACAAAACTGATGATGGCACAACTGATGATGGCATTTGTGGTGACCATGTTGTTCATGTTCACAGTTCTCCAGAAGCCTCAATTTTCATTGATCTTCTGGTGGAGGCAAGAAGAAAGTTGCAATCATTTTGGTTGAAATGTCTCGATACCTCATCCTTGTCACCAGGTACTACAGGAACTATGGCTTGGAAAGCATTTCCCTCCATGGAGATATTCAAGAGCCATCTGGACGCTGTGCTGGGAAACTGGCTTTGGGTGTCTGTGCTTGAGCAGGGGAGTCTGGACAAGATCATCTCCAGAAATACCTTCCAGTCTCAAACATCCCGTGATTCTCTTTCTTCCAGACCCACCAAATCATCTATCAGAAATTACATGGCTGCTCATTTTTATTAATTTCATTATATTATAAAGCAATGACAATGAACTCTTAAAATTGTGTGGAATCTGGCCTGCCACTCTTGCTCAATGCTGAGGAGTCTGATATTAGAGGAATTCTTTGCACCCTTTGCCACTAAGTCATCCTGTCATGGCCTAAAGTGTTACCTGGCCTGCAGGTGTGCAGAGATCGCAACTGGGGGTTCATAGGATTTTGTAATACACAAGGGCACAGGGGCTTTTATTCTCTAAATTTCTCTACTTTATAATAAATTACCACAAATATTCACCACTAGCAAGTATACCTATGATTACTAGAGCTAATATATTTATATATCCCAAGTTATTACAAGTTCTATCAGCAATCAATAATATAGTAGCAATTAATAGCATAGCAGCAGTTAATAATAGCAGCAACCAATCGTATTGCAACAACCAATAACAACAACAACCAGTAGGTATATACTATTACTGGTCACTCCAAACATCATTAGTGAAGCAATTTATCAACAATATAACAGCTGATAAGCTTATAAAAGATTACTTACATGGATATATAATGCTGGCGTTGAATGAATTTGACAGATTTGGGAAGGGTACAAACCCTTACAAAGGGGAGGGGAAACTGATCCTAGGGAGGAACCAAACCGTCCCAGAGGAGGGAAGACCAACTGACCTGATCCAAAAGTAGACCCAAAGGGGAACCAATAACATAACAGACAAAGTCTCACTTCAAAGATGATCCATAACACGGAGTCTGAAGTCGATGAGATGTCCCTGGTGAGAATCCAAGATCTCATAGAAAGTTTGTGCTGAGAAATCAGCCTGTTTATGAAAGGAAAGGAAAAGTACATGCAGAATGGGAAGGTCTCAGAATTGGAGGCTCCATTTTGAATAAAAATTAAGTCCTTTTTATATTATAGAGATATAAGAGGGCATAGGACATCACCACTTGGAGGAGCCAATAGGCGGTGTTAATTTCTATTTTCAGCTGTACCAGCCAATAGATGACGATAGTTTTGGTTCTTTCAGACCAATTTTATTTTCCTAGACTGTTTCCACTTTTTCAGATGATAAATTGCTGTTATAGTTTCTTGTGCTTATCAATAGTATCTCAGGATGTCTCTGGCTCCTGGGTATCCCAGCTACACTTCAGAGAGGCCAGTTGCACTTTTCAAGGATGTTTCTAGTTTGAAGGCTTAGTTCCCAGGCTTGCAGCTCCCACGCTGGCAGGCAATTCCTCTGTCAGTATTTTTGAGCAGAAATTTTCTTCTGTGCAGTAATTTTCCCCTTCTAGCCAGGCCACCTTAAGGCTGCTCACATTGCAGCCTCTGCAGAGGAAGATCCAGTCTACTATGGGCTTCCCTCTCTCAGATGGAAATTCAGACCCTCCTGAGAGGCATGCTGTTCTCTTAATATAAATATCTGTGTTCCCCACTGTGAGCACCTTTATTTCTGCCTAAGAAAAGGGAGACTTTATGAAAAAATCTAAGATCCAGCTCTAATTTAGGAAGGATTTGGGCTGGATAGTACTACCTATGTATGCACTATGCTGTGGAGATGAAAGAGATTAAGAAGGCAGATATTATAAATCATCCTTCATCCTTTTAATCAGAAGAATAAGTAGTAGTGGTGATGGTGAGAAATGCAGAAAGTCTGGAAGAAAAAAGGAGAGTAACTGTAGAGAATAAGGACTGAAACTGTTGTTAGCCACAGAACAAAATATCAAGAGTGGTAAAAAAATGCTGTGTTTTGGACTCAATAAAAGCAGGCTGCTTTCTGAGTGATCTGAGAAATTGTAGCATTCCTTGTGTTTTCAAGACTATTAGTCTTGAAAGTATTTTTCTTCATTATGTATCACACATGCACAAAAGTCAAAGGCCCAATTTGTTCTTAGATGGTCTTATAATGAAATCAAGATCTTTGCAAAAAATAAGACTTGGAAAAATCTGTGCATTAAAAGTTTGCAAGGTAAACTTTATTTTATCTTGCTAAATGTTATGTCTCTGCCATGAGCTACCTTGAAGCATTGCCTTCATGATGCTATGCAAAGGAAATCTCATCTGATATTTATGACCAACTTTGAATTGTCCACAGTGAACCTAAACCAGCTCTCCATTCCCAAAGACTATAAACCACACACCTGATGCTTCATACTACCTGAGTAAGGGCTAAGATGAATCAATTTCCCTTATACCATATGAAGTTGAGCTCTTTCAGTAATCGATTGTGAATTGTCTGCCTTTTCTTGGGATTGTCTGTATGGGAGGCAAAAAGAAAGGAAAGGATTTGCAGGAACCGCAAGAAATCAAAAACAGGGACTTGTGGGATTGCAGCAGATCGATTTATAGTGCTTACAGATTGTGTGCCCAGATAATTTCAAAGCACATGGCATGAAGGGGTCACATCAGCCTCATGCCAACATTTTTTGCAGCATCAGGCAAGACTGTCACTTAAGACCTAGCCAAAAGATTTACAATGTAAATGGTTAGTACATATGGTCATGAGATCGCCTAAAGTCCCCAGCTGCCAGTGTAGACAAAGCCTTAATTAGCCAATAATGCTGGAAATTTGTGCTAGTATGGAAGCTTTCTTTACTCAGTAAGCGGTTCCTCAAATAGTAATGAATTCAAATCAACAACCGGTTTGACAAGTAACTGAGGAACGTGGCTTTAACTCAGTATTTATTAACTAAAAATTCGATCAGTTAGTTAAAGGTAAAAGTTTATCATTATATCTCACAAGACATTCAGTCCACTAAGCAGATGAGAACAAGTTTCCTTTAAAAGATTAGATATCTATATTTGGGGATCTAATTCCTTCAGGAGAAACCTGATTACGTGAGCAGTTTTTATAGATTCAGAGAAATATAGTATCCATAAGAGACGTAAGCAGTTTTAAGATTTGTTCTGCAGACAGTTGAATTACCTGTGCACACCAGGCTAAGAAATTCAACAGGTCCTAGGAGTTTAGACACACAGGTCTCAGTAATAGGTGTGGAAAATATTCAGCTTGAATATTCAACTTTAGGTAAAGCCACCTTCGGCAATTCATTTTATCCTTTGAACTAGTGGTGTTCCTTGTCCCATATTTTCTTAATGTGTGAAATGAAGAAGCTTCAAAGGATGCTAAACCTTGGGCAGGCGAGTACACTTTATCTTCTGGTTCTAATTATGGAAGGCAATGCAAAAGTAAGCTTGTTTGTTTGCTTGTTTTCCTCAAGTACTTCCTAATTGGTCTAAGCTTCTTGGAATTCTTTTGTATACAGGGAGAAGAGGAGCAGAAGTATAACAAAATTATTTCCAAAAGCTCAAGATTCTTAATTCCTTTCAGTACTTAATGGGGGCTTATAAGAAAGATGGGGACTAACTTTTTAGTAGGGCCTGTATTGATAGACCAAGGGATAATGGTTTTGAACGAAAAGAGGAAATATTTAGACAAGAGATAAGGAAGAAATTTTTTGCAATGAGAGTGGTGAAACACAAGTACAGGTTGCCCAGAGAAGTGGTAGATGCCCCATCCCTGGAAACATTCAGGGTCAGGCTGGACGGGGCTCTGAGCAACCTGATCTAGTTGAAGACGTCCCTGCCCATTGCAGGGGGTTGGACTAGGTGACCTTTAATAGTCCCTTCCGACACAAACTATTCTATGATTCTGTGAATTTTCTGATGTGCTGGAGCTGAGAATGTAAAGCAGCAGACAGTTAACCAAGCTGCTAAATCTACAATAGGAAAATGGAAATCTGAATCTGATGACACTGATCAGTTATGAAAGCTAATAATCTACTTTAACTGTCAGCAAGAATTTTTACTCTCCCCAACTAAGGTAGAAATGGGACACTAAGGTAAAGCAAGAATCAGAAAATGATGAAGAGAAAACCTTCCTTCAAAGATGAGGCTGATTGGACTCTGGGCATTGATAGAGAGGCTCAGCAAAGGGTCAAGGTTTAAACTGTTTCATACTAAAAACTTTACAGACAAATCAACTTAAAGGACAGAGTCAGATTCTCATATGCAGAAAGTCTTTGTGTATATGAGCATGATTCTGGCAATGTAAACAGGTGAGAGGTAGGATAGCAGCAAAACATTTGCTCACATTTGAAGTTCTCTTTAAGCTGTCACAGCATATCAAAGAAACCTTGGTATAAATGACAGTCAGGTCGAAGTGTTTAATGTACGTATAGGCATGCAAGAATCATCAGCTTAACGTTGCTAAAGATATTTGAGAGGTGTCCAAAATGCTATTTTGAAGCACTTGCTCTGTCTCCTTTGCATGCCATTCTCTTCTGTTCTGGAGATGCCTGAATGGTTTCATAGCTCTTCCTTGACAAACGCGAGCAAACTCTGTGTTTTGTCTACATTTTTCCAATGGTTAAAATCCCTATTATGGAGGTGCACACACCTCATGATCATCTTCAGTCCAGGAGTAGTTTGATGAAACCCAAACCTTCATGTTTAATGAACCAACTACATCCAGGACAGTGGTGGGAAGTCAATCCCAGATACTACTTGAACTATAAAAATTATGCTGCATTAGGAGAATCAACCTTTTCCTGTGTAGCACTGCTGATAGCGGTTACAGTGGCAGTAATATCTCCCAAAATTGTGCCAGGATTTTACTGCATTGTAACCACTACATATTTGCTCAGTACTCCAATTAGTACATGCACCCACTTTCAGAACCCATCTAATTATCCTTCTGTTAAGTTCTCCCTAAAACAGATAAGGCTATGGAAATGAATGAGACCAGCATTTCTCTGCCAGTTCTAGAGCTTTATTTAAGTTGGAATTCAGTTGTCTGAAAATTAGATAGACACTAGATATTCATTTCTCCCCTTCGGTAGCAACTGCAGCACCAGGGAGCAAGGTTTCTTGTCTTCGGAATAGATATATTGAAAAGATATTGATCTATTCTACAACATTTGAAGATTTCAGAGGATATCTAATAAGCTGTACTGACACGCCTTACCCCAAAAGAGTGGACTAAGCAGTAAGTGAATACATGACAGTAGCTCTTGTGAAGATTTGATGTGGCTTTGGTAATGTTGAGTTGGCTAATCTGTTCCAAGTTCAGTCAAGGAGACTCAACTTGCCTGTTTGCTTTAAACAATACAAGGTTGTACTACAAAATATTTTCATATACAGTACATAACGGACTACCTGCCATGTAAACTGAGATGGGATTAACTGTTATGGCCTTTAACTTCAGAACAAATATGAGTAAATCACTGTGAATATTATCTATGACTGCTTCATTGTGACTTGAAGCAGTCAACCCAGCATGATATCAAGAATAAAAAATCCTACCTCACTTTTAGACTAAAGAACATTGGGTCTTGCAATTTTTGCTAATAGTTACTTTCAGTACATATTGACATGGTCTTAAATCTCTTGACCTTAGATATACTTATAAGGGTGAGATTGAGGTCATCTAACTTCAGGGGTAGTATTCATCATTGGTCATTTTAGATTTGAGTATCTACAATATAGTGTGTATATCTGAGCAAGATGACCAAGTTACTGTTGTTACCAGTGGAAAAATAGGATGGGATTAAACATATACATGTAATGCCATTTTAAGCAATCAGGGGTGTCCTATGTAGCATCCAGCTGCTGCGCCAGAAGGCTGTGCTCCTTCCCTGTCAGACCCAAGCCATGGGTGTCTTGGATGCCCCAAGGCATCTCAAATTACTCTAGATCCTTATGTGTGGTCAAGCTCCTATGTTCACATTTTCACCTGAGATAATCTTGACTGTGCTTAAAGTCAATGAAGAATATGAACGTCTTGCCTATTTTAGCTGCACTTTAAATGAGTTCACTCCCCTCAATCCCCTATTTTTCTCTATTGTCTGTAAAGGAAGCATGAGGCTGACCAGATGAGATGTCGGCATCTATATTCTAGCTATCTAAATATATGTAAATGAGTCAATCTGTCCTATTTCTGGAAGTGGCATCCATGCCAAAGGAGAAAATCCTTCTTGTGTCCTCTGTTAGTATCATTGTTGAGGGGCTATTCTTACTGATGTCAAAGAGCAGCTGCATGAGAGGAGTGCGGCCATTCACTCCCCCAGCCTTGGTCTGGTGCATGAGTGTCGGTGAATATGACACTACTTGCATCAAATGTTGAGAAAAAGCCTCTTTTTAAAAAGCAAGGAGAACAGGCATGCTGCTTTGTTTATATCACTTTAATGAATAAAAGTGGTAAGTGGTAAATAACATGCCTGGGAATGCAATGACTTCCCAATGCCCAAATATGATGGCTCCTGTGGACTCATACCACTGTTACAGAAGCAGTGTCAAATCAGCTGACATCAGTGGAGCGGCTGCAGGTATTTTTCTAGTTAGCTTGGCAGAACAGAATTTTGTGAAATAAATGAGCAGTTGGTAAAGCTTGAAGAAGGAAGAGAGCCGGGAAACCAGGCCCTTGGCAGTGAGGTGATTGGGGTTGAGCCAGAGCTGGAGATGGCAAATCCTTTCTTTGCCTTTTCCCTTCAGTGTTCTCTGCCACTGCCCTTTTTCCCTGTCTGACTCAGAAGCACCATCCTGAGCCAAACAATTCTTAGGATGTTCAGTGCCATCTATTCACAATGCCCTCACTAAATGAGAACATCAGCAGGATGTACTGGGGCCAGGGTGCCGTTCCTCCAGGACATGACTGTTGGACACACCTACACCCCAAACACGGACATAACCCTTAACATGCGGATGCTAAATTAATCCTCTTTCTCTTCTGCACAAGCAAAAGGTTAAAGCTGACTGTGAAACGCTCATTCTACTGGCCTGGAGCAGCTGAGTTAGAGCAGTCTCTCTAGTCTCATCAACCCAAACTAAACAGAGGAAAACCACCTCAGGTGTTCCTGCCCAGGTTGGAACCACAGCTCTGGGTTTCATGTCATGAAAGACACAGCCTTAGACACTTAAAGAACATAGCTAATGCTAACTGCAGGGTAATCCATGCCCAGCTGCATGTCCCCTTTCCTTTCAGATGTTTTTTCCAAATATGAAGATGCTTGCTCACAGCAGGAACAGAGATATTCTTGCAACCACCCATACATCCAAGAACACTATGCTGGTTCCTATAAAGGCATCACTGAGATAGAAAAATGCTTGATTTAACAGAGTTACATAACTGACATAGGAAATATTAGTCCTTGTGGTATAATAGAAAATATCTGTAATAAGAACATATTTCCAAATTAAAAAAAAAATAAAAATAATTAACTGTACCTACTATACTCTATAACCATAGTATGGTTGTATTATAATTTAGTTATAATATGTCATCTTCCAGTCAGCCTTTATTTTCTATTAAGTCTTGCTACCTATTAACTAGGAATATTTCCCCTTTGAGTCTCCTTGTACGCCAAATTCCCTACTAAAATACCCGCACCCTCGCAATCTTATTTTTTCTCAATATTATTTGCCTTGACACCACTTGAGAAAACTCCAGAAAGATACTGCTTCTACAAAGTTGCTTCCAGCTTTTCATCACAATGTAATTTTTAGAGAATCTGCATTGTCTTTTTTCCCACGTTTCTAAACTCCTAAAGAAAATTGAAGATATCTTGCTTAAATGCAGATTTTTAAACATTAAGGATTTGATCCAATCTAATCTGTCTATTATCACTGGATAAAGTAAATCTCTTGCAGAGAGTGTGTTATTCTACTTTTCAGAGCCACTTCTGCAGAGACGTGATGAATAGCCCTCTTACAGCTATCTCTCTCTCTCCATCTACTACACAGGAAGCCTACACAATCTGTTAGATCAGATCCTTAAGGTGAAAAGATTAATTTAAGTCAGATGAATTCTACCCTCTGTTGAACTACTTTATAATTGCATTTCCAATGGAGTAATCATGAATAAAATGAAAACTGGAACAAAGGAATGAGATCCAATTTCTCCAACTTTATATATATATATATATACACATATAAGACCCCCTTTTTAATTCTGGAAGAGACAAATGAAGGAATATTCTTATCCTGTAGGCAAATGATATGCAGGAGCACACTCTTAACTTTTGCTCATGCAGAAATTCAAGGATTTGAAATAGGGAAAAAAAGGGAAGCCTGGCATTTAAGCAAACTGACATCTGTTTCATTAACAGACAACCTGGATAACTCGGTTTTGTGTGTAAGAGGTTTTAATTTGTTATAACGCTGCAAACTGAAGGAACTGTTTTATCAGCTTCAGCAGACCATAATCCCTTAACTTTGATATTTTGCCCTCACAGCACTTAGCAATGCAAACAATATTATGAATACCTGCAAGCATTACAGCAGGTTCACAATAGCAACCTGTCACAGTCTGCCCATGTGAAATTGTTTCTGAGACAAAAAAGAAAGGGAAATTGTCAAGAGAAAATGGCTGTCATTTGGGAAATTCATATTAATTGCCTAGAGTCATAGTCAATGTCAACTGACTCAGCAAGGAATATTTAACGTTGAAGTTTGAGTAGTCTCCAGAAAATCATCCTCTCTGTTGTAAGTCACTTGCGCAGTTTAACAACTGGCAGAATAGGATTTTTAGTAAGACATTTGCTCCATTGATCTGGAAATGACAAGATTTAGGACATACATTTACATAGAACAGAGGTGGGGACAGCTTGGAAAAGTTAGCAGTGCATGGAAATGTTCAAGAACATAAACCTGAGGTTTCCATCATGGACCATATGTGTGCCACTAACGGGCACCACTAAATAACTATCCTGTATAACTAAAGCTATTTCATACTGGCAGCAAGCAAGTCAGAAAAATGGAGAGGAGAGAGTATTGAGGAGAAATGCAGCAGTTATTCACGCAGATATGGTTTCGGGGAAAAAAAAAAGGAAAGCAGAAAAAGCAGTAGCTGTCATCCTCCATGAGCATCTCTAGACTGTTAAACTGCCAGAGAATCCACCCCTTCACAAGATAGTCAGGGGGGAAAGGGGGAAGAAAAAAAAGGTAGATGGCCCCAAATCTTTCATGTTAATCCTTGGGATCTCTATGATTGTCATTGGTCTGGTTTCCTCAGGACACACGACCAATATATTTCTGCCATTATTGAACATTTCCTTTCTTATCAGTGTGGGAAATTGCTGTCTTCCCCAGTACTAATGAATGCTGATGAAGCTCTTCTTTTCCTTTCTCATAAGCTTCTCACAATATAAAAACCACGAAAAGGGACTTTCTTTTGGCCACGCCTCTTCATCCCACCTTGATTTACAACCCATACCCGTTCCCTTGTGTATTTTTGCTTGGTATCTCTGAGAAGAATCTGTATCTATCATCTTCTCTATAACCCTTGCTGAAATACAAATTAGATGTTCCCTGCTGGCCTTCTCTAAGCTGAACGAATGCATCTCCCTCAACATCTCCACTTACGTCGTTAACTCCAGCCCCCCGTCATCTTCATGGCCTTCTGATGGACTTGTTGCAATTTGCAAATACTTTCTTTATAATGTGTGCATCAAGCCCACAACACCCATAGTGAGAAAATCCAATGGTTACACAGAAATTATTAAGTGGTCTAAATGCTGTTTAAATTATAAACCATTTAGCTTACAGTGTCCAGGTTAAGTACCTGTAGTGCGCAGTCAACATATGGCCCCAAATTCATGCTGATTTATAGTAGAGTAAGAGATGGCTGTTATTCTGTGTGTACTAAAATGAACAAGAGACTTCACTGGTGCAGGATGAGTACCAGTAGGAGTGAAAAAGCAGTGATTTTAAATGTACTGCACTAGTTTTTGGCTTTGGAAGGATCTGCTTCTTTTGTTTTGGGAGCTTCTCTGTTGTCCTGTAATATTGTTCTGTTGTTAGAGAACGTTCAAATGGCACATAAAAGCTTCTATTTTTAAAAAATAAGATAAGCAAGAAAAAAAGTCATTTAGAAAACTCTTTATGGATCTGCCCGAGCAAATCTATCTAGCCGTGAGTTTTCACTTTCAAAGTTCCCTTGAGAGCACAAAGCTGGAATTCAGCTTACCTGCCACTGAGCATGTATACAGAGGTGTCTCTGTTGAAGTTACGTACCTAGGCTGCCACTACAGCCAGCGGAGATTGAGTCAACGTAGACAAAATTAATAGCTCTGCAGACTCGGTGCTGTAACAGGCAGAATACCTGTCTATCTAACTCTTTCCCAAATAATGTCCAAACATGGTTTAAGAATCAGCATGCGTCAGAGACCATCCCCAATAGGAAATTTTAATGCAGTTTGGAGACTGAGAGAGTCACCAACTAGCCTCAGAGATAGAGAACAGTCCCTGACACAGATTTATTTGCTACAGTTATATATCTATATGTATGTGTATACACATATACGTATTTATGTATGTATGTACAGAGAGGGGACAAGGGTAGTCTATGCATGTGTATATATTTAAATATATAAACATACAGCAGATAAAGCCGCAGAGCATAGACAGATAAGGCCTTAACTCTGGCACTTCCATTTAAAAAATTCTCTTTCCTTTGTCTTTCTTACAAACTAAATGTGTGACAGCATAATTTATTTGGCAGCGTTTAGGCTCATTTTTGTGTGTTTACTGTTTTTAGGTGCTGTGCCTTTCTTCTGGGCTTACTGTGCAAATTCAAAATCTGAAAATTCCTGTTTATTTAATACTTTAGGAAAACTTCATGCTTCTTAACGCAAACTAGCTGTTTGAGAAGAGAAAAATACTGCAAATGGAGCTAGCATATAGCTCACAAGTCTGTCAACTAAATTATTGGTGCTTTCTCCAGACTCTTCTTTCCAGGCTCCGTTTGGTATCCCGGCAGGATCCTTTATGAGAAACCTGTATACCTGCAAGATTCTGGGGTGCTGTGGGAATCACTGGTAATTGCTGATATTTGGCTGGATATTTGAGAAATTACTCATTTGGAACAGGTGTAGTGCCAAATGAGTTCACCTTGACATATCAAAGCTCATGGAGATTTATCTTACTGAAACAATAAGCTGTTTTTGAGTAGAGCCATTGCTTTCTAAATTAAGCCACTAACTATTATGCTGCACCTGAATGACACAAGGAATTACCAAAGCATAGAAGAAAGTGTCAAGGATCTCAGAAGAAAATAAGACATTTATCAGCCCTGGCAGTTCACAAGATATGGGTGAAGACAATGATTAGTAAAAGGGTGAAAGTGTAAAATGCCACCTGTAAATAACTATAAAAATAGTTGGTGTGGATATTTAATATGGGTTTGCAGGGCGGAGGGGGAGGGTCTTTGTTTCTTTGTTTACAGAGTCTTGCATAATCTTATTTAAAGTTTTATTTAATTACTCAGAAAATTTAAAAAAAAATGTAAAATTACACCTGACTTTACAAAAAAAAAAAAAGGGGAAAATATTCTAAGTAGAAAAATAAAGATCTCCATTAAAAAGTCAAAAATTTTTGAGTATTCAGAAAAAATTAAGATCCTTTACTTCTGTAAGACAGACAACTGTGTCAAAGATCTCTGTAATCAATGGTGCAGTGCAAGCATTTCCAGAATGCATCTTGTCTTAAGTTGTTTGAGTGGGTTAAATCATGCCCCATTGATATCTTTTTCGGTCTCATCACTACAAGACATCTATATGATTATCTTAGACCAGACATCAGACTTTAACATATGAAAACTTTGTTAAAAAATAATCACACCATTCATACCTAAATATGGTTATGTTATTCTCCGATATAAAAAAGAAAAATACCATCTGTTTTGTATAACTCTGATCAATAGTAGGCCCTTGTTCTTTTAGAAATGGAGTGAAAGCTAATATGAAGAAACATTTGCAGTGCAACTGTAACTTATCTTGAGTAAGGTAATTTGGCGCTTGGTGTGCAGATCTAGGGAATACAAAGAAGCTATTGAATAGGGAGACAATGGCAACTTCTTGAGATGACAAAAAATAATACAGAGAGAGCCCACCTTTGTCTATAATTTAATTCCCAGATATACTGTCATGTAGCAGCATTAGGGCATAATGAATCTGCTCTGTTATTTGCTTTGCTGCGGGCTTTGAGCCAGGGAGTCATTCTGCCCGAGAGACAAAAGACACTCTGTCTGCGCAGAGATCCCTGCATCTTCCCGGCACGTTTCCTCATGCATTTTGTGAACTGTCTTTCCCCTCCCCTCTCCCTCTGTTATGTTAGCTGTGAACTGCAGTGAAAATCTGTCTGTGACAGACACTTTTGGTATTTGGTCAGCTGTCAGACAAGCATGAGGTGAAAGACTTCAAATATGGCATCGGGCTCACAACCACACATACACGCACCCACACATAGAGAGAAACAGCCATCACTGGTTACTGCTCAGGTCCAAGCAGGAAAACAAAAGCAAAACACACACAAAAACCTCAAGGAAGAGAGTGCTCCTATATAAGTCTGAGAACTTGCAAACAAAGGAGGCACGTTTAATGGTTTCATTAAAATCAAACGTGTAAGATCTAAGTTCAAAAGGATGTTTCCTAATCTCTAACTGCAGGTTTAGTAGCATCTTAATTATACACTCAGAACTCATCTATGTCATTATTTACTGGAGGTCTCCACTTTGGAAGTTGTTTCTGTTAATACCAATGTCAAGACAAATATAACAGAAAAAGACTTGATGAGAAACCTGTGAATGGATGAATGGCCCAGGTGGGCTCAGAGAGTATGAATTTAAATCATCCCAATGCAATACGTCTTCATTCAGGTACTTAATTGGCACCTGTCAATGCATTTTCATAAGTCTAGCACGGTTCGGATGCTGTAACCTTACCACATCAGTCTAAGGTACATTGCAGTGAAATCACAGTGTTTATCCAACATGCTGGGGCTCCAAGTGAAATATCCTCTTTGGGTCTTGTACCATAACAGAAGGATGTTGTCTTCTCCTACAGCACCAGCTGAATCCTGCCTGCAAACACAATGCAGCATGCACAGAAATCAAAGGAAGCTTCTCAGCTGAATCCAGTCTGAGATCAGGTCTTGAAAAGCCTTGTTTGTTCAAGATATGACCAAATAAAGCATCTGGGCTGGAGTATACACAAATGACACAAGAAACTCCTTGTGACTCTGAGAGAAATATTTTAGATCCGCTAGGCTTCATGACTCTTTCAGTGTAATCTGTAAATCTAAACAAACAATATGGCCCACATAAATATCTCCAATATTCCAAGGTATTACTAATGTCTCTGGATGCTTGTGGACAACTGAATCTTACTGCCAGTGGTTACAAGATGAGTCAGGACATGCAAGTCAAGTGTAGACACCTACAATTATGTGCGTGAACTTGGATCCTTCCATAGGCTCACTCTTAGTCGCTGGAGAGATATAGGCACCTATAAAGGATGGTTCACCCTTTTCTAAGATTGAGAAAAGACATGTCAAAGATAAATTGGATAAAAGTGTCTGACTTTTTATCTTCATTGAGTATGGATTGGGTACTAAAGTGGACTAAATCCCTAACATTTAGGCAGCTGAGTCTCCATTTCTTTCCCTGAGCTCAGCTATTCTTGTCTGTGTACGATGCCCTGGTATACCTGAGACAGCCATCCAGGGCTGTCAGATATTACAAAACCTCAGTGGGAAGCTCAAACTTTCTGAACCAGTGGCTAATGTTAAGGCAGAATATCTTACAGCGTCTCAAGACGGTGCCAGGCACTGAAGCTGAGGTAACTGAATTCAACATCTGAAGGAGAGTGACTGAAGCAGACAGTGGGCTATATTTAGCTGCCCAAACTTTGCTATTTAGTGTCATTTTAGAAGCCATGCAGATATGACTTTCCCAGACAACTTCTGAGAAATCCTCAGATTTTTGAAGCATAGCTGAGACCAGGCAAGATAACTTACGGTGCCTGAAATGATAAGGATGTGATTCATTTGCCTTCACATAGACATTTAGGGTTATTTTAAGTACTTCAGGATGTCCTACCTAGCCTCCATCTGACACTCCAGAAGGACAGTCTCCCATGAGTGCTGTGTAATACCTGTCACTACCATGCATATGTCTCAAATACGCTACAGCAAAATTGGCAACACATAGCCATGTTTCAGCAACAAAATCCCCTCTTGTATGTCTGCACTTCAAACTTCCCTGAGCATATGGAGATCCAACCTTGCAATTTGTCACCCACAGAGCACAGAACTGCAAGTATCAGCCAGCTAAAGCGCAGAGCAATATAGTGCAGTATGGTGTGTAAGCCGAGGGAGATAACCCTCTTCCCCAGGCAGTGCTCATGGCTCCATGAACGAAGATACTTGTTCCTTCTTGAAAATAACCCAAGATTGCTCAGCTTTTCTACACTTACTGTGGAGGACATACCCAGAGAGGATGTTCAGACCCTTCTAATGGATGTACAGCACACAAGTTAAGATCTGCATCATGCAGATCTCTCTTAATGACAGTTTTTATAAGAGAAGGAGAAAGGAAGGGCTGGCATTGTGTACAGAAATTATGTTCCATTTGTGACTGAGCCACAAACTTCCTGCATTTGACAAGTAACTGTTTTCCTCTTGTTTCCTCCTATCATATCCTGCAATTAATATTACTTATCCTTTACTGGGACAACTTGGGTGGACACATTCATTGATGTTTATCAAATATGTCCAGAAATATCTTTACCCGTGAAATGTTTAGAATCCTCAGGGCTTCTTGCCAGAAAGATAACAATCACAGTTATCTCCTGACAATACTGAACTTTTCCACTTCTCTTCAACCTCTTTGGTCCTTCTCTTTTTCTTTCTGATGAGCACCAAAAAGGCCCTCTTAACCTCCACAAATTCAACCTTTATCTAATGACAAACAGGACACTTCTTCTTCCACATTTTGGCACTTTGCATTCTCTTCCCCTTGCCCTGACTCTGACTGGATTCTGCTTTTTCTTTATTTGTCTTCACAAGAGTGACATTCTGCATCATGAGAAATCATAGAAATTCACACATAAACCAGAGACAAGCTATAGCAATTCCCTCTAAAGAGAAGAAAAAACAAGAAAGGCACTCTCCAGGGGTGTGCACCAGCTTTGAATATGCTATTGCCTTCTTTCACCCATTTCCCTCAGCTTCTGCTACACTTGTTTGTACTAACACTGAGGCTAACTTTCAGGATGTCTTTCATTAATGAGTTAAATAAAAATAATTATAAAAATAGGAAGAATGAAAAAGTTATGAATCTTTAATATGTCCATCATAAGATGAACAGGTACTTCTAGGACACAGTATGATTTTGTTTAGATGTCAAATTCGGGATGAAATGAAACTTGTCCCAAAGATGCCTGTTCATTTCCAAAGTCTATGAAAGGAGCCTTGGTCAAATGGAGATGTCTGCATTTAATTAAATTAATTCCGTTTCGGGTACCTAAATGACTTGGAGAATGTGGTTTTAATGGTTTTCATAATATTCTTTTATTCAGAAATTACCATCATCTTTCCTCATAAATCTTGGGTTTAGGTGAATTCAAAGGGTGTATGACTATGTAATCAACTAATGCAGAAGATGTCACAGCTGTGATGTTGCGTAGACTGCAAATGCTTCTTAAAAAGAAACAAAATTCAGTAGCATTGTCTATATTTCTTTCTTATATCATAAACACACTTGACTCAGTTTTGGCACAGCAGTTCTTCAGATGTGCAGGTTGATAGGTAAAGTATCCTGTATTGCATATATCTATTAACATAGAATACCTGAAAAAAGGAGACTCAGCTTTTATTACCTTTATATGCATAGGATTTAGTGTGATGAAGTAGACAATATCACTTCAGAAACCATTTGCAATCACGTCCAGGTACTTGACACCAGGATATGTTTTTAACCTGTAGAAGAAAAAGAAATTACTGCCAGAGATTTTGAGGTTTCTCAATAAAACTGGAAGTCCATTCTTAGAAATAATTATTAAGGTCTCCAACTGTGCTAGATTTGTGCCTGAACATTTCCTGTTCGTGGTATTACAACAAGGCCTTTTTGTGGGAGGCAGTTCAAAAAGATTTTGGACTTTTCTCTTTCTGTGAAAGGCCACAAGGTGTAATTCTGCTCTGCCATTAATGACAGCCTACATGTGTTCATAGAAATGTTTAAAAGGTCCACAGAAGCTCTTTTGGCTCTTGGAGCCCTCTTTTTCTCCTACTCATTGATGAAGAACGTAATAAAGATCAAATAAGAAGTTGGGATTCAGGTTTGAGTAGACACCCTGGCTTTGGCCATAAGAGGAGATGTGACCCTTTAGGTCTCAGGTCCTTTCACGTGATAATGCATATACCACCACAGGCAGTGAAAAAATGACTGAATTTCCAACCAAGTTGTCTGGAGTCGGTCCAGAAGATTTGTTCTGATTTGCAGTGCTTAGGGATCCATAGGTGCTGGAGCAAAATGCACCGGCACTGTGAACACACAACTCTCCTTGCACAGGGGATTTTCTTCTCTACTCTGATTCATGGAGAGATAAATAAACACATATAGGAATATCGAAAACAAGAAATACACTTTTGCAACAGAAGTTTCTTCCGCTTACATTCCTTGATAGAATTAATTTTTAATTCCAAGTCTACTGTCTTTATAAAGTACATTACCAGTCTTAAACACAAGATTTTGCTATTTCTATAACAGATTCTTGCATTAGACCACCTCAGGGTTGGATCAGGCTAGACTGTACTTAAAAAATCCCTTTGGGAAAAAGGGAAATGAGAGCTTCACTAGTCCAGTGCAACACTGAGTTAAGATACTGGATTTTGGAACACACCTTTGAATACACACCACCACCATCATTCCCTTGAACAAACCATATTCAACAAAGGGTAAGAAATGTATATCGGACATTTACAAAAATCCACAGAATGCTCCTTTTCTATCACCTTTTACAGTCCCAAGATGTTTCCTTCCATGACATCTAACATGTTCTTCTTGACGTTTTTTAATCAGAATTAATAACAGCAGGGAATAAACTGCACCAAAGATCTAAATGAGGTCTTCTAGAAAAGAATGCTATGGGGCAAGGATATTGTTACACAACCTTGTTATACAGCTAAAATAGCGGCAAGCAACATCTCACACTAAACATGGAAGCACTTCTTCCAGCGTCTTCCTGTGCAATTGCCTAATAGGGTCCTTGAATAGATCCTTGAAATATAATCCTTCTAAACAAATGCATTGTTGCTAAATGCATTTGCTATGGCAGAAGCCTGAAGTTACTAAATAAAGGAGTTGCTTAACCTTCTAAGTCATGCCTGCTTAGAGTTACTGGCTTTAATACTCTGGGAAGAGCTACAGAAGACCCCAGGTTTTTTGCTCTGCATGAAGTTAGGGATGATTGAGAGGGAAGAAAGACCCACTGACTCCTGAAAGAAACAGTATCATCCTTAGAATGGGAGCACTGTACCTCCATGATTGACTTCGCAACCAGTCTATTCCTCGAGATACTAAGTGGAGCCTTCAGGCTGCTGTTTTCCAAATTTTGTGCTTAAATGGCACAGTATTTCCATCAGTTTACTGGCAAAACTGAGGCATTGGGAAACACAAAAATGAGGTAGAAATAGAAGCTGAGACACCAAATTTCTTATGGGATTATTAATATAGTTTGGAATCTTGATAATGGACTCAAAATATTTATCAAGCATGTGGTCCGAGGTTACGCTGCTCACAAAAGAATTACCTCCCTGAGATAAATGTAGATGATACGTAGAAAAGAGCACGCTTTTGTTCAGGGTAATAAAAAAATGATATGCTCAAATAAATGAGAACATTTTCGTCATATGGAGCATGAGAAAAGAATGTGGCTGATTATGTCAAAAATACCAGTGGGAAAGCTGCCAGAAAGCCTCTTTGGCCTTTAAAAGCAATACGTTTATTGACTGTTCCATTTGCGTAACAGGCATGAAACTCCAGATGAGCGTTTGGCCTTTCAGTTTGTGGTGGGAAGGAAATGAGACGGTTCCCCCCATTTATAATGCAGGACTGATGAACAGAAGTGATTGTATGGTTGGGAAGGTGAAATTTCTCTCTCAAATATTTTGACATTTCTAATTCAGGTGTTTGTTTTAATCAGTGAACAGCGGTGTCACCCAAGGCTGGTCTCTAAGTAGGATGAATTTGGAGGTAACCTGCCCCTTTAAAGACTAGAAATGAATTTTTAGATTGATAAATTCGGCTGAGATGAATCCTAATCTATGATAAAAATTATTTTTTCTTCCAATGGGAAAAATATAATTCTTTCTACCTCTAATTCTCATTTCAGTCTTTCTACAATCACGAAAGGGAACAACTCCAGGAACTTCTAGAAATTTGTAGACTACCTCCCACATACAGAAATATTTTGGCAGTGGGGTTTCAGAGGCTTTTGTGGCATCTAAACTAGGTCAGCCTCTCTTTGTGGCCAACAGGAACAGAACAATACTTTCAGAAGCTAATTTCCGTGAGATAGGTGTCTAAGATAGGAAAAGAGTTATGTCTCTCTGTTGACTACTGAGAGACTATAGACATTTATTTTGCGCTCAATATGCATCATCTGGACATCTAAAGACTGGTGAGATTAATCTGCAGTATGATTTTTTATATAGTTTAGTAGCGCTTTTTATTCTTACTGTGATAGCTTCTGGAACCCTGTTCTGTGCTAAGAAATCATTTTATAAGTTGCTGTACAAATGAGAACAAATGGATGCTTTTCCTCCTAGAGGGCATATAGCTAGCTACCAGCCAAGATAAAAGAGGGGTAAAGATAAACGGGAATAATAAATGGAGATAATAAGGACGAAATAAAATGGTTTTGACCTGTTTGTAAGACCATATCCACGAACTAGAGCTAGCTAATGAAGTATTTTGTAGGCATCAAAGCAAAGAAGATCCAGAGATAGCTCTGCAAATATTTGCCGACCCCTTTCCCATAATAAAACTAAAGATCCTGAAAATTTACCAACTAAAAGGTGAAAGTCATCACCAGGGGCTGAGGAAGTCACGGTCAGAATCTGAGGAGTGGGTGAAGAACAAATGTCAAGAGACAGAGAGGGGTTCTACATATCTGAAAAATGGAAACAAGTAGCTTATGACTGCTGAGATGGAGCGGGCATGCAAATTTTAAGAAAGATAAGGAATTGCATTTATATTAGCAATGCCAGGCATACAGACATGTTACAAATGCCTGAGACTTAATGTGATTTACTAGAGAAGTGAGGTTTAGATAATCATGTTTTCTGTGTGCATGACCACTTTTGTTCCTCAGTGGATGTGATTTATTTCATCAGCCTTTAGACATCTTCAGTATAAAAGCCCACAGCTGAGTTAGTTGCTCTAGGCTTTATTTAGAGAAAATAAAGTAAAACAGACATTTGTAAGCTTTTGTGGCTATAATCTCTTTTAAATAAGTAATACAGGATGAAATGATTCACATCCTGGAAGTGTCCATTTTTCTCCATATGTTATCAAGGAAGATGTGCCTGACTAGCTTCAATGACATCAAAGTTAATTTCCGAAATGTAATGAAAACAAACAGCCAAGCATAAAAAGAAGACATTTTTGGGGTGAGGGAGGCTAGTAGATCAACTTTTACTAAACACTTAAAATTTACATGTCTTTCTTAGATCTTACTTTAACAGTAAGCCTAATAATGACTTTTCTGATTAGGGATAACAAGACATTTCAGTTCAGCATAATACTAAAAGGAATTCTGAGAACAAAACAGTACAGAGTAAACTGAGGAGAGCTCGTAAAAAAACCCCAGTTATTTCCTCTCAAGGGTCCAATAATGTGAGACACATGGGTGATGGGCCAGAGTACACCCTCAGAAAGTTTGCAAATGATACAAAACTGGGAGGAGTGTCTCAGACATCAGGTGGTTTTGCTGCCATTCAGAGGGACCTCAACAGGATGGAGAAATGGGCCAACTTCATCCTGGGTTGCAGAAGACAGAGCATTGCCAGCAGGTCAAGGGAGGTTGTCCTTACACTCAGTGTCCAGTTCTGAACTCCCCAGTACAAGAAAGAAATGAACATATTGGAGCAAGTCCAGAGAAGAGCCACTAAAATGATTAAGGGATTAGAGCATCTCCCGTTTGAGGAAAGGCTGAGAGAGCTGGGTCTGTTCATCCTGGAAAAGAAAAGGCTCGGGGTGGATTTTATCAGTAGGTACAAATATCTGATGGGAGTGTATAAAGGTGATGAAACCAGACTCTTCTCAGCGGTATCCCGGGAAAGGTGGAGAGGCAGTGGACACAAATTGAAATACAAGAAATTCTATTTAAACTTAAGAAAAAACTTTTTTACAATGAGGGTGATCAAACATTGGAAGAGCTTATGCAGAGAGGTTGTGGAGTCTCAATTTTTGGAGACATTCAAAACCCAACTGGACACAGCCCTGAGCAGCCTGTTCTAAGTGACCCTGCTCTGAGCAGGAAGATTGAATTAGATAATCTCCAGAG
Organism: Stercorarius parasiticus; assembly: GCA_013396915.1. Lineage (NCBI taxonomy): Eukaryota > Metazoa > Chordata > Aves > Charadriiformes > Stercorariidae > Stercorarius > Stercorarius parasiticus. The sequence continues at coordinate 29,414 of VWZL01001406.1, read as the reverse complement.
GTCCCAGTCCAACAACAACTATTCTGTCATCCTGAGGTCAATATAACTAAGGCCTCCAGCAAGAGCAGAATTCTGTGAGAGGGAAAATTTTACTTGAAGATAAATGGGATCCAAAGTCCAGAAATAGGTGTGTAGTATCATTGGCATCTAATAGGAGATTGAAGTCTAGCGCCAGAGAGGCAATTTCTAAGCCTGTGTTTATGCAATGCATGCTTTGACAGTAAAGATAAAACCACTTGATATAGCCACCTTCTATCATCCCTGATACACATTTTAGCTGTTAGTTTTGCTTTAGAATTTTGGAGGGGAGGTGGGGAGGGTTTCAAGTCCCCTGTATACAGGGAGGTGGTGATCCTTCCGCTAGAAAACCTTTAGTAGAAGTCCTTTATAAACAAGTTAAAGCCAACAAACAGGAGGAACTGGAGCTCCATGCCCAGTCTGAGAGTTATGATATCATTTCATAACCAAAGAGCCCAGTACAGGCTAGGATCTGTGTGGCTGGGGAGTAACCTTGTTGAAAGGGTCATGTGGGTCCTGGTGGATAACAAGAGGAACACGAGTCAGCAGTGCATCACTGCAGCAACAAAGACAAGTTGGATCCTGGGCTGCATCCTCAGAAGCTAGGAGAGATACAGGCATCATCACACCACTCTACTCACTGCTTGTCAGGCTGCATCTGGAGTATGGTGTCTTAGTTCTGGTATCCACAGATCAAGAAAGATGCAGAAATGCGGGAGAGGGTCCAAAGGAGGACCACAAAGATGTTCAGTGGACTGGAGAACCTCCTCTTTGAAGAAAGACTGAAGAAGTTAGGTCTTTTCTCCCTGGAGAAGAGAAGGCTCAGGAGGGACCTCATCACAGTATTCCAGGACTTAAAGACTATGATGAAGATGGACGCTGTCTCTTCACAAGGAGTCACATAGAGAATACAGGGGGCAATGGGTACAAATTGCACCGGGAGAGGTTTCACCTCAACGTAAGAAATACATTTTTCAGAGCAGGAACAATCTTTCACTGGAACAACCTCCCCACGGACATGGTGGATTGTCCATCACTGGAAGTTTTCAAGATGTGATGGAACAGGATGCTAGATAATCTCATCTAGGTTCCCTTTTGCACAGAATGTTGGACCAGATGATCTTTCGAGGTCCCTTACAACCTGGGCTGTTCTATGATTCTATTACTCTACAACAATAAACTATAGGAAAAAATTATGAAGTGTCATGACAGAATCTCTGTTCACAGAAATGTTGTTCATAGAATCATACAATCATAGAATGGTTTGGGTTGAAAGATCATCTAGTTCCAACCCCCCTGCCATGGGCAGGGACACCTCCCACTAGACCAGGTTGCTCAAAGCCCCATCCAACCTGGTCTTGAACACTTCCAGGGATGGGACATCCTCAACTTTTTTGGGCAACCTTTTCCAGTGTCTCACCACCCTCACAGTAAAGAATTTATTTCTAATATCTAACCTACCCTCTTTCAGCTTAAAACCATTACCCCTCGTCCCGTCACTGCAATCCCTGATTAAGAGTCCCTCCTCATCTTTCCTGTAGGTCCCCTTTAAGTACTGTAAGGCTGTTATCAGGTCTCCCTGGAACCTTCTCTTCTCCAGGCTGAACAACCCCAACTCTCTCAGCCTGCCCTCATAGGAGAGGAGCTCTCACCCTCTAATCATCTTTGTGGCCTCCTCTGGACCTGCTCCAACAGGTCCATGTCCTTCTTTTGTTGGGGGCCCCAGAGCTGGACGCAGAGCTGGTGGGGGCTCACCAGAGTGAAACAGAGGGGCAGAATCACCTCCCTCAACCTGCTGGCCACCCTGCTGGGGATGCAGCCCAGGATACAGTTGGCTTTCTGGGCTGTGAGTGCACATTGCTGACTCATGATGAGCTTCTCATCCACCAACACCCTCAAATCTTTCTTCCTCAGGGCTGCTCTCAATCCATTCTCTGCCCAGCCTTTATTTGTCCTTGGGATTGCCTTGACCCATGTGCAGAACCTTGCACTTGGCCTGGTTGAACTTCATGAGGTTTGCACAGGCCCACCTCTCAAGCCAGTCCAGGTCCTTCTGGATGGTATCTCTTCCGTCCAGCGTGTAGACCGCACCAAACAGCCTGGTGTCATCGGCAAACTTGCTGAGGGTGCACTCAATTCCACTGTCCATGTCGACAACAAAGATGTTAAACAGCACCGGTTCCAACCCCTGAGGAACACCACTCTTCACTGGCCTCCACTTGGACATTGAGCCATTGACTGCAACTCTTTAAATGCAGCCATCCGACCAGTTCCTTATCCATCAAGTGGTCCATCCATCAAATCCATGTCTCTCCAATTTAGAGACAAGGATGTCATGCAGGACTGTGTCAAATGCTTTGCACAAATACAGATAGATGATGTTAGTTCCTCTTCCCTTATCCACCAACACATTCATTCCCCATGCTATGAGCATTTGCATAGAGGCATTTAAGTTGGGCCCCCAATGAAGCTAATTTACTGTCTGGAGTGGTTAGTTTTCCTCTAAGCTGCACTCTGGGTGTTCTCCTACTGACCTGTGTCTCTTATCCAGGTTCTGGGCATCTATTGCTGGCATTAGCATCATATTGGTAGAAGTGGGACGTATTGAAGTTCCACTCCCCCGGCAGCTCCAGTTTAAAGCCCTCTAAATCCCTTGTTACAGGACAGGATGTTGTTCTGAATCATTCTCTCGGGTTCATAGACAGCTCTTATACTTGAATGGGGAGTTGATTCACAAGGTCTCAGTGTATATTAGCCAGAGATATGAATGACATGAGCACAATAGGATCTAGTCTTTACCTTAGGATCCATGGTTCACTGACCACCTGAATGTAACCTTTTTCATTAGTAATGGTTATAACGATTATGCTAGTACCACTTACTTTCTCATATAACAATTAGAGGTTCCCACTGTAATTAATTAATCGTATCTGTCCAAATAAAATAAGACAAGTCTCATTTTGGTGCCTTTCCAGTGTAAACAATATCAAAATCACACAACCTTAAAACAGTTTTGGTTGTACAAGATCCCTGAAGCTCATCTGGTCTAACACCATGTTCAAAGCATTGCCAACTTGAAAGTTAAGTTAGATTGCTCAGCATCTTGTCCAGTTTTGAGTATCTCCAATTGTGACAAATCTACCCCGTCCCTAGTTAATCTGCTTCAGTGCTTAACAAGCCTCACAGTAAAAATTATTTTTCTTCATATGTAGTTAGGGTTGCAATTTGTGGCCCTTACCTCATATCCTTGTTGTAAAAGAGTCCATCTCTGCCTTTCCTCTTGTGAACATAGTAGCCCTTTGCTAGGCTTACTGGTTAATGTCTTTCTTGTACCAGGGACTCCAAAACTGGATACAGTTTCATAAGTGCTTAAAAAATGGGTACAATCACTGTTTTCAGTACTCTTGATACCCAGTGGCTAGTGCAGTGCAGTGCATGGTTAGCCCTCACTGTTGCAAGCATGCACTGTTGACTCATATGCAACTTGTCATCCAACAACAAACCTTAACTGCTTTTTGTCAGAGCTGCTCCTTAGACAATTGGTCTCTCCCAATCGTTTACTTTCAGCTCATTTCTGTCAAATTGGTTCTCCAGCTTTTTGAGATTCCTCTGAATGGCAGCCTTATTATCCAGCATATTGGCTGCTCCCTGCAATGTGGTGTCAACCACAGAGTTGCTGACAGTGTGTTCCTTTCCATATAATTACAAAACAACAGATCACACCACTACCATTTTGTCTGGTAGAGCCAATATGTTGGTTTCCCAGGTAATGAAAAGTAAAAGAGTGTTTTGAAGGTACACTTCACAAGGGACAAAGGTAGGAACTCAGGAAGGAAGACCTGAATTTAAATAGAAAAATAGCAACATTTTATATAAAAGCAGACAATGACAGCTGCTCTTGTCAGTAATTACTTGAGACTAGATGTGGACAGAAACAGTTGATGTGCACACAAATACCCTTCTGACCTGGCAGTATTTACACCCATTCTCATCTTACTCCATGTACCCGGAAATGTCAAATCAAACTGCTATATGTGTTTTAATGCCAGTGTACACAACAATCTTTTAATCTTTATCCCATACTGGGTAAAAGTACCAATTACAGAAATATCCTCATCTCCTTCTTTAATTTTTATACTATAGGGCTGATGTAAAGAAGCCATAGCATGAGCAGGAACTAGGCCCAAGACTTTTTTTACCCCCATGGAAAAATCAATAGACAAGATTCCATCTTGTTTACCACAACGTCAGTCTGGAGACATCTCAATAGCCAGCTGAGTTTATTTGCATGGGCTGGAGATTAAGATCAAGTCTCACTACGACTGGATGCGTCAATCATTAGCAGAGAGCCTTTGTACCTGGCGTTCTCATTGACTGCAAATTTCACATACAGGGAGCATTACACACAAAACTCATTTCAGAGTGTTTCATCTCTTCCAATGCAAGAAGAAAAGGGAAATAAAAATGGAACACAAGGAAACAACCTCCTTCTTGGAAGAAGATTGACAAATCCCGCTTGTATCTGATCACTATTTGGTTTTTATAATACCTGTGACGCTGAGTCACCTTGTCCTATCAGGAAACAGAAGAGCTATAAATCAGTCACCAGTGAACAACTCTGGTCACTTCCACAACCACCTGCAGAAGGACAGAAGAAACTTCCGATCTTCCTGGAAACACAAGGTAAGATTTAGATTGATTTGTTTGCTTAAATTATTGCAACTTTTTTCATGTATTAAAATGCAACTTATTGTCACAAGTCTTCTTGAAAAATTTATAGCAGTCACAGAAAGATTTTATTCAGTGAAAAATAAGGATTACATAGGCGGCAGTGTGACACAAGCTGAAGAAAAGGGAGAGAAAATTGATGAACAATCGAAACCAGATGAAAAGCCGCCTGTGTGCAAGAAAGCAGTATCTTTCTTTTTTTAAGAGGGGGGATGAGAAAAACGTATTCACACAAGTTTGCTAAACTCATACAAACCAGGGATGCTAAAGAACCATCTTTCAGTGGCAGATCCCTGTACACAGATGGAGTTACAGGAAAGTCAGTCAGACTTGGCACATGTCCTGATTTGTGTTTGATTGAGGGGGAACAGGGGAGGGGGGCAGAGAGACTGATTTTAGGACCAGTGCCTAGAAATTAATGCAGAGCAATTAAATTTACATCTCATAAACTATAAGCATTTGGTTGAAATCAGTGGGATTGCCAAAAGTATGTTAATATCTTGGAGCAGGAAACCCACTGGGTCTTAAAAAGCATTCCAATGGCATTTTGAAACTTGTATCATGTATTAAATTACCAATTATATTTAATTGTAAGTTAATTCATAGAAAATACTGCAGTGAATGAATACTTTCCTTATGTCTTTAAGTTACCTTCTTCAGTTTGCAAAATAGGAATCTTCACAATTTCAGTGAAGAGCTATTTTTCCATTGAAACAGAGAATATGTTTTTACTTGGTTTAGGTGCAAAAAGGAAGGGTTGTTTTCTATTTGCATATCATCACATTTTGCACTCAGAAGATGTATATTTGCTTGTAACTTGAGTACAGCTAAAAATAGCCCCGCTTCTATTTAATTTCTAGTTAGAAATGAAGTGAAAAGAATAGTTTTTTGTGTTACTGGGAGTATAAATTTTATTACTGAGCACCTAGGTCATATACACCGCAAGGTTTTGTAACGGCTCTGAGAAATAAGTGGTAGAAAAATTAGTAAGAAAAAACTTCTGTGATCCCAAAGCACTTCAAAGAGACATAGGTGATGTCAAAATTAAACATAAGTGATGTAAGTCAATAATAAGAACAGGAAATCATTTACTTATACTGTTAATTACCAGTCTGGTTTTTGCCCAGATCAATTAGATCTTTTCTCAGCTATAAATGCTTGGAATAAGTCACCCTATTTTGGAGGCTGTGAGAGTTTAATTGTACAGATGTAGCCAGTCTGTCCATTCTTTTGGCCTCTGAGCTACAGCTGCCCATAGTCACAGTCCACTTCAATGGGCTTTCCTCTTTAACAGAGCAGGAGTAACTCTCCTGCCCACAGGCTAGAGACTGTGGGTCACCTCCAGTGCAACGTAAGCAAACTGGTGAGGAAAATGGGCCTTGCTGTACCATTTGGAAAAAGGTAGTTTTTCTTACCCACATGTCCTCCATGAGCTGGAGTACCTTGTGTTTTATCTAAACTGGTCGCCTCAAGGTAAAGGGGCTTTGGTGGTTATGCAAAGATCAGCAAATCCTACTGGCCTTTCCCCAGGAATAAATTAAAACTAAAACCAGCAGCCCCTCAAAACCAAATAAGAAGTTAAGCTAATAATATACCTCTGTGGCAACATGCCCATAAATTCCCTTGCAGTCGGAGGCTGGGAAAAATGCCAAAATAAGTAAATTCCACTGTCATCACCTACTTGCCTGCCCAAGGTAGCTAAGCAGAAACAAGCTGAATGTAACTCCTATGACTGATTGCAATCAGGCACCTGAACTTTGAAGTGACCTACATTACCTCCTGGATCACTGTAGTGGGGTGGTATGGCACCTTGAACTTCCTGAGCAAGTAGAGTCTTGGAGTACAGAGTCTGGTGGTTGTTTCTTCAATTAGAGGAGGCTCTCATTTCTGTTGCCATTCCACACTACCTCCACTATAAACAAGAGTTGTCATTTAAAACCAAAAAAAGCTTTCTCTGAAACAAGTCTTTCCCAGGAGCCAGTGCTGGTCCATTTCTGGTCCAGCCAGTTCTGCCCTAGCTCACACGCTGGTCATTAAGTAAGGGACACTTAAGCGTAGAGGTTTGCACGTGGGCTGAGTGTCTAATTCCCCTTTCAACCAAAGCAGTCCAGTCAAAGAAGGCAATGGGGAGTAGAGGAAGCTTTTTAATGACAGGCATAGAAACAAGTTAAAAGCAGCATTGCACCTGAGACATCCCACAGTGTGGCAATGAGCAGAAGGCTTCCTACAGGAAGGGAAACACTGATGTCCTCCTGTACTGTGACTTCAGGTATTTGTTCAGGATTACAGCAGGAAGTATGAGACATAAGTACACAAGTACAAAGCAGCTGATTCATAGAAATTTGGAAATTCAGAGGGGGAGTGAATTCTATTTTTTTAACTTCTAAAAATGGGAAGAGAAGAGAAAGAAAACATTACTTTGTTATTTGAGAAAAAGCTAGGAAATACACAGAAGAAAGATACATTATGTATTCAGAAAAATGAAAGCTCTGTAAAAAATAAATTAAATGCTCATCCTCCCCTTTTCAGAGATGATTCTGCCAGTAGTGTTCCTGTGTCTTGCAGCTGTGCTGCCTTCGTCCACTGGAGCGGTAAGATCCATGCATTGTATTCAGAAAATCTGGATGGGACCCCAGGCACTCACGGTCTGACTGAATATGGCTTTTCCTATGCACACCAACCAGATGTGGAAAGTGTCTGATTAGCTATCTAGGATCTGGAAAGCATTTATCCTTGAAGTCTGTTTAATTTCAAAGCAGTAGACTGGTTCCACACTTGCACACTGAACCATCTATAGAGTCAGTGTTACTTATGAGTTGTGTCAGAGATAACCATATTTTTGAGAAGCTCATACACAGATCCATCAATCTGGATCTCCTGAAGGTCCAGCCCTCTTCCTATTAATTCCCCATAGTTTTACAGACAGTGGTTACCTAATTCTCTCCGTTTCTCATCCTACAGGTCCTGAGCTATCTGCCTGTCCCTTTGCTAAAGCCCCATCCTGTCAATATGTATCACTGGTTTCCCTCAAACAGCTAAGTGAGCAGACTCAACACGCACTTAGAGTGCTTCCTCACAACCCATACTTTCAATTTTGATACTTCTGCTTCAGAAACACTAATGTGACTGAAGGCTCGACTATATTTCCCCCTAATTTTTCAATTTCTGCTCTCCATGCTAATGAGAATGGTTGTAAAAGGGAGGCTGAGTTCTTCACATGCCTATTTTTTAATTAGAAAACACAAGAAAAGTTTGAGAAATGCTATCAGTTATGGCAGGAGGGAAAGAAAATCTAAGGCATGAGAAACATAGGCACAATTTTTGGTCAGTGGGATGTACTGATGAAGTACCACAAGAAGTCTGTGACCATCCTGTGATTAAACGACATTTTCATTCAATAAAAAACATTGATACGCATGTTTAAATTACTGAAGAAGGGGAGCACATTATAAGTACATTTGTGCCTTCAGCTGATTTTTAGATACTGTTTCCTCAAAGCCTCATGAAGGAAATTAGAATAGTAGTATAATAATTCTTATTCAGCTTCTTAAATTTAAGAGTCTACACACACATGAGGCATTCCAGGATATCTCAGCTGTCCACAGAGGACTGGCAGATACGACGCAGGAACCAGTGTTATTACTGCTAAACTCTACGCTGTGGAACCATTGAAAGTGCTACTCCATGTGGAAGCACCCCTAAAGATACTTAGGAGACAAAGTCTATCACAGCACCTCCTCCATCACAAGGATCATCTCCTTGGTTGATATTAGTATTGTGATATTTTAAGATTTCCTGGAGAGGTTTCAGGATTTAGGTACATTCAAATAAGAAAGAAATATAACATGTTCTTCCAATTTAGGAGCCTGGAGGTTTTGATGCTCTGTCAACTAGCAGAGCAGATCAGCAAAAGGTGATCGTTGACAAACATAATGCCCTCAGGAGAGGAGTAAAACCCACTGCCAGCAACATGTTGAAGATGGTAAGTTGCATGCTGTAAATCTATTTTTCATGCATAATGGACTCTATGAGAGATACAGGACTGTCTGCAAGGACACATTATTTTATTTAGCCATTCAGTCTCCAGACCTTTCCTAAGGATTGAGCATGGCCAGCACCAAGAGAAACATAAAGCTGGGCAGGTGGAAAAAAGTGGTGTATGAACAATAATGTCTCTTTCTTTCAAAGGAAAAAGAAAAAGAAAAAGGAGGAGCCATGGCACTGTTCATTTCTTTCTGATGCATTCTTCATCAGCCTTTGCAGTTTCTATTCTCCTGGCTGCATAATAACTTTGTTCCTGTTCCCCTGCTCTCCAAAAAGGGGGAAGAAAAGGATTTTATATATGATTTTTTCTGATTTGAACTGTAATTTCCAAATGTTGTTCCTTCATGAGGGGTTATTAGTTGGTACATGCCTGAATGACTAATATTTTCCTCTTTCATTAAGGAATGGTCTTCTCCGGCTGCAAAGAATGCCCAAAACTGGGCCAATCAGTGTACTTTAAGTCACAGTCCTGCTAACATGAGGAAAACCAGTAAGTGAAGCATGAGTGCTAACTGAATAATGTCATACATGTTATTGATGTGACCGTTCTGTTTTTTGTTTGTTTGGGGAGGTTTTTTGAGATGCCATTTATATTCAATGGAATTTTGTTGGTGCATGGGACAAAGGCAAAAGTCTAGATATGAATCTATCCAGTAAGAGAGAAAAGTTCAATCCCATTCTCATCTCCACTGAATCAGTTTTACAGAGGTATATCCCATTTTCCTCAGTAGGTGAAAAAAATCATAGTGAGAAAGCATGTTCTCTCAAAATATCCATCAGATAGACGAGAATCTAGACACAGTTTACAGCAGACACCAGCCTGCATGTACTGGATGAAACTGTCTGGGAAAGTAGGGGCAAAGGGTGAAGGTCCAAAACCAGCTGGTGGTGTTAGGCAGAATTTCTAAGACTTAATAGTTTTTAAATCCCCTGGCAACTTTCAACCTATAAGTATCTTGGAGGCTCATATAAATGCTTCGGTCATTGGATGTCGAAGTTACAGATGTACTGTGTTCACAACAGCCATGATCAGAGCCCAATGTGGTGTAGACTGACTTGTGTCTATACTCTATATAAGATGTGGGCTGTCCTTCAGTCCCCATACTTTTTGCCTAAACCCCAAATCCTCTGGTTCTTGGTAAGGTGAATCCCAGGTGAGAACTAGTGCGTATGCAGTAGGGTTGGACCTGAATAAAAACAGTAGGTGAAGACAGCGTAGACACCTTCTTGTGTACCAGAATCAAGCTTTGAATTATTGGGATTTTCCCAAGATTACTGTGCTGTGACCTGAATAATGACTAGGTTGCTAATTTTCAAACAGCAAAATTAAAGTCATGAATCTGTGGTGCACATGTGCAGATGTATCTGCAGACATGCAGATCTGTCAACAACCAAACTACCAGCCAAACAGGTTGGCCATGCTGCAAACTGGTCAAGTGACAACTTCAGTATTGACAAAGAGTGTCACTGAACTGGAAAAAAACCCAACACTCTTCTGTTCCATCTGGGATGAGAACTTCCATGGAAATAGTACACCTTTTGCTGTCTTTTTCTCACACTCGTATCTTTTGTGCATTTCTCAGTACCTTTCTCTTTTCAGCTGTAGTATGTGGTGAAAATCTCTTCATGTCAACCGCCCCTTTCTCATGGCCAGATGCTATTCAGGCCTGGTACGATGAGGAGAAAGATTTTGCCTATGGAACTGGAGCAAAAACACCAGGTGCTGTGATTGGCCATTACACTCAGGTAGATGTAACTTTTTTATATTTCAGGCTGAAAAAATAAATATCTTTATGTTAGCTAAGTAACATTTAGTCTCTCAATATATCTAAAGGGAATAAGCACAATGGAGGCATGAGAGTTATTCTGACAAAGCAAGATGAAAACTTTCAAAGTAACAGATTTAAAATGAAAATAATAGGCTAAGTGTCTTTACAGAGTAAAGAGTAAAGATACTGGTATTTCAAAACTTCAGGAAGAAACAAAGGGAAGAAACTTATTTGTTTGTTTAACATCTAAAAATTGCTCAGACACTTGAAGAATAGGGTTATTAAAGGACCAGGAAGGAAATATAAATAACTTTGTTACAGAGTTCCATTGTCTCAGAGAGTTTCTAGCTGGACAATGGCTTATGATAACCTCATCTGTTCACCTGCATGAAACACAGAATACAAAATTTTACATTATGATTCCTACACCTTCAACAGCTTTAATTGAATGAAAACGTATAAATTGAGACAGTTTAACTCACATGTTTTATGTATGTCTGTGATAAATCGGCATTATTTCCTAAATGTTATTTGGCTCAGGGATGAAAGCAGGGAGATTAAAATGTTTTTCCAGCAAAGTGGCACTTCTATTTTATTACAAAGGGTAAATAGAGTGGCTTAACTTGGTTGCAAATGTTTCTTTAATGTTTATTGTTCTTAAATTATTTTCAAATGTATATTTTTCATTCTCCCATGATTTTTATTCTTACACCTACAGGTGGTTTGGTACAATTCTTATCAAATTGGATGTGCTGTTGCTTTCTGTCCCAACAGTAAATACAAGTACTTTTATGTCTGCCAGTACTGCCCTGCGTATGTATTGATTCTGATTCTGGAACTTCTTATTACATTATCAAAATCAGTCAGGAGATGGTGAAATTTGTAATAGGGCACATCACTTATAGCTGAGGAACAGGTTTGAAGAGTGTATTAGGAATATGAAAAGACAGAAAAATACTCACTAAAAGAATTATCAAACAAGCAAAAGCATAAAACACATAAAAGTGACATTTACATATTAAATTTCATTTTTCTAAAAATCTTAATTTTCATAATAGTAAATCACAAATAAGTATTTTCCACATTCTACTCGAAATCTTGGTTCAGAAAGGCATATCAATATGTACAGTACAGTGAAAGGTATAATTAATACCAAAAACTTTAGCGGGAATTTTAAGGCGGAGTGATGATTTCATAAACTGCCTAAAATTAATTTTCACATTTACATTGTGATATATTCTGGTGGGTTGATCCTGGCTGACCACCAGTAGCCCACCAAGCTGCCCTATCACCTCCTCCCTCCTCAACAGGACAGAGGGAGAGAAAAGACTGAGTTCAAATTAATAAGTGTATGCATCCCTATAATTAAGTTTTATTCTCAGATATGTTACAGTGACTTTATAGCTCATGTTGGTAATGTTGATGTTTCAGGGGGAATCTAATAAGTTCAATTCCGAAGCCCTACAAAAAAGGAGTACCCTGTGGTGATTGCCCTAATGCTTGTGAGAACGGATTATGCAGTAAGTTTTAAGTATTTTAATTGTGACTTGTGTAAAGTTGATGCTTTAAAAAAATCCCAGTTAATTTATGCAAATTGCAAGTTTTTTAAATTATTTGTTCAAGTATGAGGCCAAAAGCACTATTACAGAACCACACACTTCGCCATACTTGGTGCTTTACCTAGGCGAGACAACTTGTGTAGTGAAACCAAAGAAGAAGGAGTCTATGATAAGGGTGGACAAATGTTAGATAGTTGTTGGTGTACATTGGGATGCAGATGCCCTCCTCTTCATGGATCAAGATATTCATATGGCCTAGACACCTTCATTAAAGGTGACAGTGGTCTCCATATGGAAACTCTCATGAATACTTCCTAGTGTAAGAAGATGCATTGACTGCGGTGAGGTCAAAGATAAGTTTGTATGAATGGTAGCACAGAAATCTCAGCTCCAGATTCCCAGCTGCAGTTTATATGCTTTTCCATACCTAGGAGAGGCAATTCTCATCCTTGAATCTAGGAAATGCCAGGGAAGGAGAGGACTTCATCTTTTTTTCTGCTTCCCCCTTTGAACAATGGTGGCTGATCAGGTAGAGGTAGCAACACACTTGATGAGAACAAGTAGCAAATCTGAGTTTTAAGAATTTTAACAGAAAATAAAAACATATGGGTTAAGTCTCATAATGCAAGACTTGATTTCAATCTTCTGTTTCTGAATTAAGCTAATTCTCGTCATGGGCTGTAGTATAAAAGATGAAAGCTTCAAAACATCTTGCAAATTCTGTGAGAAACCTCCTTGAAAGAGCTAAGAATTTTGTAAGTGTGGTCAAAGGTTTTGGATGCTGCTGTGGAGTAAATGGCAACAAAGCAGAAAAAAATACAGAGAAAAGAAACATTGGTGAAAAAATATTCTAAAAGGAAATGCTGCAGGTTCTCTTTTCCCATTTATGACTGATTTTTTGTTTCAATTCATTTTCAGCCAAGCTTTGAAAACTTGAAGATGCTTATTCCAACTGCCATGGCAAAGTGTCCTGGATGTACCCATAGCTTCGTCGAGTTCCCTGCCCTGCTACCTGCCAATGCAAAACTGACATAAAATAACCAACTCAAGTTTTTCCTTCCTGGATGTCAATATCTCAGTGATTTCTACCACAAAAATAGATTCCATCCAGCCTCTCCCACAATGCAGAAGGACTAACTTCAGTCCAGCGACTCACACTAGGAAAAGCTGAAGAAGGCTGTGTATATTCTATTCGCATAATGGTCTAGAACATAGTGGAGATACTAATTGAAATTCGGTGTTTGGGTACCAGATATATTTAATGGTTAACTTCTCACATCTTTCTTTTCCCAAAATGTTGTCTAAGGAGCATTGTTTAAAGTTCTGTGGTTCCATGTGTTTCATATGTTCTTAGTATAGAGAGACAGTCCTTGGTCATGCAACTAGTCTTAACTTGACCATCATTTTAAACTATTGTGCTCTTAACAGGACCAGAGGATGAACAGGATTACCTGAATTATGTAGTTTTCAAAAGGAATTGGGAAAGCCGCACATTTTCCACTAGAACTATTTAGAATCTGTATCTTTTGCTGACATACATTCTGCTGTAAAATGCTTAGTTGTATTTAAACTAAAAAAAAACCCAAACAAAAAAAAAAAAAACCCCAAAAAAGAAGTGTATTTCATTTAAATTAACCATCCTGCTTATAGTATAACATTGCACTTAGCATAAATACGGGTAACCAAACCTGCCCTTTAATGGAAAAGAACTGTCTGAGAAAAGGGTTTAATTCACAAAAACAGACAGCCAAGGGGAAAGGTCCCTCCATATGGAAACTGCTTTTAGTAAGAAATAAGGGTGTCTTCCAAAATTATTTTTTTAATATCTGATTTTGCTATATCAATCATTAAATTACTCATTCTTCATTGACCAATTTGTTGTAGTTTTCCTTCTTTCTTATTACTGTAAAGTGCAGTTCACTTCCACCAACTGTGACTTTATTGACATTAGGTGTTGAAGGGACCCTGATCCTTTAGCAGCATAAGCAGAAACAGTTCAGGTGAGAAACGGAAGATTTCCTAGGCAAAAACAGAAGTCGGACAAGCAACTTTCCTTGAGGCTCCTTTCAGAGAGAATGACCATTAGCATAAATAACAAGCAATACTCACTTCTGTGACCTTTAGGAGGCAAGTGTTCTACTGTGCAGTCAACAGTCAGACTAAATATTATTTTAGTCTCACCTTACAATGGTTTCATATTTCAGTCCTCTTTTAGTAAGGAAGCTGCTGTCATAATTGAGATTCCAAGTCCCAGAGTGTTTGGCACAGAATAATTTCAGCACACATCATTGACTCATTCATTTCAGTGGCAATTTCAACACGCATTTCTGACTCATTCATTTCTTCTAGTATGAAAGATGAGCATTAAGCTAAAAGCCTGGTTTCACAATTCAAGTGTGTATTGTTTAGGTTGTTGGTTTTTTTTCTCATTCATCTCCAACACCTTTTCCCTCCCTGGGATACTGCTCTCTCATTTGGGTACATCTCTACTAGCAAATGAAGCAATGCCAGGACATAGATGTGAGCACTGGAACATGACTTACTGCACTCTTAAATAATAAGCATAGATCCAAGCAAGAATGACGATAATGCCATAGCTGATCCAGTGTTGTTATCAGTAAGGAAATTAGTAGATCCATTACCTCCAGCTCCTAAAAAATTCCATTTACTACAAGTAACGGGTCTAGAAATCCATTCCTTCCCATTGTAACCCATAACACGAGACCTGACTTCTCAGTCACTCATGAGATGGAAGAAGTTGTGTAATGAGGTAAAAATCAGCCCTCATACATCTCACCCATGAGGAACCAGGTCAATAAGCTTAATTTAGATATCTAGGAAGATAACAGAGCAAATTGTTTACCAGTCATTTTGTAATCAGTAGAGTATAAAATATCAGCATGGATTTGTCACAAGCTGATCTTGCCAAAACAAACTTCTTCAATGAGTAATTTGGACGAGTGGATGTTGTTTTGGCTTTGGTAGCATGTTTGACAAAGCTGCAAAAGACATTTACAATCTAGGGAGATGTGGTTCAGATGAAAGTAATAAGACATGGCCCATACACGCTGTTGGACACACACATCTGTGATGCTCCTGGGCAGGAAGCAGAGACAGAGGACTCTGGCAATGCAGACAGGGGTTACCTACCCCAGCCACAAGTTACAATCGCCGTTGAAGACGGCTTTTGCCAATGGTATGGAAAACCTTCACTGAATGCTTTTCTTGGCTAAAGAAGGCTCAGATCCACATTCCCATTTGCCACAAGAACATTCAGGGCATTTTATTGCACAAAAACAAGTTCTAGGTTCCCAGATTACTTCCAACGAACATTAAGAGCTAATTCTGTTCTAAGACAAGTGGACAAGAGGAAATCACAGAATCACAGAATGGTAGGGGTTGTAAGGAACGTCTGGAGATCACCTAGTCCAACCCCCTGCCAGAGCAGGGTCACCTAGAGCAGGTTGCACAGGAATGCATTCAGACGGGTTTTGAACGTCTCCACACACAGAGACTCCACCACCTCTCTGGGCAGCCTGTGCCAGGGCTCTGCCACCCTCAAAGGAAAGAAGTTCCTCCTCATGTTTAGGTGAAACTTCCTATGCTCAAGTTTGTGCCCATTACCTCTTTCCTGTCGCTGGGCACCACTGAAAAGAGCCTGGCCCCATCCTCCTGACACCTACCCTTTAAGTGTTTATAAGCGTTGATAAGATCCCCCCTCAGCCATCTTTTTTCCAGACTGAAAAGACCCAAGTCCCTCAGCCTTTCTTCATAAGAGAGATGTTCCAGTCCCCTAGTCATCTTTGTATCCCTTTGCTGCACCCTCTCCAGAAGTTCCCTGTCCTTCTTGAACCGGGGAGCCCAGACCTGGACGCCAGGGGAAGTTTAGTTTAGATATTAGGAAAAATTTTGACAATGAAAGGGTTATCAAGCATTGGAACAGGCTGCCCAGGGAAGTGGTTGAAGCACCATCCCTGGAGGTATTCAAAAGACAGGTAGACATAGTGCTTAAAGGTATAGTTTAGTGATGGGTTTTGTCAGAGTTGGGCTGATGGTTGGACTAAGTGATCTGAAAGGTCCCTTCCAACCTAGGCAATTCTCCGATTCTATGATTCTAAGAAATACAACAGAATTTTAATCCAGTACAGCTTAGTATAAAATGAATAACTGGTACACTTAGGAAAGACAAGATCTGGAGAGGTAATAATCGATAGATTGATGAAGGTATAAACAGCCCTTGGAGTGGGAAAACCAAGATTTCCTGTGGTGTGCTACAGAGACATTAAGCTGCTTTTGTTTGCTTTAAGTTATTTTATATTCTTTGTCTCTCCAAAGGGACATACTTTAGATGGGTGAAGTACAGAATGTTTTCCTTACCTATCCCAAATAGCATTTAACTTAGTGCTCACAGTACCTTCTTCATAAACCTTGGCTTTATTGCAGACTGGCATTGTATCAGGTCTCTTGTTCCCATGACATTCTCTCACTACAAAGCAAATTGGTAAAAAGTAGACCTCCACCAACACCAATTTTTTTTCATTTAAGCATATATTGGAAGGGAGATGGATATGACTGCTTCTTAGTGTGGGGTCAAGCTACTGGCTTTTCTTGGGCATGAGAAAGTTTTAGTGACTGACTCTGGTACCAGATGGTTGTGCTGCAACCAAGCAGTACTGGTAAAAGACTCAAAAGACATTATAAGATAAAATTATAGAATCATAGAATGGTTTAGGTTGGAAGGGACCTTAAAGATCATCCATTTCCAACCCCCCAGACATGGGCAGGGACACCTCCCACTAGACTCAAAGCCCCATCCAGCCTGGCCTTGAACACCTCCAGGGATGGGGCAGCCACAGCTTCTCTGGTCAACCTGTTCCAGTACCTCACCACCCTCGCAATGAAATATTTCTTCCTAATCCCTAATCTAAAGCTACCTTCTTCCATTTTGAAGCCATTACACCTCGTCCTATCACTACATGCCCTTGTACAAAGTCCCTCTCCAGCTTTTTTGTAGGCACCCTTCAGATACTAGAAAGCTGCTATAAGGTCTCCCCACAGGCTTCTCTTCTCCAGGCTGAATGACCCTAAGTGTCTCAGCCTGTCCTCATACAAGAGGTGCTTTAAACATTTTATCATCTTTGTACTCCTCCTCTGGACCTGTTCCAACAGGTCCATGTCCTTCTTATGTTGGGGGCTCCAGAGCTGGAGACAGTGCTCCAGGTGCAGTCTCAAGACAGTGTGCTTTTTCCCTGATAGCTCCCTGGGTCACTGGGGTCCCCACATCAGATTGTGCATTCCTTTTGGCGCACCCTGTTCCTGGGTTGTTTCACCTTTCAAGGTGAAAACCTTGAAACCCTTCCTACCTTTACCAACAATCCAGAGTGGACAAGGAGCTGCCGTGGGAGGGGCCCCATGGAAAGGGGTCATTTCCCATTCCTCCTTCTCACCTACTTCTGATGGAGCTCCCTGCAGACAGCTGACTGCTCTAGGATGGTGCTTGAATTATGTCCCATATCACGGGTCCTTGACTCACTGTGGAAAAGTACACAGTTTAGAAAGGAAGGGAAGGGAAGGGAAGGGAAGGGAAGGGAAGGGAAGGGAAGGGCTG